>OY755205.1:10022675-10622675 GCA_963576765.1 Draba incana
CGATTAAGTTACTTAGAGATTCAATGTTGAGAACAGAGCAAACGAAGATGGAGATGAGTAGAGACATTGAAGCAATGAGAATGGATATGGAGATGAAGAGGACGAAGATGATATTGGAACAAGAAAGGATTGCTGAAGCATTTGCTAAAAGCTTATCAGAGAATACAGAGGAGAAGAAGAAGAAAGCAAGAAGAGTATCTTCTTTAGCTACTGACTCTTGATGATAAAAGGTCAAATAATTTATGTGTGTTTTTAGATCTGTAGAAATTAAAAAGAGCTTTTATAGCGCATCAAGCATCTTTTCTAACACACCAGTAATGAATTATGCTTGATTATGTCTAAAATGTATAAATTTGAGAGTTTTAATATATGTCTGGTTTTACTATTTCTCCAAGGGATACATTTTTTCGAAACAGAGCAAGTGAATCTTTAAGCTGAGAAGAAACTTAAACTTGGCTCAAAACATTCTTGTATAAGAAACCTTTATAAACCGATACAAACAGAGAAATAGTAAACCAAATACAAGAAAACATTCTTGTTCCATTTCATTACCACATACACTTCATTACCAAACCAAATACAAGAAACAAAACAACTAACAACAAAAGAAATCATCACCTTAAACAAACCATCACCATGATGGTTCTTCCCAAAGTGATAAATCAGAGTTTTTATTTTCCCAACGACTTCGTTATTGTAAGAAACATCTCTGTCTTTCCCTGTGGTTTTCCAGTAACCACATAAAGTCAAACGTTTCGACTTACCGCCTTGCGGACATTTCTTTTCGCTCGAACGTTTCCAGCAAAGAAGATGATGAAATCACGCAAGAATCCTAGAAACTAAATTAAAGTCCTTTTGAAATCAAAAACCGTTGTAGCTCACTAAGATCAAAACCCAGAAATCAAAAATCGATAACCCATCAAGAAAAATGAAACAGAACAACATCAGAAACCGAACCATACTAATGTTAAGAGGTAAAGCTTGAAATGAAGAAAATAAAGAGAGAAGAAATCGTACAATTATTTGATGGAATTTGTGTGTTTCAGAAATTAGGGTTCTTATGATTTTGGGGGTTTTCAGTTTGGGGGTTTAAGACCGTTAAAATAGAGGCAGTCGGGTCAGGTTGTTAATGGGTCGTATTTTTTTCAAAAGGATCGGGTTTAAAATCCACTCGGTTTGTCGATTCGGTTAAATTACGGTTTTCTGGGTTTTGTATTAATTGGTTCAACAATGAACCGATACAAATTTTATCGGGTGGAGATATAGACACTTCACTTCGATTTGGTGAGGAAATAGACATGGAATTTCCACTTGATGGATATCTGTACATAACCAAACTTTTCATGGAGTTATATGTGTATGTCATAGTTACGGTGGAGAAATAGACAGTTTTTCCGAAAAACTGTAAATAAAAATTATTCGCCTGAAATAGTCAAATACAAAACTTCTGAAAACAAAATAAAATACACAAAGAGACATTGCTGACTTTCATCAATTTATCCAATTGAGAGCCCTTGTTTTACCTGCGAAAAAAAGTAAATTTTTTTCTTAAAAAACATCAAAATAGATAAAATAGTAATATCAAAATTCAAACAAACAACCAACCTTTTGTAAATGGTTTTGATGTCCTCGCTCATAAAAGAAGCTCCAAGGAACTTATCATTAATAAACTTAGCTTCAACTATTGGAAATTGAAGTTTTCCATCGAGTGGATATGTCTTCCCATCAAACCATATTCCAGCAACAATCTCCTTTGTAGCTGCACTCATGTCTTGCTCTTCTTCAGAATTATCAGCAGCCACAAGTCTATAGGAATACACTTTATTTCGCCGTGCGGGACGATATGCCAAGTCTATGGCTTGTTGAGCCATACAAGAGCTTGCGATAATGTCGAGCATTACAATCCTTGTTACACCATCAAGTGTGTTTTCCTCATTACACGCTCTGATTGATGCAAAGAAGATTTTCGCATCCGGCGAGTTATTAAATTGAGTAACTAAGTTCTCCCTCTCAGAAAGGCTTGTGGTACCATTGAGCATGAACGTCTCTTTGCCATCTTTCCAGCCTTTGTTCTTAGCAATGAGTCTTTGGAGAAATATCAATGGAATGACATATTGGCTCACCATAAGTATCTTCTCATTTGTGTGTTCACATAGCTTCACTAAACCCAAGAAGAACTTTGTTTTCACGCCATCCATCGCGTCCATGTCTTTGAGAAGCTCGTCCATCTCCTCTTCGCTTGGGGCAGGAAGATCTTTGGCCCGGTCAGAGAAAACACATAGCTTTGGATGAAGTGTGATTCCACTCAAGGTAGAGATGGTTTTGAAACCCTTCCCTTTGGATTTTTTTTCAATCTCCCATGCTGACCTTTGGCTTAAAGTCGGTTTGAGGACAACCGTGAAGTCCTCCAAAACCGAAGCTTCAAGAAGTTGCTCTCCTATGTGATTATAAATAATCTTGCTCGTCAACATTCTTAACTCGGTTAAACAACCAATCTTGTCACCATGAGGTGTATCTTGGCTCAGAATAGTCTCCTCCAATTTATTAAACATGGGCATTGATGAAGCTCCATCAACATTTAATATTTTTCCGGTAATGCTTCCCGGTTTGATATGCTTCAAAAACTCGGGGAACACGATATCAAGAATGTTGAAAACCTCTTTGACGTGATTTTGGTATACTGTCCAGCTGAATACAACTTTTCTTGACGTTTTGATACGAGCCAAAACTTTAAGAAGCTTCATCATCTCATTCCTCGGATCAGTTCCTCTATCGAAGACGACAAGCGAAGGCTCGTCTAGGAGAATGTCGGAGAATTGTTTATTTGAAGCTTGTTTATCATTCTTATCGGACACCAAGTTGGAGAATTGCTTGAGGCCTAAGAAGAGGATACTCCGGTTTGCGAGCCATTTCATCAAAACCTCTAATTGCTTGGGTCGCGTATTCGCTTTGGCCGTGTGGAAGTCCAGCAACATGATGTCATTAACCTCTAATCGATGAAACTCCTTCTTCCAAAAATCGAACATCGATTTTGGAAGCACAAATAAAGGCTTAGCATTCGGATGCTTCGCAAAATAACCATGAATGAAAGTGATCATCAAGAAGGTCTTTTCGGATAAAGGAGCTTGAGCTAGAATACATCCATTAGAGTCTTCTATAGCCAAGTTTCTGCATAGAAAATTTAATGTCTCGACGTGATGAGGCTTCATAGAACTTTTCTGCGCGGGATGGGGAAAAATACCAGTTCCTGAAAACCCATCTTCAGGAATTTTGAACTTCCTACTGCTTGATTCATAACCGGGTGGTAACGCTTGTTTCTAATCAGTAAATTAAATAGAAGTCAATATCCAACTGAACATAATTCAATGATCGTAAATGAATAGTCACTAACCTTGTCAATGATGTCACACTTCCAGCAAACATGACCAAGACCTTGCTTCCACATCCAATAATGCTCACAGATTTTCAATACTTCTCCATGTGTCTCCAAAAACAAAAAACAAAAAGATAATGATCTGATTATTTTTCTGTACGCGGTAGAGCATTAAAACGGGCCGTCTCAATTAAAAATTACTGTTTAAAAAAAAAAGAGAGTGAATTTGTATATATATTAGGTTTAATTTTTTTTTTCTTAAATGCACAAAGTCTTCAAATAAATTAAGATAGTACTCTGGATCTCCACTTTACGTTTGACCAACTAGTCAATGACAAATGTTTACCTCAAATGGATTTGAAACCGTTTCCTCTTTTGGCAATGTAGCACCCTCAAGGTCAAAGATGGATTTGCCTTTCTCTTTATCCTTCATCATCTCTTCTTCACTTTTTTTATTCTTTTCTGCTAAACACATCTCTTCTTCTTCACTTGTTACATGAATTTCAATAAATATGTTTTCCTAAAGATAAGAGAACCCATAATCACCACACATTTAAATTAAACATTTATTAATGTTATAAAATGCAAATTTCACAGCAACAAAAAGAAGAACCATAATTAATCACCACACATTTCTTACTTTATATCCAAACAAAAATAAATATAGATCATGCACACTTACATGTAAGTTTAAATCGTTGGCCTCGGTACTGCCGATCATGGCGACATCTTTAAGCGAGCTTCCGCTTGAATGATCTCTCCCAGATACAATTTCTTCCAGGTTAGAAACCACAATTGGTACATCTATGCATACATCCAACTCAGTTTTTGAAAAACTACAAGTCCCATTTCCATCGGCTCCTTGATTTTCTGGTGTCACGACCTTCTTCCTTTTGCCATCATCATTCCAGCATAACTCTGTAATTATAAAATCCAATAATTTACATGGCATTTTATAGTTTTTCTTCCATAAAAAAGGAGAAACATTGTATTTTTTAAATAAATTTTTTAATACAAAACTAGAAAGCCCTTTTTAATAAAATGAAATTGTTACAACAAAACTAGCTCTTTTCACTGGAATCATGCACACTTTCATGTAAATTATCCAAACAAAATCACCCTCATCTTATGATTCATCATCGAGATGGCCTATTTACATCTACAATTTAAGATCTTAGAATATAAATGATTTATGGATAATTTTAACCTAAACTAACACAAGTTGTGACAAAGAAAAGAGGATATATAAGAAGAGATTTTACAAGACTAGTAGAAATCAACAATAACTTTAACAAAAAAAAACGACATTCTTAAAATCGAAAATGGAAGATTGAACTCATACAAAATAATTTAGACACAAATGTATCTGCAGAAACCCAGATCTAAAGACATGATTAAAGTGCAATTGATTTTGCGTCATACAATATATATGTGTCATATTTGTGATATTATAAAAGCATATAAACAAAGATACATACCTTTCTCTTGTGAAAACTTCCTCTTTGCATCCATTGAAACAAAATGGAGATTTCTAACTCAAAATATAACTTTCTCAGTGATTTTTGATTTTTTATCAATACTCAGAGAAACAAAAAGAGCTTTCTAATATATAAAATGAATTCTATGTTCTCCAGCCTCTTATTTATATTGAAATTAGGACTAAAATAAGAAAATATATTTTTTTACTAAAAATGATGTATTTAATTTGACCATAGAGTTTTATTTAAGTTTATTGTAATGTTGACAAAAAAACTGTTTGCATTTATTTTTAATTTCTAGTTTCTTACTATCAATAAATAAATTTTTGTGAAAAAATCATCATTGATATAATGTTAATTTTTATCAATATGGTTAATGTCGTAACTTCGAGAGACTACATCGTTATAATAAGTGAGTTACGCGCGAATATTTGAAAGTGTGTTACGCCCCAATATTTACTTATTCTAACACGGTACTGTCATATTGGGTAACTAACCAGTGATAAGAAAGTTTATTTATTATAAATACATGATGATGAAGTAACATTGTACTAACTATTGTAGAATTCACATGAATACATAATATTCAGTTTTATACAGTCCCCATATATGTACTTTTTGCTTTAAATCTCAATTATATTATAATGTTGGATTGAATCTTCTTCTTCAAAAATCAAAAGAAAAGATGTAATAACTTGTAAGGAAATCTTGTGTATTAACATTAAGAGAGACCCATATATATATAAGAGAAAAAGCCTATGTCTTAGGTGAGTAGAAAGCCTATGTCTTAAAATGTGAAATTAGATGTTTTTACTCTTGTATATATATGGGTCTCTCATAGTCATAGGCTTTCTACTCGCGAGGGGATAAATTTTGTTGTTGAAGCCTGTGAGCGCCAGCTGCGCCACAAACGGGTTCGAAGAGTGAATACAATTGCTACAAATTAAGACAATCTCCCCTTTACTAATTACAATGATTACAAGAAATAATGGAAGAAGATGAATTGGTGATAATTATATATACTATATAAGATCTTCAAAGTGAAGATGCACTACAAGAAAACAGGGCGCATTCCGACGGCCAAAACCGTCCGTAAGCCGTCGGAAAAGGACGTATTCCGACGGTTTCCGACGGGAATAGGCCGTCGTTCCTATCACGTCGGAAAAACAGAAACCGTCGGGAATCCGTCGCTTTTTTGCGACGTAATTCGGACGGAATTATGTTGGAGACCCAAAGGAGACGGAATTCCGACGGGTTTTGGGTTTCCGGCGATGAAAGACGGAATTCCGACGGTCGTTGGTTTTCCCGCGATGAAAGACGGAATTCCGACGGTCGTTGGTTTTCCTGCGATGAAAGACGAAATTCCGACGGTTGATGAATTCCGGCGATGCAAGACGGAATTCCGACGGTTTCGGTTTGCCGGCCATAAAAGACGGTATTCCGACGGTTTCCGTTTTCCGGCCATAACAGACGGAATTCCGACGGTTTCCGTTTTCTGGCCATAACAGACGGAATTCCGACGGTTTAAATAATTTTTTTAAAAAAATTTAAAATTATTAAATTTAATAATATAATATATTAATATTTTTAATAAAAATGAAAAGTAAAAACTAATAAAAATAAAATATATTAAAATTTAAATACAAACTAATAAAATTAAAATGTATTTTAAAGTTTTACAATCAAATTTAAAACTCTCCAAATCCTATTCCGGTCTAGGCGGCCCGGTACCAAAGAATCTCTGCATTTGCTGTTCCATTGCTTTCATTCGTGCATCGGCCTCCGCCTTATCTCTCGCTCTCGCCTCCTCGGCCTCCTCCTTATCCTTCTTCCTTTGTTTCGCCATTTCTCTAAGCTGGTCGTGCAGCTCTCGATTTTCCGCCTCCAACCTCCTATCACGAGCATATCGAACCGACGAAACAGACGAGCTACTCTCCTCAGGGAGGCCGTAAACACGGCCTCTGGTCTTGGGAGTCACCTACAAAAAAATTTTTAAAAAATTTCATAACTTGTATTAAAAGTAATGTCTAAATTCCATTAAATGTGAGACGGTTACTAACCTCGTAGGTGAACTGGTTGGTCATCTCGAATGGAACTTCGGTTGGCGCCGGAGTTCCTTCCACGATCGGTTGCGATTGGAGGAACTCCTCCTGCCTCCTCTGCACAGCTTCCACGATTTCACGAGCAATCGGGTCTTCAATTTCACCGGTCTTCTTGTTGGTGTGCGAAAACTTGATCATATCGAGGTTGGAAGGATAGACACCGGTCTCCTCCATCTGTTACCATATACAATTACGTTACAGAATTCAAAAATTTTATGAAATATTTAATTACTTACTATTTTCTGAGCAGCTGAAGCCTTGCTAATTGCGTCGAGGTTGTGGGTCGCTTTTCCCTTCCCTTTCCGGTTGCTGTTGCGGTTAGTCGAGTGTTTCTCAGAGTCCGTCTTGGTTGCCTCTAATTCCTAGTGTCGAAGAAGTCCAGTCCACATCTCAGAGGATTTATATTTAAAAACCTTAGCCACCTTCCCCTCTTTGTACCACTTGTCTTTCCACTCGTTCAACTTCCTTGCCGCCTTTTTGTCGAATTCCTTTCGGACTCTGGATGTGAGGACTGAGTCCCACGTAAAATCTTGCTGCAAAAAAAAAACATTCCAGCATTAGTAATTAAATTAAGCGTCATATAGGAAATACAATTGAAACAAATAAAATAAACTCTTACCGCAAATTGTCGGAACCAAGTGTCCGGGTCCTCTGGAGGCATATCGTTGTATGTGGGGTAAGGTTTATTGAGCATGGAGTTCATCATTTCGTTGATGGAACCCGTAATATCGTTTTGTGAGAATTGAAACCTATTAAATTGTTTATTAAATATTTATGTAAAATTATTAAATCCAGAACATATTAAAATAAGACTTACCACGTCGTGTTAGGTGGCAAGTCTGGATCCAGACGCGTCAACCTATCACGCCCAGGTTGCGCCACAACCTGCTCGATGGTCAACGAGGTGGGGGCTGAGTGGGCTGTAGGCATGGGCTGAGACGGGAATGGGGTCTCCTCGGGGAACTCGGTCTCACTCGGAGTCCAACCTCCCCTACTGGAACTCGCACCTCCTCTAGAGTTATGAAAATCCCCATAATTTGCCCTACGATTTCCATATTTTTAAGATTTAGATATTTTGGGATTTATGAAATTTGGAATGTATAAGATTTTGTGAGTTGAAGATTTTGGAATTTAGTTAATTGGAATTTTCAGATTATGGTATTTAAGGATATTGGAGATTAGAGTTTTATGGAATTTATGGGTTTTATGTCATTGAAATAAGTAGGGGTTTTTTTAAATATTGTTTATTCAGAAATCGAAGTTTATGGAATTAGGTTTTGTTGGGAAATTGATACGTATAAATTTAAATTTGTAAAAGTTTAAATTGTTTTATTAATGTTATTTAAAATTGTAAGAATTTTAATAGATTTTCAAAATTTTTTGCATATATATATATAGGATATATATAAATTTAGAGGATTTAAAGTTTTAAATTATTAGGAAACTTAATAAAGTTATACTTTTTAAAATTTATAAAATTTTAAAATTATAGGATTTAAAGTTTTAAATTTACTTATTTTTATATATGTTTAAAATTATAAAGGTTTAAATTTACTTATTTTTATATATGTTTAAAATTATAAAGGTTTAAATTCTTTTATTAATGTTTTAAAAATTTTAAATTATAAGGATTTAAAATGATTACCATCAAATATTCTATATAGGATATTTAGAAAATTACAATTTATATATTAATCATATATTAAATTATAAAAAATCCCAAACACTTTCATAACACAAGTGAAAATCTAATTCTTAAAATTAGTAAACTCCTAAAATTATCAAACTTCAAAAATTTTGCAAATTTATTCGAAACCTAATCTAATAAATTTATAACATCCTCATAAACCCTAAAATTATTATTTACTTAATTTGTTAATTCATAATTTGTTTTTACAAATTATTAACTTTAATTTTATAATATTTTTAAAATAATCTACAATTCCTAATGAACAATTTCGGATCTACTCATTCTCATGAACAATTTCTTAACCAT
Source organism: Draba incana (assembly GCA_963576765.1). Lineage (NCBI taxonomy): Eukaryota > Viridiplantae > Streptophyta > Magnoliopsida > Brassicales > Brassicaceae > Draba > Draba incana. Next base: position 10,031,625 of record OY755205.1, read on the forward strand.
TCTCATGAACAATTTTTTATGAACAATTTCATAACTAATCCACTAATTCCAAAGGAACAATTTCGTAACCATTCTAATCATCATGAACAAATTTCGGATCCTCAACAAGAGTATAAAATCATGAAGAACAATTTTTGAAAACTTCTAATAATGTATGCAAAACTTACATAGATTTGGTTTTGGTGAAAGATGGAGATGATTAACGACGGAGGAGAAGATTCGGCGACCAATCGAGGAGCAACGGTGGAGACTCGGCGGTTTTGAAGAAATTTTTTCGTTTTCAGATCTGAGATCGGGGAAGACGAAGACTGTGGATATAAAAGGGTGTCTGAGGGCTATCTGACGGCAGTCCGACGGTCATTAAAAAATTCCGACGGTACCTCCGACGGTTTTCCCGCTTTGACGAAGATTACGAAGTGTTTTGGCGGCTGGCAAATTAGGGTTGCCATCGGTCGACCGTCGAAATATAAGACGGAATTCCGACGGTCATTCTTTTAAAATATTTACATGTACATTTTTTTATATATTTTCCCTTCGAAAAACAATTTTTCTATCAAAAAATATTAGAGTTTCATATTTCAAGAGTTATGGAAAATGGAAATTAAAGGAATTTGGGATTTTAAAATTATGTGATTTTAAAAAATATATATAATTATTTTTATAAACCTTATAATGAACTTTAAAACTTTAAAATCAAAAAATTCCCCAAAACCGTCGGATTTCCGTCTTACAATTAAGACGGCATTCCGACGGTTTTTGGGTTTTAATTTAATTACTTTTCTCGCTACAATTAAAAAGAATAAAAAATCCAAAACCGTCGGAATTCCGTCTTACTTGTAAGACGGAATTCCGGCGGTTTTGGGGAATTTTTTGATTTTATAGGATATGATTATGTTGTAAAGTTTATTAAAAGGTTTTTATAATTAATTATATAGCTTTTTAGAAATAGTTATATATATTTTAAATATATAAAATTAAAAAAAATTTATTTTTGAAATCCTTATTATAAACTTTAAAATCATATGATATACTTTTAAATCTAAAAACTTTATATTTGTAAAAACTTTATAATATTAAGTTGATTATAAAGTTTAAAAAAATATTAAGTTGTTTGATTTAAAAGTATATCATATGGTTTGAAAGTTGATTATAAGGTTTTTAATAATTAAATTTAAGCGTTTTGAAAATTAAATGCCGTTAATGTTAATTTGACCCTCGCTGTCAAGAAACATAAATATTTTAGTACGGCTTCGAAACGTATTACACATAAATAACACCTCTATTTCTCATTCCATTATAGTTTCATAAAACACATGAATACATTATAAAATCGTACAATAAATAGTAGGACATTATTTATTATTACTGCAACATAAAGCTTTAGAGGTTTAAATTATTCTTAATCATGGACGAGTTATATATTTATTCTTCATCGGAGTCTGGCACTGTTTCATATTTGTACCCAGTAGTTTCTTCATCTTCCTCCTCCATGGTGCATATTTCCGTTGGGTGGTATTCAGCAATCATCGAATTAGCACCGATTATCTGTTTGGTAACTGAATATAGTTAAAACCATTCCCAAAAATCAATATAAACGTATGTTGTAACTACCTTAACAATGTTCCGCTCTGTGATATTTAGGTACTTTGGGGTCCTATCAAAACGGCAAACGGTAACATTCTTCAAGATGAATACCGCACCTACACCAGTCATGAGTCTGTACTCGTCATTTTTGAAGATGTTATGATGCATGGTTCCCTCGATTTTTCCTGAAGGATCTTTTAAGGTTACAAGCAGATCTCCCTGGTCATTGGGGGAGAAAGAAGAGAGCATAGCAACAATCTGAAAATTAAATAAAATATAAATACTAGCTTCTCAGATAAATTGTGTCTATAAATTAATGTTAATAAAATTGGACGGAAACCTAAACCTTTTTTATTTTCACAAATTGTGAACGCGGGGATTGAATTTCTGCAACCTGGGTCCAGAATGGTGTGGTCCTATTATGATAAGAACCTACATTTATGAATGAAAGATTTTGTATTAGTCACCTACGTACATTCATTTTTGTAAAAGTAAAAATGATAATTAAACATATATATATATATATATATATACCTTCCCGGATTATGTAATCGATAGTAGAAGTCCACCGCGGACTACTAAAATCATGGTCCGCTTGTGGTGCCTCGTTAATCACCTCAGAAATAAAATCTTGTGTTGGGCGTGTCCGAGAACTTTCACCTTGCAGCACCTTTGCATCATGAGCCCTCTTGCGAAACAATCCTCGCCGTACGACTTGGCCAGGTCCCGGTATTACGGGCGTTTGGTTCTGCGATTGTTGAGTTGGATGGAGTGAAATTGTCGGTTCACCATCAATAACATTTAAGTTATCGTAAGGAGGGCTTAATGGAACACGAGGTGTGTTGCGAGTGTTTTGACCAGGGGCTCGGTTTTGCATATAGTAATTCCATAGATCATTATTAGCCATTACGCAATAGAATATTTTATGTTATGATTATGGGTTCAAATTTTTTATGAATGAATGCAGAGCCGGGATGCTTATATAAAACTTACTTATTGCCATCGGTAAGCCGTCGGAATTCCGTGAAAATATCCGACATATCACCCCACCCATCACCCCACCCATCCCATCGGGCACTGCGTGCGACCGGTTAGATAACCACTTAAACTTTGCCGACATCTGATTCCGTTTGAATACCGTCGGAAATTCGTCATTACTTCCGACAGATTTAGTGCGTCGGAAATCCGTCCCTACCCACTGACCAATCATACTTTGCCGACATCTGATTTCGTCTGAATACCGTCGGAAGTTCGTCATTACTTACGACAGATTTAATGCGTCGGAAATCCGTCCATACCCACTGACCAATCATACTTTGCCTACATCGTGCTGTCTGAATTCCGTCGGTATTCCGGCGGTAACGACCACTGTATACGGACGGAATATCGATGGTTTAGACATATAACGTCTTCTATAAATACTCCCTATCGAGTTTTTATGTTGTACAGCTTCAAGTTACAAAACAATGTCTTCCAACTCTCCTAATGAAGACTCAAACACAAAAGGCGTGGCTAATTTTTTCATTGTTCCAAAATACTCGTGGGAATCCGAATCCCTATGCGACGAATTCACTCAGCAGATTCCCACTTACTCATGGGAATTTGATACGTGCTCACCAATCGATGAAGAAGATTCCACAGCAACAGTAGTGCCTGACAGCCAGTTCGCGCCAAACATCCACAACATTTACAATAGGCAGCCACAATGTCTTCATCAAGAGCGGGATACCGAAGGCGAACCACCATGTGACTTGGTGGAAAAGTCAGATACTTACGGTGCAAGTACTTCAAACGTAAGTAAGGATCAGTCGTATGACTTTGAATTCGCGCAAAGCCCTGAAAAGCCAAACTTAAATTTAGATGTTGATGCAATCAAAAGATATTTGTGCGACGGTTTTTTAGAATCTCCAACAACGGATCATTACTATGACTTCCAATTCGCCCAAAGCCCAGAAAAGCCAAACTTAAATCTAGACGTTGATGCAATAAAAAGCGAATTGTGGGACGGATTTGTAGATTCTCCAAGAAAGAAAAAAAAAGGAAAGAACATCATGAAATGGTTTTAACAAATGGTAAGTTCGGAGTGGAAACAGACATATGATAGTCCTCTGGGGAGGTTATTGTGGACTTGTACCATAACTGTTGGGTGTTAAAAATATGCAATTCCATAATGTACTTGTTTAAGAATGTGTTTAAATTTTATATATGTTTCATTAAATGTAATGTTTTATTGGAGTTGCAATACTCAGATTGTCGTCCACAATCGACATTGTTAATGAAATGAAAAATGTTATAAGGAACACATGCACAAATATGGGAAAACAACATGGATAAGCAAGCATTTATTGACAACTAATATTTATTCTGAATCTCCTGTGGAACCGTCACTAGGGATGGAGTCTGAATCGTCGTCAAATTCTCCCTGTGTTTCCTCTTCGTCCGAATGCACTAGATCATCCCCGACATAAGTGACATCAACGAGAAGGTCAATGTTATTCATCTCCTCAACATGTGACATTTGTACACTTCTCGATGGTTGTAGGGCATCTTGTTCTGGAACGCCATAGATTTTGCCTCTGGGGTTTATTGGAGTTACTGTGACCCACGGATCTGTACAGTAGGCAACTCGAGGATATGGAATGTAGCAAACCTATTAATAATTAGTGGATATTGTTATTATACATGTACAAGAAACCTTAAGTATGAGTACATAGGTAAACATATTTGTGTAAATATTGATACCTGGTCAGCTTGAGACGCAAGGATAAATGGATCATAAAACTGTAATCTCCGGCTTGAATTTATCGAAATAACACCAAGCTGGTCGACTCGAACCCCTCGACCATTGGATGGATCATACCAATCGCACATAAACACTATGCACCTCAAGTTCACCATTCCTGGATAGCGGATTTCCAAGATTTCTTTTAAAATCCCATAGTACATGGTATCACCGGATTGCGCCGAAATACCATAGTCCGAAGTTGATCTTTGACGTCCTTCCTCATGGATCCTGAACGAATATCCCCTAGTGCAAAACTTGGGATATGAAATCGCCGTGCTGCGTAAACCATAAGCAACATTCACTAACCATGTCGGGACTGATTGACCACTTGCTCTAAGGTCGGAAACCTATTTGGTGATATTCGTAAGATTTAATAAGTAACATATGAACGTGCAAACAAATATGGAAAAGTAAGCGTAATTACTTATATTAACTTACATAACATTTCAACCACTCCGTAAATTCTTCATCTTTCAATACAGCAAGTTCGGCATCTGTCTTACCATAATGGTAATCACGTGCGAGAGACATTTACATCCTGTAACATAACAGTCATTAGTCCACCTCTCCTAATAATTCCACACATTTACTTTAATAACTTATATACCTTTCGTACTCCAACATTTCGTCACAGTTTCTGAGGATGTACGTATGCAAATGTGTGACCTCCTGTGCTGATAGTGTGCGTTTCTTTCGTTTTCCACTTGCTCGACCAACTTGGGCGAACAACTCAGGAACAACCACGTCATAGACTGCTTTCTCACCTCCATCATCATGTCGGGCAGGGCGTCTCGCCTTAGTACTAACTTCCGATGGAAAGTAAGATTCGGCAAAGTGTGAGACTTCCTCGTTTAGGCTTTGTGCGACAATAGATCCCTCAACCTTGCTCAAATTTTTTACCTTTTTCTTGAGGTGGAACATGTAACGTTCGAACGGATACATCCATCGGTATTGAACAGGGCCTCCTAAGGCTGCTTCTCGTGGGAGGTGAATTGGAAGATGTTCCATAACGTCAAAAAAAGACGGTGGAAATATCTTCTCAAGATTACAAAGGAGTACTGGGATATTGGCCTCCAAGTTACGTATCCCGTGGACGGTAAGCGTTCGTGAACATAAATCTCGGAAGAATGCACCAACTCCTACAAAATAAAATTAAACAAGTTAGTACATATATAGTAATATAATGATAGACATAGACTAATGGGAGTAACAAATATACCTCCTATTGCTTGGTGGATAGGTTCTGGAAGAAGATATGCAAATACAAATGGAAGAAGACGCTGCATCACGACATGACAATCATGACTCTTCATTCCTATAAACTTCCCTTCCGTCGAATCCACGCAATTACCTAGGTTAGATGCATAGCCGTCTGGAAATTTTACAAAATTTTTGAACCATTCAAAAAATACTTCTTTCTTCCTAGCGTCTAACCGGTACGCAGGCATCGGCAATCTACCGTTCAAAACATGAAGAGATGGCCTCGTACAAATCGATGGCAAGTCCATTCTAGACTTCCAATTGTCTTTAGTCTTTCCTGGGACGTTTAATACGGTGTTCATGATGTTGTCAAAGAAATTCTTTTCCACATGCATGACATCTACATTATGCCGCAGTAGATGGTCTTTCCAGTACGGCAAATCCCAAAAAATACTCTTCTTGTGCCAATTGTGATATTCCCCACAACCGTCGACTGGGTAATGGCCATTACCCCCACATTCAGGAGTTCGCTCTGCACCAAAATCTCGTAATTGTCCAATATGCTACGACCATCTATCTCAGGAGGTAGACCATGAAACACTAGTACATCCGTCTTGAAATATCGTTTAGACTTACGATATGGATGATTGGGCGGCAAAAAACACCTATGGCAATCAAACCATGAAGTCTTCCTGCCGTGCTGCAATTGGAAAGCTGCAGTATTGTCTTGGCAATAAGGACATGCCAATCGTCCATGCGTTGACCATCCAGATAACATACCGTATGCAGGAAAATCGCTTATGGTCCACATAAGAACCGCACGCATGGTGAAATTCTGCTTCACTGAAACATCATAAGTCACAACACCATGCTCCCATAACATCTGCAACTCACAGATCAATGGTTGGAGGAATATATCGAGCGACCGTCTTGGATGCTCTGGCCCGGGAACTAGAATTGAGAGAAACAAGAACTCTCGCCGCATGCACATAGATGGAGGCAAATTGTAAGGTGTCACGATGACCGGCCACAATGAATATTTCCTTCCATGCTTGCCAAACGGGTTGAAATCATCAGTGGATAAGCCTATGTATACATTCCGTCGTTCACCGACAAAATCTGGATACACTGATTGAAAGTGTTTCCACGCTTCCGCGTCAGAAGGATGCGTGATATCTCCATCTTGACTATGCTCTGCATGCCATCTCATAGCCGTTGCTGTGCGGTTTGATTCGTACAGCCTCTTCAACCTCTCCGTTAAGGGTAAATACCACATCCGTTTGAATGGAATCTTCACCCTGCCACTTGTATCCTGAAACCGTGGTTTACGGCAAAATTTACATTTATTTCGGTTCTCGTCTTCTCTCCAGTATATCATACAGTTGTCGATGCAGACATCTATAACCTGGTAGGGCAAACCAAGACCAGCAACAAGTTTTTGTATCTCGTAGTATGATCCGGGGGCCAGATTATCTTCTGGTAAAATATCTTTCACGAACTCGGCGACTGCATCCACACATTCTTCGGACAAATTGTAATCAGTCTTTATGTTCATCATCCTAGTAGCAGACGATAACGGTGAATGGCCATCCCTACAACCGCTGTATAGTGGTTGCTTTGATGCGTCTAACAAATCGAAAAACCTTCGAGATTCTAAATTAGGCTCTTCACCCCTATCACCCTCATACCCACCCGACTGCATATTAATATTATTCTCTCTATACGCATCATTAACCATCGCAACCGTACGTACCCCAACATCTACTTCCATTGTAGGTTCCCCTACGCTATCAGGAAAATAAGGTTCATTGCTACTAGTACTACCATATTCATAATTCCTTTCTCCATGTAAATACCAAACCTTATATCCTGGTCTAAAACCATATCTATATAAGTGATTCCAAACATTATGGACAACAACACTAATTCTATTACAGCAATTAGAACAAGGACATTTGATATCCTGACCTTTTTTTGCTGCTTCTACATTACTGGGTAAATTCATGAACTCCCATAATCCTTGAGCGTACTCGTCCCTTAATAAGTCCGACCCCTTATTCGTCATTGGCCCGTCCATCCATGCCCGAAAATATGAACTCATTTTTATAGTTTTTTTCTCGAAATTTTGTTTTGATGGAATGAACCATTCTGCAGACTTATGTAGAGTAGATTTCCCTCAATGTGCCGTCGGAATACCGTCAATAGGTCCGACATATGACCCAACCCCATCCCATCGGCCACCACAGACGATATATAAACCACTCAAACTTTGCCGACATCGTAAACCGTCGGAAAACCTTCTGATTTCCGTCCTACATTCCGACAGATATTGGCCGTCGGAAATAATTCCGATCAATCAGACGTCGCCGACATCGGAAAGTTTGACTTCCGTCTCTAAGCCGTCGGTGGATCGTCGGCAGTTTCCGACAAAAACTGTTCTGTCTCAATTCCGTCGGAAAATGCCGACGGAATAGAGACGGAACATTTTTTGTCGGCAACCCGTCGGCACGCCGTCGGATTTGGCAGACGGAATGCCGACGGCCAAAACGTTGCCGTCAGAATTGACGGTGTTTTCTTGTAGTGATGGTACCAAGCTCTAATGGTGTATTCCACTCTTTGACAGAACCTTAGGAACTCTTCTCTCTCCCATTTCTCTGGTGGATAATAATTACCAAAATGTAGAATTTTAGAAAGATAGAGAAACTGAGAAATGTAAAAGCATTGAAACAATTGAAAATGAGACCAAAGTGAAGGGACAATGCAGTGGTGAGTTTATGTTTTAAAATTGGGAACCTTGCTTCTCCCTCAAGTCTGATCACTTCTTTTTTCTTCTCACCCATCTTAATCTTGTGATTATTTCTAATTTTTTTTTTAAAACTTGTAGATGCCTTTCAAACGGTAAAAAACAAATCAAGAAGGTTCATAGTTTGTTGACCAAAAAAAAAAAAAAGAAGGTTCATAGTTTTTGTGTAAAAAGTTATGTTTTCACTTTGTAGTTTCAGCATTAATCTCGGAGGGGAAGTTCTTTTGTTTTGTTTTTTTTTTCTTTTTGTCAACAGCATAGGTATACTCTTCTACTACCATTATTTTGTTGTATCTCCTCCTCTCACATGAGTATTTATTTTAATTTGCTCAATAACCATAAAAAAAATTAAAAATCATAAACTAACTAAAATTTCTAAATCTAAGGGTTGAGATTTGGCCACATAGACTCATTTTGGTTAGTTTATGAATTTTTTTTTATGGTTATTGAATTAATTAACCCTTATTACAAAATTGTATTGATAGAATAAACTCACTCATGGCCTAAATCAACACAAATAGTTTCCTTTTTCCACTGTAGGCATAAATAGTTACAAATGTATTATATTATCATTTTACCAATGTATCAATTTATAAATCTGGGCCCTAAATTATTATTAACTGAGAAGGGATCCTAGGTGAATGCCTAAATTTTTGTATGGTAGGCACGGTTCTGCATGTACTATCTTTTAAATATAAACGATATATCAAAATTATAATTATCTACCAAAACCTTGACCACTAGACCATATGAAGAACATAATGAGGAAGTAACATTGTACTAACGATGGGTTTGTTCAGGTGTTCACTACTCACCAGAGAATCCATATGACTTCACGCAAAGCGGGCCGTGAGAATAATAAAACTACAATGCCCCCGAAAAAAAATTGCGCCAATTCATTAGTGATTTTTTATTTTAAAAAAGAAAAGTGCAGTCATGAAAACTCAAACAGTTCACTTCTAATATGTGAACCACTAACCACTTTGCCACTAGACTACAATTATTTGTTTAACAGAAATTTAGGCCCAATTTAATATATCATTTTTAGAGGGACGCAAACACAATTTGAGGCTTAAATCATCCGTCATATTCACAATTTTTATGAAATATCGAAAAAGGAGAAAAGACAATAATTATGAGGCTTAAATCATCCGTGATATTCACAAGACATATAACACTAAGATCTATTTCTCTTGGTTATTTTGTTTTTATACATTCCCCCTTTATGCTTCAATTATAACTATTATTAGGAATCTTGGATTGAATCTTCTTCTCTAGAGAAAAAGGAAAGAAATGAAGCAATTCTGCCTGTGGATATTTTTTTTAAAATGTCTGATGCCACGGCATTTATATGCTTCTTCTTTTTTGGTTACATGCATTTATATGATATATATATATATATATATATATATATATATAACTCTTTTGTAAGAGCATGTTTATGGGTGGTAAATATAATTTGGGTAATATATGAATTTTATAATATTAATTGTTTTGGGATTGATGAATAGAGAGAGAAAGATGAGAGAGATAGAAAGATGTTATATTTACCCATGAAATAGTTGCTATATTTGTATATCCAAAAATGGTTTGGGTAAATATAAGAATTTTATATTATTAAAAATCTCTTATATTTACCCAAATTTACCCCTCATAAACATGGCCTAACTAACTTTGGTACTTCAAAATTAATCAAAAAGGCCTATAAGATGAATAAAACATGGTTAAAGCGGACTCCAAATAGCATAAGAAGTAAGAACACGAGGCCCATCAAATGTTAATGCATAACCTTTTTAGAGGAAACTAACAATTTGTTTTGCCCTTTTAAGTAGAATACTTAGGGCATGTGCAATGGAGACCCGGATTGTCTAAAAACTTTTTTGAATTAAATATATTAAATTTTAGGATTCCAGAGTGTCTAAAACTATTGGATCTTTTTCTGGTTTTAGACACTCTGGAATCCTAAAATTTAATATATTTAATTCAAAAAAGTTTTTAGACACCCTACTCCGGGTCTCCATTGAACATGGTCTTATATGGAAAAAGACTGTGTAAAAGACAAACAATCACATAGGTGATAGGCGCATAGACAACCACATTGTAAGTGCATACGCCTTTACATGCATACGCCTTTACATCTTTCTTGTGATGTTTCATAAAAATAAAAATAAAAACATTTTTCTTGTGAGCAACACAATAATGGAGTTTCCAAATTTTTCATATTAAAAAGGAAAAGTACAACAAAGGATCTACTGAATAGGGGTATCCGTAAAAAAATTATAAAAAATATATAAAAAGTATTAAAATAATTAAAAACTGATTAAAAAAATTAATATAATTTTATTTAAATATTAATAAATAATTATATTTAATATATTTTAAGGATCCGGATATCCGAACTTGAAAATCAGAATATTCGGATCCGGATCCGTGATTTTACCATCCGGATCCGGATCCGCCTTCGGATATCCAGATTTTTGGAACAGATCCCTCATATCTCGGATTCCGGATAATAATTCCACCCCTAACTGAATGTGACTTGTAGCTGAAAGTAGACAAGTATCGAACACAATTTCCAAAAATCACACAAGGAAAGTAGACTAGTATCGAAATGATGCCTCTCTTGGAGAAAAAAAAAAAGGAATAGGGGAGACGACGAAAGCAAGATTTATAAACCATATTTCCAATTTAAAAAATTTCCAAAGATTTATCGTCTTCTTTTTCTTTTAAAACCGAAAAAATAATCTGATTTAAATGACTTGCATAATTATTTTTGGAAATAAGTTGTGTAAAAAGTAAATATCTGAAATCTAAAAAAGTCACTCACAAGTTTAATTCCCTCTTTTTGCTATTTCCTTTTTATTTTCCAGTCTTTTCGTATATATTAGGAAGGTGATTATGCCCCAAAACTTGTGATTTCTCTCTTCAGAAAAAGGTATCTCTAAAGTCTCAACTCCTTCGTCCCCTCTTGCTGATTTTGTGCATATCTTTCTCTCTGGTTGGATACGTTTCGACTTCATAGTCAAGTGTTTGTTTGATTCTACCAGTTGCTTGTTGTTTAAGTTTCACACATTCCACTTTTCTTTTTGTTAGATGGAAAGCCTAAACCAACATGAACATAGCAAGAACCAGTGTGACTCTAGCGATCATCACCACGTGGTTGAGATTTCATCACCAGAGGCAAGCTTAATAGGGACAATCAAGAGGACATGTGGAGAAGCGCCTTGCCGATTCTCTGACACCAAGACAATGGCAAAAGACGCTGCAGAACGCAAAGCATCCATGAGGAAGCTACTGGTGGCTGTTGTGCTCTGTGTCCTTTTCATTACCGTCGAAGTGATTGGTGGGATCAAAGCCAAGAGTCTTGCGGTTCTTACTGATGCGGCTCATCTCTTGTCCGATGTTGCAACTTTTGCCATATCCTTGTTCTCTCTCTGGGCTTCAGGATGGGAAGCAACTCCACGTCACTCCTATGGCTTCTTTAGAATCGAGATCGTTGGTGCACTTTTCTCCATCCAGATGATTTGGCTTCTATCTGGTATCTTAGTATATGAAGCAATTGCTAGGATTCACAACGGAAGTGGCCAACTTGAGGGATCTCTCATGTTTCTTGTCTCTGCTTTTGGGCTGCTTGTGAACATTGCAATGGCTTTTCTCTTGGGGCACGACCACGGTCACAGTCACGGCCATGACCATCATCATCATCACCATGATGTACACAATCATCACCATCACCATGAGGAACCACATGATCTATGTGAAATCTTGCTTGAGAATGGAAGTGGAGATGGGAAGGGTGAGAAGAAGAAGAAGCAGAGGAATTTAAACATTCAAGGGGCTTATCTTCATGTGTTGGGAGATTTAATTCAGAGCATAGGGGTGATGATAGGAGGAGCAATCATATGGTACAAACCCGAGTGGAAAATCATCGATCTCATATGCACACTTGTTTTTTCGGTGATTGTGTTGTGGACAACGGTAGGGATGTTGAGGACCATTCTAGAGGTTCTAATGGAGTCAACCCCACGGGAGATAGACGCACAGAAGCTGGAAAAGGGAGTGTGCGAGATGGAAGAGGTGGTGGCCGTTCACGAGCTTCACATTTGGTCAATCACTCTTGGCAAAATTTTGTTGGCTTGTCATGTGGAGATTAGAAGAGAGGCTGATGCAGATATAGTTCTTAACAAGGTTATAGACTACATCATGCAGGAATACAACATCAGTCACGTTTCCATTCAGATTGAACAACAGTGATCGATCTTATTAAGCATGAATATCAAAAATCTCTTTTATTTTTAGTTTGGAGTACTTTAGACCTTAAGAAGATAGGGATTACTTGTGTTCTACCTCCATTATATCTTATTGAAACCTAACAATATATTTTAGTTTAAGTAATGGCCTTTTTTTTTTTTAGTCTGTACAACACAGCACACACATAGATAATAACATATTCAAATAGTACATAGTTATGTATATAAATAATATTGTTAAAAGAAGAAATGGTGATTATCCATTAAATAGATTGACTAATCGAGTTTAATATATACAATTATTTTAATATTTAAACGTTTATGACAAAACATATAATTTCTGATATTTACAAACATACAAAAATTGATATTTATTATACATAAAAACATATATTTTTTATCAAGTTGAATATTTGTGTAAAATTGAGCGAAACTTATTCAAATTTCATTTATTTCAATATTTGTTGACTGTCGAATTGATCTTCATTATTCATGTAAATTATTATAAAGCATTAAATCAAACAAATTTTAGATTTATATGAATTCGTTGGAGTTAATAAGCGAAAACAATATATGTTTTCCAACAATGAAGTATCTAAAAATTTCTAAGTATGACTAATTATGTATAAAGACTACATCATAATAAAAATATTTGTATAATATACTAATCAGAAATACATATATACACAATATATAATATTTTATAAATATAAATATAAAAAGCTTTGACATTATGATGTGGGCAAAACAGAAAAAACAAAATTTAACATTCACTGTCCCAAGCAAACAATTGAAAATTCCAAGAAGAAACCTTATGCTAATTGCCATCCATTTGAGCATTGCAAATAACCACATGCATGAACATGAATACAATAATCAAAATTAGGTTTTTAGAATACAAGAGTCATAAAACCAGTAACCAAAATATGTGAAAAGAACATGACGGAAAAGCGTACAGCTGACATTCCTTTAGCTTGATATTCATCACGAAATATCTCCGACGCATATGCCTGAAAAATTACACATTAAAATTAGATATGAAAAAAATGCAATTGACAATCTGGTGTGCACAACACAAAATGAAACAAGAGTAATAGTGGCAACAAAGAGGCTACCTTCATTGTTCCAAGCAAACAGTTGAAACTCCCAAGAAGAAACCTTGTGACAATTGCCATCCAAAAGTTTATACTTAACCCAAAAAGAGCGTTGAAGATTGCACTTCAATAAACATGTAATCAGTCATCAGAACATGAACATGTATAAATAAAAGAATCAAAATATTCTTTGAAAATACTACTAACATTGAGATAGTTCCCAAGAGAATAATTGGTTTTCTCCATAACGATCAGCCACAATACCCCAGAAGACTGATGTCAATGCTCTGCTACTCAATGCTCTGCTAAGCATAAACGAGCAACCTTCCAAGTATTAAGAGATCCATTAGAACAAACGGTAGGGAAAAGTAAATTCAATGCAAAATAACAAATGTTTGAGGCAATAATTTCTCACCCATAAATCCAGCATAAAACCTAATGTCTTTCTCAGTCTTTGCAACACCAAAGTCCTCAATCTATGAAAACAATACATCAACCCAACAATCGTCTAACATAACTCCCCTTAAACTTTGTAATCAAATACTGACCATATGATAGAGGAAAAGGTAGAGTGATGAAATCGAGAGAGCTGCAAAACATATAAAACAATTGAGAGTTTCTTTATAACATATCATTACTTTTAACACAAAATATATTTCTCACAACTAGCCTTTAGCAGCAAAACCAATTATAAGCCAATCATTTTCCAAAACAATTGTCGAAGAAATCAATAAAACCAAAACTAGTCGATAACAACAAATTTTATGTAATTCTTTGCGTTTAGTATCAATCTAACCCAAGTTGACAAAAACATCAACGATGTAATAATAAAAACCGCTTACCATCAATGATATATGAATAAACTACCTATTTTGACAATATCTGAATGCCTTAATGATATACGAATGACCTAGTATGTCGTCATTCGTATATCACAGATAATAGGTCGTTATTTATATATCATAATAGTAGGTCGTTAGTTATTCATATATCATGGATAATAAGTTTTATTCTAAAATCACTAATATATGTTTTTTTCCATATATCACGGATAATATGTCATTAATAGCCAAGACCTAAAGAATAGTTAAAGATGCAATGGATTCTGCATTATGAATAGTTATGATTATTTGTCCATAAAAGTGAGGTTTGCTGCAATGACTTTTCGATTTTGTATATTTTCTCATTTTCTCATTTTCTCATTTACGATTTTTTATTTTTCTAATTCTACATCTTACTTACTCCTATAATCATTTTAAATATTTTTATCTAAAAGTTTGTCAAAAACAATTTTTTGAGCAAAAACAGAAAAAAAGAAAGCCAAAACAAAAGTTTTAAACTTTTCATTACCAAAAAAGTCTCAAACTTTCGTTGAGACCAAATTAAACGTGTGATTACCAAATTAAAAGTTTTAAACGTGTGATTGGGCCAAATTAAACACACGCCGTTAGCTAACTATAACTAACGTCGTGCGACTAATTTGCCTGAGTCAACGAAATTTTAAAATTCTAAAGAAGAGTCAACAAAAATTGACTTTTAAATTGTCCACGCCATAGTTACAACTTTTAGTGGCCGGAGTTTGAAAGTCCGGGGTTTAAATAACATTTTTCCCATTAATTATCATCGACCGAAAGCTATATTCAACTCTTCAATCAAACTGTCATTTGGCTCTAATTGTGGTTTTAACTGCTTAATATTTTTCTATTTTTGCTAACAAGAAAGGTTGCCTCTCACATGCCAAAAGGAATTAAACAATCACTAACTTGAGAGAGAAGTTGAAAAGACAAAATGTAAAAAAAGCAAATAAAAAGGTAGCTGCACCATCCTCACTTTTTTTCCTAGTCCATATCTCAAAACCTAACTATGTACATAACAAAAGTTCCTCTGTATCTTTCTATGTACATGCAAAGATAAAGAAATGAAAAACTAAGAAACCCATGTTGGGTTTTGTATATCTTAGCGATGACCAGATGCGTCTTCTTCTGCAATGCAAAAATTCACAGACATGGTTATGGATTCCATGACCTTGGATATAGCTTGCCTAGTGGGTCATGAAGACCAGAGTTCTGGCGGCTCTGGTTCATCCACGCTACATCGTCTGGCATAAAAGATGTTGTCGGGTTACTACCGCTTAAGTAAGCAAGCGGGTTTGGAGGCTGAGCCAAATTGCTGCCTACATGAGTTGTGGCTCCACCCATCAGCATTCCGTAGTTACCAGACGCAACCACTTGATTACTCGAACTTTCTGGCTCAAAAGCAGTTCCTGAACGGCGCAACTGACTGCACTGAGAGAGAACAGAGAATAAGCTTTGATCTGAACTACTTCCCCTATGTATGAGTTGCTCTGCATTAGTAGCAACTCTCAGAAGGCTCTGATCTCTCTCGGCCACGGTTTGACTGCCTTGGGTTGGACAGCCAACACCGTTCGTGTTTGCCCACATGCTCTTAAATTGCCAGTTCTGAGTTAACATAGGGACAGTGTTCAATAAGGGCTGTGTGGTGACTCCAATCTGAGTAACACTTGTGTTCCAGTCTGGCCGCTGCATCATGAATCCACGCCCATCGCAGTAAATATTGTCCGACATATTTCCTTGGCCATATATGTCAACCTGTCTATGCTGATCCTGGGACAGTGCTTGCGGTGCAGTCATTTGACTTTGGAACTGACCAGAAAATTGACTGCCCTGCATCAAATTGTTGCTTTCTTCTTGCTGAAAACCAATGCCCATAATTTGTTTATGCTCCTCGTTAAGCGGGAGTTTAAGAAGAGAGTGAAGCTTCTCAGTGGGGCGAGATGCCACACCTTGGGCTTTAAACAAAGACTGAAGTAGTTCATTTTGATCGGTGTTAGGGAATGGACCAAAACAGTTGTTTGCTTTCTGCTGCAACACCTTCCTACTATCAACTTCTTCAGGCATGTCCGATTCTAGGTCTATGAAACAATTTTTCCCTGCTGCATTACCTTCAGGATGGTGTATGATTGACAATCCACCACTGGGGGTGTAAGCTTGGCGGCCAATGTAGGACTGCCTGATTCCTCCCACTGACTGCCACACATCTCCACCAGAACAAAACTGCGACTCTTCTCCATGGATTGAAGTAATACAAGGAATCCTCTCGTCTGATGAAGCATTCTCTAGTTTTGGTACAGAATGCTTGCCTACAGGATTTATATCTTTGAGATCTGAAGCGTGGGGCTCACTAGGAAATGAAGCCTGTGAGAGAGACTGGCCTTGTAAGGAGCTGGAATAATCATTTGCTTCAACATCCTTTCGATTAAGCCCATCACACCTCCTGGGAGAAGAATATTGCTTTTCTTCTATATCCTCCACTTTGATGTTATTGTCACGATCTGGTGACGAAACATGTGAGGGGTATGTACCAACTTGCAAGCTGCGATCTGAATCTATGATTTGATCACCGTAAGACGAAGAATCCTTTGAAACGGAATGATTCTCGGCAGAAACTTGACCAAAACTTCCAGAATTTTCATCGTCCGGTGCTAAATCACCACTCTGACTTGGATTCAAACTTTGTCGATCATTTTTCCTCAAGTCTAATATAACATCATGCTTCTCCAGAGGATTTTCTGCAGGCTGCAGTTGTTGTTTATCCTGTACCCAATAAAGTCGTTAATAACATGGGAATGCAGAAACATTACATACTACGTGTTTATGAAGAAACAAACCTCCATCCATGGATTGAGTTTTTCCTTCAATTCTATTTCCACA
Organism: Draba incana; assembly: GCA_963576765.1. Lineage (NCBI taxonomy): Eukaryota > Viridiplantae > Streptophyta > Magnoliopsida > Brassicales > Brassicaceae > Draba > Draba incana. Next base: position 10,049,072 of record OY755205.1, read on the forward strand.
GAGTTTATTATTTCTCGTTTCTGTAACTGCAGCCTTTTCCAGATTGCGTATGCTGCAGGAAGATCTTTAACTAGTTGCAGCCTGCATGAAACAATTGAAGTTTAAAAAAAAAAAAAAAAAAAAAATTAAGGTCTTGATGGAGGAAAGCTGCTTCTTTCACCAAAACACTTACCAATGAGCGTCCAGTTTCTTCTGTTCTTCTTCCACAAACACTCCGTATGGTTGAACATCCAAATTGTTGATGTTTCCCAAGATTCGATTAAGTGCTCTTGACTGAATGCTTTTACCAGACTGCTTCATGCTTGTGACAATCTGATGCTGCTTCTTGCTTATCTGAATATATAAAATGCAGTTAAATGCTTGATCAATAAGCATATCTGTACATGAATGGCAATGGCACATTCAATCCAACAAAATTTTATGAGGAATTCCAAGTAAAGGTCCTACTTCCAAACACCATTCATGCAGCCGTATCATGGAAATTAGAACATTTTAATAATTTTCAAATTTTGGACATCAGTTTAACTGTTGTTTGATATTTGGTGAAAACTATGGATCCGAAAGATAGCAAGCGAATGAATAAAGTAAGAAATGCCGTAGAATAACAAACCTTAAGGTAGGACATGTATTTGGCACCATCAGTTTGCTGAATGCTATGTTTCGGTAGCTTGTCCTTTTTTCTAGCCACGTTTATAACATTATCTAGAGCAGTCAAGGGACTTTGACTCTTTGCTTTCTTTACAGCAGAGCTCTTGGGCCTAAAATGGAATAGGAACATCAGTATGCAGGTATGGAATAAGGAAAAGAATACTAACAGCGATTGCATAAACATGTGGAAGAGTATGTTCCGCACCTTCTCTGAACCTGTTCAGTCATTACAACCGAAGAAATCTTATTATCACTACTGCATGGTTTATCATCTGCGTTCCAGGAACTAGACTCCGAGGCAGCGGTTAGATCCTGGCAGCTACCGTTTACATGTGCACTGCCCCTTCTTGATCTCCTGTAGAAATAAACGTAACGAACAGAAAATAGGTGAATCAAATCATTAGTTACATATAGTGGAATAAGATAAAGACAAAGGTACCACTATCTGAAGCTCAACATATATCCATGCAAGGATCATACAACAATCAATAACATTTATTGCTTGGCTATATATTCTTCTCCAAACTACAGTATCTTTTCATGTATCTGCTTAAATCTTAATAACATTACAATTCAACAGTTCTCCGTTTAATTAAAAAAAGAAAAGAAGAAGTATATAAAGCACTGACCCCCACATCCTCTTAACAGCATCCTTCTCTGGATCTTTGCAACTCTCCCATTTCTCCTTCAATATTTGCAAATAATCTATAATACTACCAGAAACAAGAGAAAGAGGAGTTACATTTATGTAGATAGACATTCCAAGTACTCGTATTATCTGAACAAAGAAAACTGCACATACTCATAATGGTATTTCTCTAAATCCGAGCAATATCTCCTTTTACCACCCCTCAGGCATTCCTCCTGAGACACAATTTGATCTGGATGAGCTATGCCAGAGCAGACATCTGTTCCCCTGAAACCCACAACTCACATTCAAACGGTGTCGAATTTCCTGAGCATAAATTAGACCATCACTAACTGTCCGGGTTATAACGATGATATTTTAACGCAGATCATGGAGCTCAAAGCTATTTTACCAAGCAATCACAGAGTTCATTCTAGGAATCGAAACCGAAAAGTTCAGTGTCACTAACCAATCAAGAAAAGGATTTCCAAAGTGAAAATTCTCTCCATCAAGCAATGCTTGTATAACTTCCTCCACATCAATTCCCTCAGGGAAAAATTGACGCAGATAATTTCTTTCGCTTTCAGATAGACAAGACCTCCAAACCTAACAATGATAGATGCAGGAAATGGTGAATACTTAACATCTCAAAGGTGTAAAGCTAATGCTACGCCAATGATATCATTAAATTACCTCACTAGAAAGCACCTCTGACAGATTTTCCAACTGGAATGTTTCACGCGGGACGGGGCATACTTGTGCCAATACATTCCGCTTCGAAGGAACAAAATCGACAAATTGGCGAAGATGCCTAAAACTTAGTCCAACTTGTTCCTTCTTAGAGACGACTTTACTTCGGTTACGATCCCATTCGAGACTGATAAGATCACCCGAACGCAACGCACCATCTGGTGAACCAATCTTTTTCCTTTTAGCTCTATAATGCTCCCTAGAACTAAAACCAATAACATTGGCACTATTCATCCGTTTCCTTCTCTGATCAGCTGCCATTCTAAAGGAGTCCATAGAAAGGAAAAAACCCAGTATCACATATTGTAAAAGCGATGAAAAGATTTGAAATTTACACAAAGCCTAATCACAAAAATCAAAACAATCATGAATCAAATCAAAACCTCGGTTATTTGAATTGGGAATCGATCGATTAGGTCAATCAAACTCAAAACCCAGAAGATGGTAGGGGGGATCGAGGAATCAAAGTAAGCAATGCGATAATAAAGCAAGGAAGAAAGTGAAGAGATAGGGGCAATTGAAAAAAACCCTAAAAGAGGGAAGCACATACCTGGAGACAGAGTCGAGAAGAGAAGAAAGGAGATTGTGATTGGGGAGGAAGATAAGGCAAAAGAAGATTTGGGGTCTGGTATGTAGCCGTCAAACACACCACCCTGCTTGCTTCCTACATGGACCACTGCTTCGGTTACGATTTTTCCTTAACCTTTATTGTTTCTTCCACAGAACCGAGTCGAACCAAAACAAACCGGTCTTTCCTTTTTAGGATAATACAGTAGTAGAGGGGAAAAAAAGAGAATTGGGCCTTTGGTTAAATGGGCTTTGTGATAATAGTTTCAAAAGTCAACGTATGATCGTCTTTTGCTATAATGTGATTGTAGAGTGTTAATGTGTTATGAGATCCCAAAAAGAGAAGAGAGAAGTGTAACCAAATGAAAAAGCTAAGCAGTGGTGTCGAGAAGAAAAAGAAGAGATGTGATATTCATTATACAGAGATAACATAGCGTTCCGGATCAGTAATATCTTTTCACCACAATGATAAATCCACTAGAGATGTAAGATTAATGGCAATCACCAAATGTGAAACTTCTATCAATTAGAAATGATAATGCATTTGGTGATTGTCCCTAGAAGTTATAGGGTAGATCGTTGTATTACTAAAATCATTTCTGATTGATAGAAGTTTCACATAATAAGCATTGGCGAATCTAGAGTGGTAGGAGGGGGCATGTGCCCAACATGAATTTTTTTTCTTTCTGAAGTTTCTTTAAGGAATTGATTAAATGCCTCCCTATAAATTTTAAAAAACAATGGCCTAATGCCCCCCACGAAAAATATTTTTGCATTCGTCACTGATAATAAGTAATAATAAATTATAAGGTAAAACAACGATTTGATTTTAACATGGGTAAAAATTTCCTTAATAAATTGGGTTTAGAAAGCTTATAATTCAATCTCGTTGGATGCATTTTCTTTTTCCCAATATTTATGACAAAAGTAATTAATAAGGAAATTGAAAGTCTGAACACCATAATATAAGAATATTTACTTCACATATAACTGCCACCACACAACAAAAATGAAGTAGAGAAGAACACAATCTCATTTCATCTTCTTCATCTTCACAGTTAAGATATACGCCTCTACATCTCTTTGCATCTCGTCTCTTTGCTTAACATTGTATTGGTTTATGTCTTTTTCTTCTCCGTACTCGCCATTCCCTCTTTTTTTTTGCTTTGTTCGTGTCTCGTTCATAACATAACTTTTGAATTTGTATAAGATCAATACAAAACGTAATTGATTCACTCAATCGTTGCTAATCTCACGATTACTGATATTTTAAAAAGATGTGCAGCATCAAACAAAACACAAACATAATTTTTGTTCTATATTTCTGAAAAATTCATAACGATTGATCGACATTTTAAGTACAATAACACTAAATGAAAAGATCCAAAAGCTTTTTACAGTAACAAAAGAACATACCTCTTAATCACCAATAATCATTGCAAGCGCAATCACCATCTGATATGGTGGAACCGCTTTCCGTCCAAAACTTTCATTTTTTTCTTGTAATCTTCTCCATAAGTTTAAAGGCATGATGGCAATCAACACACTAGCAGGTTCTTTATAATCACCATCTCCTACGAGGTGGTTTTAATCTACTATTGTTACATTTTAAGTACAATAACACAAAAAAAAAACAAAAGTAACAATAGTAGATTAAAAATGAAAATGAACCAAAATGGCAATAATAATCCTCCTTAGTTAAGCTATACAAATTGAAAGACTTGAATACAAAATTACCATTTTTAAAATATCATTTATTCAAAATATCATTTAGGGTTTGACCGTAACCTAAACAATTCTTTGAAATATTGACCTATTATAAAATCCAGGAAAGCAACCCAATCGGATGCATCTCATTTGTGGCGAAAGTATTTAGGAGGGAAATTGAAAAGTCGAAAACTTGAAACACGGGAAAGAGGGATTCATTTACTTCACATTTATTTTTTTCCACACAGAAAATTAAAAAAAAAAAAAAAAAAAAGGAAAAGACAAGTAAATAGTTTTTTCTCTTCTTCACAGCAACCCATTGATCCGAAATTCTCCAGTCTCTACAACCTCTCTTCTCTTTGCTTAAGCTTCTTCCTGGTTCGTGATTCTTCTTCCTCTCCTGATTTTCCATCTCTCCTTGTTTCCACTGCTCAGTTCGTGTCTCGATTTCAAAATCGTACAGTTCGTGTTGTGATTTTTTGGGTTTTGGGTTTTGTCTGCAGGGGTAAGGGGTTTGATTCGATGGCTGGAAAAAGGAAACAAGCAAACACTCCCGAGAAGAAGGAGCGAAGAGCGAGTCCTCGTGTTCAGGAGCAGAGACAAAAAGCCCTAGACGAAAAGGAACGGTTAGCTCTCGAGAGGGTAAAGTACCTAAGCGAGAAGACCACTGAAACCACTATCGATGAAACAGAGTTGCATGCTGAGGAAGATGATGGTGTCCGTGAAAGTCCCAAACAAAGCAACCCTTCAAAGCTAACCACAATGCAGAAAGGAAAACAAAAATTGGATTTTTATGGTAATGGAAGTGAGGCTGACATGGACGCTCACCTTAAAGTGAGGAAGAATCTGAGGTTCTTTAACAAGCAGTATCTTCTTATGGTCCAGGTTTGTTGTTTTATTCTCTTTGTTTTGTTTTTTTTTTTCTGGTGATGATTTTCTTGTTTTGGCTGTGTTGTTGAACTTGTGTTGTGTATCCATTGTTTTTTTGTGTAGGCTAAGATGAGCAGACCTGACTTGAAGGGGATAACTCAGGCAAGTTATATGATACATGTTCTGATATTGGTTTGTTTGATGATATTCTTTCAGCTTTTGTGGTTATTATGCAACATTGTGTCAATACTATGCAACATTTTGTGGGTTTTTTGTTTACAAGATGACATTTAGTATCACAAGTGTTATGAAACTGTTCATTTGTTTGTAGTCCTAATGTGTATATAACATGGAATTTGGAGTGATTTATATTAAAGTGGCAAATCCAATGTTATTCGAACATAAATTTTAAAAACTCTTTTCAAATCCAGTGTTATTGAATTTGTGATTTTAATATCTACTTTAGAATCCAGTGTTATTGGAAATGTAGTAAGCAGTGGATTTTAGGAGATTTGTTGTGATTTTAATTTGTTTTGGTGGGATTCCTTAATTATAAATGTGACATCTTAAATCTAGTTGTCTATCAAATATATCACAGTAATTTGCTAACCATAACGCCTCGTTATATTTTCCATTCTTGTAAATCTGATGGTTTAACGATTTATGATCTTCAATCTATGTTGTTGACCTAACCCTTTTAAGAAAAATTTCCAGGTGAGAGAAGCCAATGCAGTCTTGTACTCAAGAAAAAGGATAGGTCAACTTCCAGGTTAGTTGTTAACTGTGCTTTAACAAAATTTTGTCATTTCCCGTATTTTATTTCCAAGCTACCATGAGTTTTGGTCCTGGAATTCTTGCCCAAAGGTTTCAGTTTTGTGTTCTGATTGCACTGGCTCGCAGGTATTGATGTTGGACATCGGTTTTTCTCAAGAGCCGAAATGGTTGCTGTAGGCTTTCATAGCCACTGGCTAAATGGAATCGACTATATGGGAGTCGAATACAAAAAAGTAATACGATTTGCCCTTTTATCCGAAATATAAGATATTTTCATGACATCTCTTTATTCAATAATCCCAATTTTTTTTTCTCTCCATTACAGGATTATAAAGACTACCAGTTTCCGCTTGCTGTTTCTATTGTTATGTCGGGCCAATACGAGGATGATCTAGACAATGCAGATGTGGTGACTTACACTGGCCAGGGAGGGCATAACTTAACTGGTAATAAACGCCAGATTAAGGATCAAGAGTTAGTACGAGGGAATATGGGTTTAAAGGTCTGTTTTCTTTGTAATCCTCTTAAGAAAAATGCAAACAAACTTGTTATCATTAAGTTTTTCTTTCTATCTCTATCCACTTTTGTTTTTGTGTGTGTTGTTAAGCTAGTCTTTTAGTCCATGCTCATCTCTGTCTTTCACATGGTTACATTTTACTTGCACCTGTTGCAGAACTGCTTAGATCACAATATACCTGTCAGAGTTACTCGTGGTCATGATTGCAAAAGTAGCTATACCAAGAAAGCATATACTTACGATGGATTGTACAAGGTACTCATACAAATATCACTGTATTGTTGATCTTAAGCTCCTTATATCTGTGGTATTATCTCTGATTTCCTATAGGCGAAGGGAAATTTTTTACTTCTGCAATACATCAAAGGTCTAACAGCTATTCCTTATTGATTGGCTTGACTCAAATCCAATTCCATACCTTATTCGAACAGGTCGTAAAATACTGGGCACAAAAGGGTGTATCAGGATTTACGGTGTATAAGTATCAACTGAAACGACTGGATGGGCAACCAGAACTAACTACTAATCAGGTCTGTTTGTTCTCATGAGTTATTATATCTTCAATGCAATATAATTATGTGTTGTGAATTTGGATGAAAAATGAGAAGAACTTTATCTGGTTATTTACTCTGATCAGATTACTACAAATTGTTCTATTTTCATGCATTACTTTATGTTTTTCTTGTCATTGTAGGTCAACTTTGTGTGTGGACGCATACCAAAGACTACTGCAGATATTCAAGGGTATATGTTTAATTGTTTTCCATGTAGTATTGTTATACAGTTAGTTGCATTTTCAAAATCCACTAATACCATGTTTTTGTGAAGTTTGGTATGCGAGGACATCTGTAATGGGCTAGAAGCTAAACGCATTCCAGCCACTAATCGTGTTGATGAACCACCAATTCCACCATCAGGCAAGTTGGACCAGACCTAGAAAGTAATATTATAATTACATGATGATTACACGAGCTGAATTATCCTCTTTTCGAATCTCAGGGTTCACATACATCAAATCTATGAAAGTTGAGCCCAATGTCAACATTCCAAAGAGCTCAACTGGGTGTAACTGCCGAGGCGGCTGCACTGATCCAAATAGATGTGCATGTGCTAAGCGTAATGGGGGAAACTTCCCTTATGTTGACCTTAATGATGGCAGGTAATATTTCCATGATCTTTGATTAGCAGGGCTCTTAGTGATATGTTGCGGTAAAAACAGTTACAGGTTCATTGATTGGGTTGGTTTTCTGTTTTTTTTTTCCTTTTCAGATTAATTGAGCCTCGAGACGTTGTTTTTGAATGTGGTCCAAACTGTGGGTGTGGGCCTGACTGTGTCAACCGAACCTCTCAGAAGGGACAAAGATTTAATCTCGAGGTACGTTTTGGTTAAGACATAGTAAGGAACATTTAGTTTCCACTAACATTGATAATTTATTAACACTGGATTTTGTTATATAAGTCATTATTCGCTTTCTATTAATATGATAAGATCCAGTTTTGTCTCATTTTTATGTCCTTTGGAATGTGAGCTTGTTTGTATCCAGCGAACAAATCACAACTCGAATCCTGTGTCTCATGCTGTTTTTGTTGGTGGCGTCGAATAGGTATTCCGTTCTCCAAAGAAGGGTTGGGCAGTTAGATCATGGGACTACATACCAGCTGGATCACCAGTATGTGAGTACATAGGAGTTCTCAAAAGAACCGACGATGTAGATACTCTTTGTGACAACAACGAGTACATATTTGAGATAGATTGCCTACAGACAATGCGAGGACTTGATGGGCGACAGGTACCCATTGAGAAGCTTATTTGTGATCTGATTATTTATTGGATCAATCAATCTGTTTTTAAAGGAGTGTCTTGTGTTTTTATGCAAAACAGAGAAGACTACTAGAGGACGTAGGTGTACCGCTGAATGACAATGTTAGTCACAGTGAGGATGAGAGTCAGCCTGAGTTCTGCATCGATGCTGGTACAATAGGGAACTTTGCTAGGTTCATAAATCACAGCTGTGACCCAAACCTGTTTGTTCAGAGCGTGCTGAGTTCTCACCAGGATCTAAGGCTTGCCCGTGTGGTTCTCTTCGCAGCTGACAACATCCCACCACTGCAGGTACTGAGAAAGGAGCTGACTCCTTCAAACATTCTCTTTATCAATTGAAATATAATACATATCTCGTCTCGATTGCAGGAGCTGACTTACGACTATGGTTATGCGCTTGATAGTGTTCATGGGCCGGATGGGAAAGTGAAACAACTTGCTTGCTACTGTGGTGCAATAGGTTGTAGAAAACGCCTATACTAACTTGAGAGTAGAGTAAGGCTATTCCTAGTATATTTTGGATAAAGGGTATTGGTAACATTTTTTGGACAGGCTATTGTGGGGAGCACTTAGCAACAATTTCCCAAGTGGAAACCCCTTAACAAGGTTATTGAGGGTCTTTAGCATTCTTATGCAGCTAACAATGAACCCTTGGCATCTAATTTGCCGTATCAACAATATAAGTACTTATTCTGATTTTTAGAATTTGCATTGATTATGTAACAAGATTTGTGGGGACTAATTCTCAACTTAGAGCATCTCCAATGCCCTACCAAATCCTACACCAAATCTCATTTTGGTGCAAAATATGCTCCAATGCCCCACCAAATCCTACACCATTTTGGTGTAGAACTTTTTTATTTATAAATTACTTTCAATTTGATTATATAAAGATCAAAAACAATTAATAGATTATAATATTCGATATATTTAATTATTATTCCAAAATTTATAGAATTATTTTTTGTTGTTGTGGGTACTTAAAATTTAAGTTATAAAATTATAAAATTTAAGTTGTGGGTACTTAAAATTTAAGCTATAAAATTTACTCTTTCAATTATTTATAATTTTTTTCCATGACCAATTAATTTTCATACAAGACCTACGTCTCCTATTCTGTTGTTCACATATACCATTACAGCATGCAAAGCCATAATTTACTTTTGTCACACTGATCAAATGTTTTTTATTTTTTCCATGACCAATGAATTTCCATGCAAAGACTAAAACATATAAGACAAATAAAATTTCAAACTTACTCTGTCACATTTATTAATCTTTTCTGGGTTTTTCTATGATCGATGCAAAATTGCAAACAATATTAAAGACTAATACATGTAAAGACAAATAAAATTCAAGTTTACTCTTCCACACTTATTAATATTTTCTGATTTTTTTGATGATCGATGCTCATTTTTCACTTCGAAATGCATTAGTTGATAATTTATGGGAAAAGTATATAAATGGTGATGCATAAATTATGTTTTGTTATTTTATATGGTGTAATGTATTTTATTATAATATATAAATGTTAACTTTTAGTTAATATTTTGAACTTTTTGAAAATTTTAGTAAAAATAAAATAGTTAGGATCAATTTGCAAAGTTTAAAAATATAGTGTACAATTAACAATTAACAAAAATGTTAAAAAGGAATATACTTGGAATATTTTTTTTGGTGTAAAAAATGGTGTAATGCATTGGAGTAAAACCTAACACCATTTTGGTGTAAAATTTGGTGTAATGCATTGGAGGTGCTCTTAGTCATTATCATATCATAAGTATCATCATGACTACCCTGTTAGATTTTATTTCTAAGTCAGCCAAGAGGACCCTGATGCCAAATTCAAGTAATGTAAAAAGAAGATGCACCAAAACAGCAAGTTTAATGATCTTTAAAATCCCTCTTAATCTTCCGTGGCTCTGGTTCGATACTGACGGCCTGGTTTTCTTACGACATTTAGAGGTGCCTCCGGTTCATCTTCTTCCATTGCAGAAACCGTGCTGTCATCTATGGTATCGACGACAGCTATTGCACCTCTTCTACCCTCAGAAACCTTGTCTACGTTTTCTACTTTGCTTTCAGTTAATGGTTTCTTCTTAGGTACAAACGCCACTGATTTTGGAAGCTCAAGCATAGGGTCTACCAGAGGCTCATCTCGGCTCCTAATCATATTGAGAAACTCCACGTACGCTTTCCGGTTGGACTCTTCATCAACCTCACCGGAATCGAATGTATACTTAGTGTATTTTGACGGGTTTTGCATATAATCTGGAACTACAATATTTTCTCCGAAGGAACTTGTCTCCATCGCTGAATCTTTGTCATCTCTGATATCAGAACTAAACCGAACACGCTTCTGCAACTTAGCATCAGCCTGGTTTTCTTTCCTCTTCAATATCGGTTTCAGCCCATTATCATCTGACAAACCAACATGTACCTCCTGAGATTTGTTATCCTCAGATACCAGCATAGCTTTCTCGTTTTCAGATGTTAGCATGGACAGGTTATTCCCCTCATGTACCTACAATAGAGTTCATGGCAATTTTGATTTCAGAAACATACCCGAATAAGCATGCTCAGATTCTAGAAAAAAGTACCCCAGAGACGTGCAAAGAATTCAATTTGTTAACAGCTTCATCATCTTCTTTAAGCCTAAGCTTAGCTGCTTCGAGATTAGCACGAGGATCCTTGTCTCTTTCTTTCAAAGAAACTGGAAATTCCTCCCACTCGTCTGCTTCAGTCTCATAATCATTCACATCGTTTGTGAAACCGTACAATTCTTCAGCTATAGCTACTTTATCATTTTCATCTTCCTCTTCCTAAAAAACATACAAAAACTCTATGATACTGAAAACGATCACTACCGCAATTTCAAAATCAAAAGATTACCTCCATATCAAGAGTAGAATCCATCCCGATGGAGTTTTTGATCTCCCACTCTTCGTCGTTGTAATCCTCCGGCTTCTCCGATACACTAGACGATTGTCCTTCTTCCTCATCGACGCTCAAATCTTCCAGATCATCCTCCTGAATATCCGGGAAGCTATTCGGGTCAAATTGAAAAGGTTCGGATTCTTCCGAAACCTTTTCTTCTTTACTCCGTTCGTTTCCATTGATTTCTTCTTCCGCGAGACACCAGAGAGAGCTCGGAGATGGTGAAGAAGACGATGAAAGAGATCCAAATATCTTGTCGATTCTCACTCTCAAACTTTCCTCCATTGATTTCGAATTTTGGGAACGACGATGGTAATCAGAAACTGAGGGGATTTTCCGCTGTGTTGGGATATATACGCACTTGTAGCCAAACATAACCGACATTTTCAGGTTCCTTATTAATGGGCCAGATTATTAATGCGCCTTTTGGTATATGAGGCCCGTTTAACTTAAACTTCATCATTATAACCCCTCGAGCTTCTCGCTTTCTTCAAAAAACTCCACGAATAAAGACGAGTTTTTTTTTTTTGGATTTTGTCTGATTTGTGATGTGTAAGTTGGAGCGTAACCTTACTTCTAAGGTTTGTATATGGATAAGGGACCAGTAAAATTAAAGGAAGCAATGAATTATTAAAGAAGAAAAAGGACAACATTTTCGGAAATAAAGTTTAGATTTTTGAGAGTTGTGAAGGTTAAATCTTTTCTTCTTCATAGTGACTCTAATTGAGTTGACTTAAACACAGTCCGAGTTTGAAGAACTGGGTTTTGGTAAAGAATGGATCTTGGGAAGTTTCTGTGTTGGGTTGTTTTGATTCTGGGAATCTCAAGGGTAGAGTCAAGGTACATGGTGTACAATACTTCACATAGCATTGTACCTGGAAAACTTAATGTCCATGTGGTTCCTCATTCCCACGATGATGTTGGTTGGCTCAAGACTGTTGATCAGTACTATGTTGGCTCTAACAACTCTATCCAGGTCTTGTACTCTCTAAATATTTCTTCTTAAATCAGATTTTGTTGAACTTACCTAGTTTTGTGCTGCTTGTAGGTTGCTTGTGTTCAAAATGTGCTTGATTCAGTTGTTCCTGCTCTGTTAGCTGATAAGAATCGCAAGTTCATATACGTTGAACAGGTAAATTTGGTCTCTTTTGATTGATTCGTGAAAGTTGTTACCTTTTTTGTTGATTGGAATGAAGATTTAGGGGAGAAATTATGTGTGAAGAATCTTTTTGCGTTGAATGACAGTTAGTTTCTGATGAATTTAGGCGTTTTTTCAACGATGGTGGAGAGATCAAAGTGAAGAAATCAAGCGTATTGTGAAACAACTTATAAAATCAGGCCAACTTGAGCACATGTAAGGTTTTTCTATCAGTAAGCTCTATAATTGTCAAGCTTGGACTTGTCTCTTTTGAGTAATGATTGTTTCTTCTGCAGAAATGGTGGTATGTGTATGCATGATGAAGCAGCACCGCATTATATAGACATGATTGATCAGACAACTCTCGGGCATCGATTTATAGTTAGAGAGTTCAATGTGACTCCGAGAATCGGTTGGCAGATTGATCCTTTTGGACATTCTGCCGTGCAGGCTTACTTGCTCGGCGCAGAAGTAAGATCCTTTAATGGAGCCTGCATTTTAGTTTTTATTGTATATTTCTAAACCCTGAGGTGTGAAGATATTCATTTGTTTACTGATTTACGTAGGTTGGGTTCGACTCGGTCTTTTTTGGTCGGATAGATTACCAAGATAGGGAGAAGCGTAAAATAGACAAGAGTCTTGAAGCTATATGGCGTGGCTCTAAGAGTCTCGGTTCTTCTTCACAGGTGAAATACAAAACAAAAAAACTGCATATAGTAGCTATTACCGTGCATTTTCACTGGATTTTCATTTCCTTGATGCAGATTTTTGCCGGTGCTTTCCCTAAGAACTACGAACCTCCACCTGGTGGCTTCTACTATGAAATCACCGATGATTCCCCCATTGTCCAAGTATTTCCTTGACAGTTGATTACCATTTCTGTTGTATCTATTCTAATTCCTATGATAAGTTTGGCTCTTAATCCGTGAAGGATAATCCCGACCTGTTTGATTACAATGTTGAAGAACGAGTGAATGCCTTTGTAGCTGCAGCTTTGGATCAGGTAGATTTGTAGAATGTTTCTTTTTTCGGAATAATATTTCTGTTGACATATATGTGACATGTTTATTGGTATCTGCAGGCTAATATTACTCGAACAAATCACATCATGTTTACAATGGGAACAGATTTCAGGTACCAGTATGCACACACCTGGTTTCGACAAATGGACAAGCTTCTTCATTACGTTAACCTCGTAAGCCATTTAAATATCTGTATAAATAATTATGTCTTTGTGAATTTGTTGTTTGCTTGATGGATAGCAACAAACGAGATATCTCTAATTCGTGGACCTTTAATGTTTAGGACGGGCGTATCAATGCTCTCTACTCTACTCCTTCCATATATACAGATGCAAAACACGCGGCAAATGAGGCTTGGCCCTTGAAAACAGAGGACTATTTCCCGTGAGTTGGGTCTTAAATTTTCTAATCCTTGATTCAGGTTTTGCGTATAAATTAAACCAATGTTTACTTCAGTTATGCAGACCGTATAAATGCTTACTGGACTGGATATTTTACAAGTAGGCCGGCACTTAAACGTTATGTCAGAGTGATGAGTGGCTATTACTTGGTATTTGTTCTTCTAAGTTTCAAATAATACTCTTGATTCTTGAAGTTGTGTTTTTATTTACGTGTGTAACTTGAGATTTTAGGCAGCAAGGCAACTTGAGTTTTTTAAAGGGAGAAGTGAAAAGGGTCCGAATACAGATTCGTTAGCAGATGCCCTAGCAATTGCTCAACATCATGATGCTGTTTCTGGTACATCGCAACAGCATGTTGCTAACGATTATGCCAAAAGACTAGCAATAGGCTATGTGGAGGTAGTGTGTCAAATTGCTCTGTCAAATGAGGTTCCTTAATGGCCTGTTTGGTCTATTTTCACTGCAATAATATCTCTTGACCTTGCAGGCTGAGAGTGTAGTTGAATCTTCTCTTGCTCATCTGACTAAAGTAGATCCTGCCCTGAATCCAACATTCCAACAGGCAAATAATCTCCTCTCTTATATGTATTTCTCAGAAGAATCTAATCAGTGTATTGTGAAGGCTTACATTAGATCCGTTTAATAGTTCGGCCTTCCTTCTTTCAGTGTTTGCTGCTGAACATAAGTTACTGCCCCGCAAGCGAAATCAACTTATCCAACGGGAAAACTTTGGTAAGCAAAAAATTGTTGTTCATCTGGGTTTTCAGCTCATCTATAATAGCTATCTGAGACTTAAACTCTTTTTCTTCTCTGTAGACCGTGTTGGCTTATAACCCACTTGGATGGAAGCGAATGGACATTGTCCGGCTTCCTGTGAGTCAATTTAAGTTCTCGCTAGTTAAAATCACTATTATGAGTTACCAAGTATATGACGAATCTTCGATAGGTTATGAGCGGAGACATTGCGGTGCATGACTCTGTGGGGCACGAAGTTGAGTCTCAACTCGTTCCATTTACTGATGAATATGCAGCCTTGAGGAACTATCATGTAGAGGCATACTTAGGTCACAGCCCTACACAGGTGCCAAAGTATTGGCTTGTGTTCTCGGTATCCGTGCCTCCACTTGGCTTCTCTACATACACTATCTCCAATGCTAAGAAAACAGGTACAATGGTGCAGACATATCTATTTTGTCTAATGGCACAAGCTTTTGACCTTGATCATTATCACTTTGTTTTCCTCCAAATTTAGGTGCCTATTCTAGCAAATCATACGTCTCCAGATATCACAAAGGTGAACAATCAACTATCGACGTTGGTCATGGGCATATGAAGCTTAGCTTTTCCTCTGATCAGGGGACAGCAATCAATTATATTAACAGAAGAACATCGGTATGTTGTTTTTTAAACACTACTCTAGAGTGATCCTTAAAGTTACTGATAAATCTCCTGTTTTTTTTGATAAAGATGACCGAACCAGTCAAACAGACATTTAGCTACTACTCTGCATACAATGGAACAAATGATAAAGAACCTCAGGTAAGAGGAGATCTTTTGTCTTATTTTCCCTCTATTTTCTACACTTTCCTTTCATTGGCTATAGTTCAGTAGACTTACTCCAAGTTTCCTTGGACTTCTTGTCTGGTTTGCGACCACTAGAACTCGGGTGCCTATGTTTTCCGTCCAAATGGCTCATTCCCTCTCAACCCGGAAGGACAGGTTATTACTCACTTGTGAAAAATACTAATCTTCAAGAGGAATCGTAGAAAAGAAATTCAATGTTATCCACTGTCTCATGTTTCAGGTTCCTTTGACTGTTGTACGTGGGCCATTGGTGGATGAAGTTCATCAACAGATAAATTCATATATATCTCAGGTACCTACGTTCTCAATGTGTTCACCGTGGCTTCTCAAGTTCTGTTTATACTTGCAGAAGTGCAGATTGTAGATTCTTATACTGTCTGGCCTTGTAATTTTCTGCAGGTCACTAGACTTTACAAGGGCAAGGAGCATGTGGAAGTTGAATTTATTGTGAGGCTGATTCATTAACTATTCAAATACCGCTTTTCTTCTTTTACCTTCCATTGTAAAGGTGGATTATATGTGTATGTAGGTTGGTAATATACCGATTAAAGATGGTGTTGGCAAAGACATCGTAACGCAGATCTCAAGTTCCCTGAAAAGCAATAAAACTTTCTACACAGATTCAAGTGGACGTGATTATATCAAAAGGGTATGACTTCCATTTTATCTTCTAACACCTTTGATCTAGTAAGGTTAAGGATCTGTTTTCTTCTATTGTTTCTACTGACTGTTCAAGAATAAATTAAAACCTTGTTTTGCAGATCCGTGATTATAGATCAGACTGGAAACTAGAAGTCAACCAACCTGTCGCAGGAAATTATTACCCGGTATGTGAGTAACTGACATTTGATAAAGTACGAAATCGGTTGGTAGTTTATAGTTCTCTGCAAATGATCATGGATTGAGTTTGACCTAATCAGTTGGGTAATAATTCCATATTCTGCTCAGATAAATCATGGAATTTACCTGCAAGACAGTAAGAAGGAATTCTCAGTGTTGGTGGACCGAGCCTTTGGAGGGTCGAGCATAGTGGACGGACAAGTTGAGCTTATGCTTCATAGGTATTGAGCATACTCAATACCAAAATTTCCCTTAGCCTTTCCCTCTCTGCCTCTAATCAAACTATCACCTTAATAACAGGAGACTACTCCTTGATGACTCCAGAGGAGTAGCAGAGGCTCTAAATGAGACCGTGTGTGTTCAAGACAAGTGTACTGGACTAACTGTAAGAACAGATAAGATCAACTACACTTCATATACACTCTGTTTCTCCTGGTCTAAGGTGCAGCTTCTGACAATTATTACAGATCCAAGGGAAATATTACTATAGAATTGATCCATATGGAGAAGGTGCAAAATGGCGAAGAACTTTCGGACAAGAGATCTACTCGCCGCTCCTTTTGGCCTTTGCTCAACAGGTAAAAACAAGAGTAAAATGGAAAATTAGGATATTACTCTCTAGCTGTTCCAAACTATTTTATACAATGGATGTTAAAACGTTTCAGGATGATGGAAAGCCGACGAGTTTTGGTGCAGCATCATTCTCTGGGATTGATTCATCATACAGTTTGCCTGACAATGTGGCACTTTTGACTCTGCAGGTGCCTCTTTGCAGACTCACAAGTTATAGACATAGTTTGGTTGAGTTGAGTTGATTACTTGTTTCTTCACCATTTGTTTGTTGAGATGATTTCAGGAACTAGATGATGGGAACGTGCTCTTGCGTCTAGCTCATCTTTATGAGGTACTAAATGAAATCCATTATTTCTGTTGGTTTAGTAGTAGGAATGAAACATTTGTGGTTGTGGAATTAGGTGGGAGAGGACAAGGAACTTTCAGGAGTGGCAAGTGTGGAGCTGAAGAAGCTTTTCCCTGGAAAAAAGGTAGAATTTTTTTTAGAAAGACTGCGATTTGAGGTAGAAGATGATGAGAAAACTTGTGTTGCAGATTGGGAAAGTGACGGAGATGAGCTTGTCAGCGAACCAAGAAAGAAGCGCGATGGAGAAGAAGAGATTGGTGTGGAAAGTAGAAGGTGAAGGGTCTAATAAAGAAGAGAAGAAGGCGAAGAGGGGGAGAGAAATCGATCCAAGAAAGCTGGAAATGGAGCTTTACCCGATGGAGATTAGGACGGTGTTGATACACTTAGAGCATCCATCTTCTCACTCCCACAAATACAGATTTGATGCTTAAGGCCCTAACAAGCCTAAATAAGGAATAAGGAAGTTTTAAGGTTAGAAGAGTCTCTTAACTCCTTCCTCTTGTGTGTTGTGTTCCAGACACTGACTACTCAATAAAAGGTGAGTGAGTTTTGCATTGAATTTACATCATTCCCAGCATCCAACTTACCATTAGTATGCAAAGATAAAATTGGTTTTTTATTGATAAATCATCCAATTGGTTTTAATTAACATTTACACATGGCACGGAGCCACGATCGTTTGCTTGAAGAGGTAGAGAGAATATGGAGTCATCCAAGTTGTAGCATTCAGACAAAAACAGTAGAAGAAGACATGAAAATTTGAGAAAATTAAGAGAAAGTGTTGTTGCAAAACAAAAAAAGAGAGAAAGAAGCTACGTTCTTCGCCTGGCGGTAGCAGTGTAAGAGGAGGAAGTGTTACCGTCGAAGAGCTGGTCTATGAGATCCTCAATATCCTCAGGCTGGTACTTGACGTACTTCTCGGTCTGGCGACCAGGATCCAAGTACTGACTGAATCTGGCCATGAAGGCCCTGTAGGCAGGTATCATGACCGCGGTTATAGAGACTCTCAGCTCGCTCTGCAGCTGCTCGTCGTTGACCACCCACGTGGTCTGCGTCTTGTGTATCTCGTCGAATGTTGCATTGAAGCTCTTGAAACGTTCCTTGAGATTGGGCTTGACTATCTTACCGTTGTGCATGAGCCCCTCATGGCCTAAGAACCCGAGCAGCTTCCCCCATGTCTCTCTCTGGTAGTTCTTGTGGTAGTTCCTTAGCTCCGATGACCGCCTCCTGCACCATGTGTCTCCCATCACCTTGTGTATCTCGGCCGAGCCTTTGATCTTCTGCACTATGTATCTTCCGTTGTTCATCATGAAAATGCAACTTAACGGTATGTCTTTGTATTGCTTCGACTTTGCCTCGAGGTTCCCGTCCAGTAGCTCCATTATCCTCATCAGCTGGCTCGCAAAGGCAGAGTTCCCGCTCTGCGCAGGCTCGTCTTCCTCTCGCTCCATTTTCGAGTGACTCTTGAAAACTTGTTCCAGTGTGTCTTTGTATTCACACGAGTACTTGAGGTAGTTCATGGTGTACCTCGTCAGGGGATGAACTGCGCCTCCTGGAACCGGAGTCTTGCTCGAATCCGATTTGATGGAGTTCTCAAGATCCGAGAAAATATGAATTGCGGTCTCTCCTAAGCGGGAACGAGCGCTGGCCACCTCGTTCCTCAGCTCGCTACGGAGCTCCTCCGGGAACAGCGCTTCCATGTTAGGAAAACTGTCCCTGAGTGTCTCGTAGATGTC
Organism: Draba incana; assembly: GCA_963576765.1. Classification (NCBI taxonomy): domain Eukaryota; kingdom Viridiplantae; phylum Streptophyta; class Magnoliopsida; order Brassicales; family Brassicaceae; genus Draba; species Draba incana. Next base: position 10,067,932 of record OY755205.1, read on the forward strand.
AAGGATCTTGAAAAGCTTCTCAGTTGAGCGTTTAGTCATTGCCACGGCCTCTGCGAAACCCAAGAACTGGATGGCTAGACCGTGTGTGACGATGCAGAACAAGCTCCCTTCGTCTCCCGGGAAAATCTTCTCAGCGAGTTTAAGTTCCCCGGGGAAAAAGAGAGAAGAGCAGTCCTTGAAAGTCTTGTTCCAAATAGGTATCTCTCTCTCGAGCGTGTCCCAGCTCATCTTCTGCACCTCGTCGATGCTCACTTTCTCAAACTCGCAGTCTTGTTTCAACGTCCGCATCAAAATGTTCCTCCTCCCAACCAAATAAACCTCTCTGCATTCCCATCCATACCCTCCTGCTTTCATCTTCTCCGCTATTTGCTTCAGCACCGCAACGACCTCCTCGGGGTAACCGGGGTATTCGATCTCTTGATCACCGCATTCCGGAACCACCATCTGGTCGGAATCTTGCGAGACCACCGCATCGTTCTGATGGTCTTGCTGATCCGCCGTACTCTTCCTCTGGCTGTTACTGTCGTCCCCGACTACCGCAGGCTCTTTGATCACGGGTTCTTCTAAAATGATACGGAATTCGTCTTCCAAGAAGGCCATTGCACGTTGCTGGATAGATCCAGCATGGTTGATCAAAGGCTCATGATGATCTAAACAAGATTTGGTATTGAGCAATAGACTCATAAGCTTCGAGACACGATCCACTGCCTCGAGAAGCGAAGACATCTCCTCGGGATCTTGGTACCATGTAGTCTTAGGCTCACCGGAGTCGTATTTGGTGAGTTTGTCTTCAAGAAGATCTAAGAATTTCCCAACAAATTGTGGGATCTGAAAGTAATCATCTTCGAGTTTCTCTTCCTCGGTTGCTTCTTTGTTATTACTCTCTTCCTTGTGAATGGAAAGACTCGAGAGAAGCTGATCGAGTTCTTCGGACAAAGACTCTAGAGTTTGATGAATCTCTGGTGCTTCTTCTCCTTGTGGATCAACCACATTTTCTCCAGGATCAAGATCTATCTCGGTATTACCGACATTTTCAACGTTCTCTTTAGTGGTACCATCTTGATGTGCATCATCAGAGAGATGAGGATCAGAAACATCATCTTTTTTTTCATCTCCTTTGGATTTGTCATCATCATGATGATCATCATGGTCCTTGTCGTTGTTCTTCTCCATTGCTTATTGTTTTATGTATAAAAATTTTAAAAATGGTGAAGTGGAATTGGGATGGTGAGGGAGGAGAGATTCATGTGTGTTGTGTTTTCGTTTAGATCGAGTTTAGGAAATTTGTGGGTTTGTGTGGTTAGAGATGTGATTAGAGATGGTCGCTATTTGGTGAATCGAAGAAGTAGGGGGGCCTTTTTTTTTTTTTTTTGTGCTTGACCGTTGACTTTTTCTTTTTCATCTAACACCAATACCGTGTATGTATTCTATTTTTAACCAAAAGAAAATGAAAACCTCGTAATTTTTTTTTATTATTATTTAAAGATATATATACATTCATATACACGGAATATTTATTTTTTTGTCGACTATACACGAGATATTTAAAGGGAAGGGATATGCATAATGCATTTACTTATAATAAACACAATGATTTTGAAAAAAAAATAATGATTTGAATAAAAAAAGCGGGGTAACGTGGGAGCACCGCACGCATATTCCTCACATAACTCTATACGTGCATGCATAAAACCATCCTTCATTTCTTGATGTTTTATTATTAAAACATTTTTCTTGTAATCAAGTAATTATGCATTAATGAAAGTGAGTCATTCGTATGAATATCTTCTTCTTTTTTTTTTTTTGCTAACTATATGAATATCTTTTTATCATTGATATATATACTCGGGGTTTATACACAAATTACTGAAACTAACTGTTTTAAGAACATTAAACTCTTGGAAACTAAACCCTTCACGAGGAAAACATACAAAATTACCTAAAAACATGTCAATGATAAAAATGTGAGGAAATATAGCCAAAAAAACGAAACATAACTTAGGAAAGAAGACTAAACGAACATGTCTTAAGTACCAAGCTCTAAAACTCATGGAAGATCCAAGCAAAAACTAAGGCGGCCACATTAGAGCATGCACAATGGTGAGTTTTTTAGAGTCTCATAAAACATATTTTAGTATTAATTTTAATATTAGTTTATTGTTTGAGACTCAATAAGAGACTCTTAATAAATTTGTTTCCAATGGTGAGACCGGTTTCGGTCTTATATTTTTTTAAAAAAAATATTTACAAAATAAATAATAATTAAAGTAGTATATATATAAAAACAGAAATTTAAAAAAATAATAGTAATATCACAGTTGCCATATATTTGGCCAAAATATGGTGCAACTCAAGCAAAACTAGAGCCGATTGAATTATCTTTTAATTTGATAAGGATTTAGAGTTTGAATAAGAAAAAGATAGACAATTAAAAATTTGTGTAAGAATAAGCAAATAAGAAAAAGAAATAATTTTTTAGTTGAGAATTTGATCGAATTGTATCAGAAATAAGAAGAAGAAGAAGTGAAAAGAAGATAGAATTTTGTAATTGAGAATTTGGATATGGATTGTTTCGTTCACAAAAGAAATACCCACCAAATGATAAGAAAAGAATTATGCAACCAGAGAATTGGATTGCAGAAACAAAAAATTATGTAAGCAATTGTTGTAACAAAATGGAACTTCAGAATACACAATTTACCTTAAGATGCAATTACACAAGTACATTCAATCACACAATGCATAATCAGAACTCATAAGCAGAACCAAAACTCATACGCATAACCAAATTACGCACCAAGAATCGGAATTGTAGCATCCTGCTCACTTCACTTTCCATCTGGAAGAACCATTCACCTGGATACAAGACAACATGTTATCAAAAAATCAAGAGTAGTTCAAGCAATATGAAATCAAGCATCATCAGAACATGACCACATATCACCTAACATCATCATACAAACAAATAAACATCATGCACATAAGAAACCAAGCAATTCCATATCAATCATAAGAGTGTAAACTAACCATTAGAGCTAATAACAATGGAATTCACAGGACCACGATGAGCTTTCGGCTTTCCATTGATATTGCAAGCAAAGAAATTCCAACTATTCCATATGTGGAAATAACAAAGCACAAATCTATTAAGAGACGCTTAAATTCACAAACTTTAGACCACAACAGAGACAACAACACATCAAAATTGTTCCTTTTACATTAAAACACATTCAAATTTACAACTTTGAACCACAACAGAGCCAAAAACGCACCAAAATTGTTCCTTTTACATTAAAACAAAAACCCAGAAGCTAGATAGCAAGAATCAGAAACAACCCACAAAAGCTAAATCCTTGAACCTACCCCATTTGTGGAGGTCGAGCGAGGCCATTGTTGAGCTGTAATCGACCGTACATAAAAGTATCATAGATCGATTGAAGGATTTGCTGAAAATCAAGAGAGAAAGGAGAATCAGTGACAAACAAGAGAGAGAGAGGAGAAGAGAATTGCGGCTGAACAACAGAGAGAAAGGAGAAGAGAATCGCTGGCCGACGAGAAACGCCGGCGATGAGAAATCAGTTGAAGAAGCAAAATAGTCTTCACCGTCGCCGACGGTGAAGAGAAAAGAAGTTTTTATTGTATGATTTTTTTTTTTGTTATTTTCTGTATTTCCCCACTCCAAAAGTTAGAACGAATGATATTGTGACACCTGTCCTTGTGAGACGGTCTCAATAAACTCTATACACAAAGCCGGCTCAAGTCTTTTTTATTCATCTTATTTATTTTTCATTTTTTTTTAGCTTTAGAATCTCTAAAAAACTCACCATTGTACATGGTCTAGTGATTGTTTCTATAGCGAATAAGAACTACTTTCCGCGAGAAAGATTCCAAGGCTTCAAATCTCGCTAGAAAGAACTATGACTAAAACATCAAATTCTCCCCCACTTTACTCGAAAAACAATAATATCCGAAGAGAAATGACTTTTGAACACCTTGGTAAAGCCTTTAATCTGACTATCTGATCAAAACATGTTAAGTAGGTTGCACTGAAACAAAAGGATGATGGCTTTGTGGGGAGGAAGAAAAGGCCCAAATCCTAATTAATTGGGCCTAACTAAGCTTCAATTTCAAAAATGTGCATATTCAGTCAACTAAACCTTGCTAAAAGTTAAAACTGCCTTTGCTTGCTTAAACTAAAGCACTAGGGGCCTAGGGGGAACAAGTAGGAGGTGTTGTGTCTTCACACGCACAAATAAATGCAGTTTTTTGTTTTGGGGCAACATAAATGCAATTGAGCACTTTACAAAAAGTAATTAAATTAGATAAATAATGCTAAATGGTAATTGGTTAGGCAGACGTGGGCTGGCTCGCAATTGTCAAAGGAGTTTCCAACTTTTACTGTGTTTGATTAATTGGTAACCAAAACCAAATATTAATGTAAAGCCAGAGAATAATGAAAATGAAATCGTGTACGAAGTGTAAAACCCAAAAACAAGAACCCTTTTGCAAATGGAGAAAACCTAATCTTGCACGTTTCTCTATCTTCCTTCATTTTCTTTTAATTTTACGGAATATATGACATTTTCTTCATTTTTTTTTTTTTTTTCGGTTTGATCAAAAAAAAAAAGACATTTCCTTCTCTAATTTTTTTTAATAAAATTGTTTTGAACTTTATAAGTCAATGAACATCCCTCAAAAGCACCTTCCTTTTTTCCCCCACTTATTCTCATCATCTTTCTTATTATGAACTAAATAAATGTTCAAACAAAGGTGCCATTTCTATTTTCTACCATTTTTATTACACAACTATATATAAATAAGTGTGTGCGTACACGCAGGGGTATACACATATACATATATATAAAGAACCTCTCCTACTGTCTCATTTAGCCAGCAAATTAAGCCCACAAACAAAACAACCTCTCTCTCTATGTTCCTCTTCTCTTTAAGTAGATGGAATAATGGATCAATGCTTGTAAAGTTTTGATTTTTTTCCAATTTTTCAAAAGAACCTTTTGAAGAAAAATGAATATGGAGGTGGAGAAGAGGGTAGTGGTGATTGGAGGTATGAAATTCCCAATTGGATACAGATTTCATCCAACAGAACAAGAGCTTATCCTTCATTACTTGCTTCGAAAGGCCTTTGCTTCTCCTTTGCCTTCCTCCGCTATTCCTGTCTTTGACGTCTTCTTCTCTCATCCTCTCACTTTCCCAGGTCTCTCTCTCTCTCTCTCTCTCTCTCTCTCTCTCTCTCTCTCTCTCTCTCTCTCTCTAGTCCATATTCCTCTGTTTGGCTCAAATGGGTCTTTTCAAGTTTGTAACTTTACATCAGATTTGTATCATTTTCTAATGTTTTGGTCTAGAATCAAGATCCATGATGGTAAAACTGAAATGGGTATTATTTTTTTTTACTTTTTTTCAGGGGATCAAGAGGAGAAACAGAGGTACTTCTTTTGCAAGAAGAGAAGAGAAATGTCAAGTAATGAACATAACAAGATCAAGATTTCATCTGGTGATGGTTATTGGAAACCTATTGGGAAAGAGAGACAAATCATTGCTTGTGGTAAAACAATTGGGATTAGAAAAACACTTTCTTTCTACCAAACAAACAATTCTTCTTCTTCTAACAAAACCAAATGGGACATGAAAGAGTATTGCCTTGCCGGATTTGCATCAACTAAGGTACAACCATTAATCAAGTGTACTAATTGGTTTAATTTAAAAAAGACTTTGGACTAATGGGTTTGATTTGGTTATATAAAACAGGTGTTTGGAGAATGGGCAGTGTACAATGTGCACGAGAGGAAGAGATCAAAAGGAACTAAACAGAGGAAATCAAGAATTAGAAATGATGAAGATTTGAGTTGCATCGACTTTATGGTTGTGTCCGATCAAGAAACCGGTCCTCCACCGCCTTCTCCTCCTACTTCTTCTGATGAGTAGTTAAATATCTTAGAGGAGCAATATGTAAAACGTTGAGATATGACAAGCTCCTTAACCCTAACCTACTCTACTTGCGTTTCTCTCAAGCTATTTATAAAAAATCTACTTCTTGATTCATTCGTTAGAGAAAAAAAAATATGTAACACAAGGTTAATGGAGCTCATTTTGATCTGAAAACTTTGTATGAGTGAAGATTGCAAAAAATTCCGTTTGAGTAAACCAAATTTATGTCAAACTTGTTCATTTTTTTACTTGAATGTCTTTAAGCATTAGCATGGAAGTAAAGTGTTATGCAAAAACGAAGTAAAGTTGAATTAAATGAAAAAAAAAAAAGAGGAATCATTTTTTTTTTGAGACGATTTCTCAACCAACCCATTTCTTTTGGTCAAATGCAAAACTAACCCACTTTTTCCTCCTCTTTACTATTCACCACTTTCTCACAAATCTCTTCCTCTCTTCTTCTTATATTCAAGAAAATGTCATTATCTTTTCTTTATTTCTTTTTTTTTTCAAAATCAGAAACTTATAAAAGACTAAAACATCAAAAAAGCATCAACTTATTTACGAAAATGTCATCTTCTTCAATTTTTTTAACCACCATGAACAACCAAATTGAAGCTCTAAATGCTACACGAACTGATTTTTTGTTACGTAAATGCATAATAAGTGAGCTCATAACGTAGACATCATTACTTTTCTCTCCAATTTCATCTAAATCTCTCTAATTTTTGTTCTTTCAAAATTTTCACTCATAACTTCATGTTTTCCCGTAATTCTTCCAAATAAAACGGTTGGGGTTGTTTTTCAGTGAAATTGATAGTTTCGGTGGTTTAAGAACGTGAATACGAAGTCGAACGAGTGAAAAAGGTAACGATTTTTGATTTTTGAAAATTTCAGATCTGGTTCGTAAATGTAGACTGCATTTGAAGTCTACAAGTCAACTATGAGTTAGATTTGCATTTGACTATTATTTGTAAAAAAGGTAAAGTAGACTGCATTTTAAGTCTACACAGTTTTCTTTGACAACAATAAAAAAATATTGTAGACTTCGTGTGCAGGCAGCGGAAAAATCAGGTTACTTTTGCATTTGACCAAACCACTGACCGTAAAAAGTAGACTGCATTTGAAGTCTACTTCAAGTAGACTTCAAATGCAATCTACAAACAGGTCACTTTTGGATTTGAACTTTTTTTTGTAGACTTCATTTGCAGTCTACTCTGAAAAGTGAGGTTAGTTTTGTGTTTGACCAATCTTTCGAAAAATTGACCGGAAAGTACATATCTTTTGTAGACTTCATTTCCAGTCTACTTTTTAAAGTAGACTGGACATGAAGTCTACAAAAAAAAGTACAAATTTTTTGGTCAAATGCAAAACTAACCCTACATTTTATGTAGACTTCATTTGCAGTCTACTTTGAAAAGTAAACAAAAGTCAAATTCAAAAGTAACCTGTTTTTTTTTTTTTGCGTAGACTGCAAATGAAGTCTACTTTCCTTGTGTAGTCTACAAATGAAGTCTACTTTCTAATGTAGACTGGAAATAAAGTCTATTTTTTAAATAGTGAATATTTGATCAAATGCAAAAGTAACATGCACTCTTATGTAGACTGCAAATGAAGTCTACACCAAAAAGTCAACGTTTTGGTCAAATGGAAAAGTAACATTTGTAGACTGCAAATAAAGTCTACAACACTTGTAGACTTCATTTGTAGTCTACATACCGATTTGCCTTAATTGCAAAAATAACCCATTGTTGACTACATTTGAAGACTGCATTTGAAGTCTACTCAATGTAGACTGCGTTTGAAGTCTTCAGTTGGAGTCTTTAAGTGTGATAGTTTTTTAAAATGCATTTTTTGACATATTGACAATGTATTTTTTTGATTTTTTTGTTCTCACCGGTTTGTTAGTTGTATATCTACCCCCTATAAGAGTTGGTCATGTTTAAGACAAATAATTATGGGCCAAACTTATTTTCTTGATTTGGTGACTAGTTAGCTCATATTGAGTAGACTGCATTTGAAGTCTACTTAGAGTAGACTGCATTTGAAGTCTACAAATGTGGCAGTTTTTTAAAATGCATTTTTTTGACATATTTACAATGTATTTTTTTTATTTCTTTATGCTCACATGTTTGTTAGTGGTATATTTACCCCCTGTAAGAGTTGGTCATGTTTAAGACAAATAATTGTGGGGCAAACTTGTTTTCTTGATTTGGTGACTAGTTAGCTCATATTGAGTAGACTGCATTTGAAGTCTACTTAGAGTAGACTGCATTTGAAGTCTACAAATGTGGCAGTTTTTTAAAATGCATTTTTTGACATATTTACAATGTATTTTTTTGATTTTTTGATCTCACATGGTTGTTAGTTGTATATCTACCCCCTGTAAGAGTTGGTCATGTTTAAGAGAAATATTTGTGGGGCAAACTTATTTCCTTGATTTGGTGACTAGTTAGCTCATATTGAGTAGACTGCATTTGAAGTCTACAATTGTGGCAGTTTTTTAAAATACAATTTTTGAAATATTTACAATGTATTTTTTTGATTTTTTTGTTCTCACATGTTTTTTAGTGGTATATTTACCCCCTGTAAGAGTTGGTCATGTTTAAGACAAATAATTGTGGGGCAAACTTGTTTTCTTGATTTGGTGACTAGTTAGCTCTTATTGAGTAGACTGCATTTGAAGTTTGTTTTCCGATTTGTACTAATGGCATATCCTTGTTTGTATTTTACAGATGATTGTTCAGTTACCTGTTGTTTATGGAGGTTGGATTATGGAAGATGGTATTTGGCGTTTTGAGGTTGACAAACGAAGAGGCTGGAGAATGTTTTTTTTGAGTGATGGCTTTAAACATGAGGAACTTATGACATTGATAAAAAATCAGAGGTGGTGGAGCTTACTTACTCACTTCCTCCATCAATGTTGCAACAGATGGCTCGAGATACGCCTCCTATGCACGTTAAAAATGACAGACAAGTCCAAAGTTTGATTGAACTAAGTAGAACACAAGTATTACGTCTTTGTGTGTCGAGTCGGCCCGTGGTGGATTATGCTGATTGTGAGGATGACGGTAGTGATGAAGATGTAGTAGAATCCGAGGATGAGGACGAGGATAATGATGTTAGAGATGAGGTTGGAGATGATGTTGTAGATGATGTTAAAGACGAGGCATTTGGTGGTGTGGATGGTGTTAAAGAAGAAGATGAACCTGGTAGTGACGACGACTACAATGAGTATGGAAAAATCAAAGACGAGGATGAAGAAGATACATCTTTTGGTGTGAATGCAAATAATTTGGGTGGTAGAGGTAGTTCAAATCCGACATGGTCCGATAACATATTCATGAAATAGAGTTTTAGTACGAAGGATGCGCTACTTAAAGAATTGCAGTTGACGATTTTGATGCTAAGATTTAGTTTCAAGGTGTATAAGTCTACGACAATGCTTTTTGTGGCGTTGTGTCGTGTGAAAGGGTGCGAGTGGAAGGTAAGAGCGAGTGTAAAGAACGAAGCAAACCGGTTTTGGGTGACAAAGTATGTGAACGTTCATACGTGTTCCACGACAGATCGAGTGACTCACCTTAAACACTCCACACCGAAATACGTTGGTCATCTATTTATAGAGCGAGTTGGAATTATTAACGGAATTACCCCAGAGCACATCAAGGACGCAATGAAAATGATGTTTGGGATGACTTTAGATTATACCACCGCATATAGAGCTCTTATATGTGCACAAACATTGGTTAGGGGGTCACCGAAAAATGGATATCGGCTTCTTCCATCATACTTGCATCACATCGCGAAAGCTAATCCGGGGACAGTGACCGGTCTTGAAATGGATGCTACAAATAGATTTAAATAGCTATTCATAGCATTCGGAGCTTCAATAGCCGGATTTAAGTATCTCTGACGAGTAATTGTTGTTGATCTGACACATTTGAGCGGGAAATACGAAGGGACTTTGTTAGTGGCAGCTGCGCAAGACGCTAATTTCCAAATATTTCCTTTGGCCTTTGGGGTTGTCGATAGTGAGAATAATGAGTCGTGGGAATGGTTTTTCAAGAAATTGCGTTTATGTATATCGGATGGCTACCCGGTTGTCATAATTTCGGATAGGCATCAGTCTATTATCAATGCATGCGCGAAGGTTTTACCATGGGCAACACGTGGCATATGTTATTACCATCTTCAATGTAACATTGCCCAGATTTTTGGTGGAAAAGACCTAATGTGTGTATGCATATACGGAAGAAGCTTATGATCGATAGATGGACGCGCTACGCACAGCATCACCGGCCATTGCAAAATACTTGGTGTAACACCCGTGAACCCAAAATGGGATTTTTGGGGGTGTCGATCGACGCGATGGGTGTATGTCGTTCGACACCGGGTCGTTTCCTCGAGAATTTGGGCAGGGGGTGTCGTGTCGATCGACACGGTGTGTCTGTCGATCGACACGAGGCCATCGTTTCTCGAAGGTTTGGGCAGAAAGTGCCCCGTCGATCGACACAAGGAGTGTCTGTCGATCGACACGGGCAAAAATAAAACCTAAATTGTAAAAATTAGGGTTTTCCTATAAAAAGGCTTCCACACTCTCTTTCTCCTGGGTGGCCGTGGAAAAGGAAAGAAAAAGGGGAAAAGAGAGAAAAAAGGGAGATTTGAAGGATTTGAGAAGTTTTTAAAGGAAATTCTTGTGGATTCTCCTTAGAACTCAATCCTAGATTGTGTGCCTTCGTGGGGAGAGCTTGGGGTGATGGATTCGAGCGGGAAATCGGAGATTGAAGCTCGTGTTCTTCGTGTTCTTCGTGTTCTTCCTCTTCTTTTCTTCAGATCTAAGGTGAGTGCGCGACCATAGGTTCTTGAATTGAGGATTATACGTTGTACGTTGTTGTTGTGTGTTTTGGTGGTTCTTTGTGGATTGAATTTGCAGGTTTTGGTGTTGATTTGGGGAGATTTGGCCATGAGAGGATAGGCCAAACTCGGACAAAAGGCTCGCTGTCGATCGACAGGATTGCTTCCCGTCGATCGACACGTGGTTGTGAGCCGTCGATCGACAGGGTTGCTCCCCGTCGATCGACACGTGTAGTACTGTCCTGTTTTTTCTGTTTTCTGTTGTTTGCTTGTTCCGTGCATTGTCTGATAACCCTGGTATTTCGTGTATTGTTTAATTCAAGTAATTGGCCTGTAGATGGGACGACCGTCTCACTAAGTATTTGTTAAATACTTACGCAACTCGTTTTTCCCAATTGTGTTGCAGGTAAAGATAAGGTTTAATCGCGGAATCAGGGCCGGAGGAGGGGATGATAGGTTTTTGTGTGTACAGTCTAATTCTAGAAAAACCAGTGTTAGGTTGCTAGACTTATTTTGAGTAACTCCGGATGTAATATTGACTCTATCATCTGGATAATTGTACGGCTTTTTGTGTGAATGTATGGTTGAATGGTTGTTAACCTTTTATGAAATTAAAAAAAAAAAAAACTTGTGCGTCACACTTGGAAGATGCGGATCCAAAACTTTTATCACGAGTACATTGTGACGGACTTAGGTACAACATCAAGACTAGCAACATTGCCGAATCGATCAACGAAGCGCTTAAGGTCGCACGAGGATTTCCCATAGCATACCTTCTTGATTTTATCAGAATCAAGCTTTGAAGACGGTTTTAAAAAAGACGAGACGATGTTTCCAAGCTAACCACACGCTTTAGTTGGGGAGTTGAATACTTGCTGGCAATTTGTGACCATTACGCGGGTCCAATGACAGTGAAACGGATAGACGATAACCAGTTCATTATAAAGGGAGGAACACGAAATTATCTTGTTTACTTGCTTCACAAGAAATGTTCTTGTGGTATTTTTCAAATCGAAAGGATACCTTGCTCACATGATATTACGGCTTCAATAATGAGTGGTGCAGATGTGGCTACGGTGCTTTGTCCATCATACGGTAGGGAGTATTTGTATGCGGCATACTACCAAAATATTTTTCCCAAAAACGACGCGTTACCGTATCCTGAGGTACAATGTTTACCTCCTGAGGTGCAGCCTAAAAATGGTTGGAAGAAGAAGTCTAGATGGCAATCTTACCTAGAACTGTCAAGGAGGAAAAAAACAAAACCGCGCAAGCTTCATAACCCCTACAAGTGTTCAAACTGCCATCAAACGGGTTATACGCGTCCGCATTGCCTAAGTTAAGGTACTTCAAACCAAACTATGTTCACTACTTAATCAATGTTTTACACCATTAAATCGGTTGTAGTAGACTTCAGGTGTAGACTTCTGTAGTAGACGTCTTAAATAGATACCTTCTCTACTAAACTTCTGTGTTTGTTACTACCATCTTTAGTTGTGCTGAAGCTGAAGTTATTACATTTTAGTTTAAAACTAAACTTTTGTTCATGCTCAACTGTGTGTTCAATTATTTTAGAAAAAAAAAATTATAATAATTTCCAACTTGTGCACGAATCTATGCTCAACCTAGGTGATATAAGGTAGTTCAAAATTTGTGTCAAAAAAATGTTAGTTGTTACTGCTTAAATTCGAACCAGGGCCAAATCTAGTAATCTTGTGTGTTTATTTTGTATATGTTTATACTAAAATGTAAAACATTATCATTATCCTTATCAAAAGCGAAACATTCTTAAGTAGAAGTCTACAAGAGGAATCTACAATAGAAGTCTAAAATGTTTTAACAAATATTAAATCAGCTGTTAATAACATATCTTCACAAAAGTACTAACTTATCCCGAGATGCCAAAGATCTGAGTTTGTGCATTTACTAACCTATCTTCACAAAAGTACAAATTATCCCGAGATGCTAAGGATATGAGTTTGTCTTACATGTACAAAAAAATATGCAAGAATCCTTAATAGTTTTTAACGGGATAAGAAAGGTACGAATTACTAAACCGAAATACTATCTCAGCTCGTAGAAGTCTAAGTGATCCCAACTTTGAGTTTTTGTGCCATCTTGTCTTGTCTTGTCGTATATCTCGGCCGCAAACTTGTCCCTGGCTGCCTTGATATCAAAGTTCTTCATAACGTTAAATGGAAGACCCAGAGCATGACATTCAATGACCTTCAAACAAAACACTCCACAACTCGAACCGTCCTTCTGTTGTGGCACTTTCTGCCGCTTGATCGTAAAAGGTTTACGATCCCAAAAGGGCCTTTCTTGCTCAGGACAAGTCTGCCGAATAAGATAAGGCACCGTTACGGCTATTGGCTCTACTAACTTTTTTATTTGTTTGACAGGGGTAGTAAGCTCAGAACTATCCCACACAACAATCTTATGCGTTGGAATTAAAATCCACAGACCAATCCAATGACTCTTTTTGATGTTCATTGGCATAAAGATGTCATCCACTTGCTGCCTCCATATCTTGTCTGACCTACAATATGATGGTTCTTCACATGTGTAGTATGTCGCTGCTCCAGCAGGTAACAACTTACCAGACTCATCGGGATTTGCCGGGAAGGATTTAAAATCCTCGTATTTACTGGTCCATAATATGGGTAAGACTGCATCAATGAAACAGATTCTGTCGCTCATAAACCACTATGGATGGTTGTGGAAACGTAGCCTAAGTAGTTTTATGGTAGCATCCATATGCTGAAACAGGAAAAAAAACAACAAATTAAGCATGCACTATCAAGTGACGTCTACACCTGAAGTGTACAAGTACAGTCATCCAGGAATTTGAGATACTTACAGAGTCCTTGAGCCATTTAGTTGGGGTTCTCCAGAGATAGAACCAATTGGCCCGGGTGTTAGGCACCAGCTCTTCTCCTTGCCTATATACAACACAATCATAAGTGAATTTTCAAGTTGTGAATAATGGAAGTCATATTAGAAAGAGAGAAAAATACTTACGGTTCATCTCTCAACAAATCCTCTAACGCCTGCACCTTTTTCTGATCAACAGGAGCAAAAGGATCATATCCCTTTCCTGTTGGAAATTCATTTGGAATGATCCTCTGTGCAGTTACGTCCCCTTTGTATGGCGTTTTCTGTGTGTTATCAAGATTCCTCTTTCTTTGGACCTTATTCCGTGCCATAAGCAAAGCCGCATCATTCTTCACAATTTGTCTATTTTCTGTTTCTCCAACCTGAACACTTGCCTCAGCCCCATTGACACTCACACTTATCAGATAACTCTCATCTTGAAGTTCCTCCATCTGTACGTCTTGGTTGTTCTGAAACTTACTCTGCAAGTAATGGAGGAAGAAAGTTAAAAAAAATTGGTGTGTAAGCAAATTGTATGTAGAATTAACCAAGTATTATGTTATATATTATAACATAGTCTTTAAACAGCAACCAACCCCCAATGTATGTATAAACAATCTAAATAAAAAAGCATAGTCTTCAAACAATACACAAACAATCAAACAATATGAGAACACAACAACATATGATCTTAGATGCTTGTAAATTCATCACTTAGACTTAGACTTAGACTTAGGCTTCTTTGGTATGTTTGCTATCCTCTGGCTAAAGCGTGTGGAATACAAGGGTGCATTACTAACCCCTACATCTGGAGTATCGCATTGTTGTGCATTCGGCTGAGGAGCTGCATCTGTCACTGGCTTATCAGTTTGTACCTCTCCCTCAGCATGAACAGTAGATCTCACCTCCTCCTTCCTTTCCTTTTTAGCAGCATAGTTGGACCCCTCAAAAGCAGAGACCCTTTCAGATATCTTGTCAATCTTTTCATCCCACCTATTGAAACCATCGTCCATCTTGCTACTCAACTTGTTGTAGGATGCATCAATAAGACCTTGTAAGGTCTTCACTAGCGATATTTGGTCTTCTCCATCCACACTTGCACCCTCATGAAGCTTTCTCTTTTGGCTTGGACCTACATATTTCATAGGTTGATGTTCTGATTTCATTTTGGCAGCGTCATACTTAACAGGACCTGGTTAACACATTAAATGCCAGTGAATAATTTGAATGCAGACTGGAAATGAAGCATACAATGCAGACTGGAATTCAAGTCTACATTGAAGACTATAAATGAAGTCTACAATACAGGTTGTAAATGAAGTCTACAATGAAGACTAAAAACGATGTCTACATTACGTGACGCAACTTTTACCGAGGATACCAGAAAACCCGACACACCCAATGACGTGGCTGCCATTTCAAGTTGTCATCGTACAGAGCATGGAGAACATTGTCGATCAGTGGATCGTCAATGTCATCGTCCCACCTTTGTTACATTTCACTCATATCCTTTCTTACGAAACGTACGACATTAGTCTGCATAACAAACATGGTTAGTTCAAAGTTTGAACTTCAAACAGATAAGTAGATAGATAAACATATAATAAGTAACAAGGTGAGAATCATGATTATACCTGCTTCATCATATTTTGTTTGTAATTCTTGCGAGAAGTGGCAGATCCTTTGTACATCAGCATAATTTGCTTTGGGTTTAGAGGATTGTGTATCGGCTGACCAAACTCAGCTGCAAAATCAGGCAAAGCATAGTACACCTGTTGTGCTAAGTTTTAACCCAAAATAAAGCTGCAAGTGCAAAGACAATCGTAGTAATATAAAGGGTATCGAATCCACAGAGACCAAGGTTACACTATGAAATTATAGATTTTAATTTAAAACTAAGATAAAATATAGTTTGTGATTTTTGTAACAAGCAACGGCAAATCATTAAGCGGTATAAAATGCAATAAAATCAGCACTAGATCAAGGTCATTCGCCGGTGATTTTGGATTAAGGACTGAGCTACTATTCAGGAACTAATGCAATTCGGTCTAGAACTCAAACATAAAGATAATATTGCCCCACTGTCGTGATGCATCAATATCTTTGTCTAACAACCTAAATGCTTAAACTGTCGTTTGAATTCAGAGATGTTGACAAGCATTATCGAAAAAGTTTCATTTGTTCACAATTGATGGCAACAATCAACTGTCATTGGTTGCACACCAATTGCTCACCAATGGTTCATCTAGCAACCTAGAGCACTGTCGTGAATAAGTTAAACTTGAAATCATAGACAAGGCGGCCACGCTAGCCTAAGCATTACGAATCCCCATTGATGAAGACATATGATAATCTATCATATTTGGCTCAGTCACAAACAATCCAAAATCACCATTGAAAGCCCTTAATCTAGCTAATGGACTACTCAAACATGGAGAAAGCAAACACAACAAGGATACAAAGAGAATTCATAATGTAATTGAAAGAGATATGGTTTAGAATTCTTCTCAATAGAATGTTGTGGGATGAATCTCCAATTTGCAAATCCAAAAGTTGGAAAAAGTACTCGTGAACAGTAATCGTGAACAGTAATAATGAACAGTAATCGTGAATAGTGAACAGTGAATCTCCAAAGGAGAAAAGGAGTTTTTCTCAGCGAAAAAAGGTCTTATTCCAGAGGTGGTTGCCTCTCTTATTTATAATTAAAAACTAGGTTAAAACTGGAGCCTCTGGCGAGCAGGTGCTCGGATACGGAAATCACATTTTTCTCCAAATTCATGAGTCTCTGGAATCGGGACCGGTCGGTCTGGTAATGAGACCGGCCGGTCCCGTTTCCAGGGAACTTCCACTTTTGGAGCCCTCGTGCGAGCAGGTGCTCGCTCCAAACCGAGCAGGTGCTCGGTTATGAAAAACGTCATCTTTTCTCCAGATTCGTCCCTTTTACTCCAATGACCCCCAATGACTCCAATCCATGCTTGAGAGCCTCCTAGAACCTGAAAAGACACAAAAGGAACTAGAAAGAACCGAAAAGACTAAAGAAACAATACGTAAAAGAGACCAAAATACTAATATATCAACACCCACAATTGGAGAACTTGAATAAACCCTTCAATATAGTATGACTTCTTATACAGCTCTGCCTTCTTAACACCCTCCATGAGATTCTTGAAAGCTAGTCTTCCATGGGGATACTTTAGAAAAACATCTTCATTCATAACAAGCCTAGCCATCTGAATGGAGATTTTTGTTGAACCTCTTTTGCCTTCAACATAGGCAACATAGATGGCAAGATAACCCAGCCTCATACGGTCCACTCTATCCCATTCGCCACAAACATTAAGAACAACAACTAAATCATCAAGAGAAGGAGCCTGATCGCTACAGTAGGTTGACCAAGGTCTTCAACATAATCATAATTCAAACATGTGATATGTTCAAACTCATGGAGTGAGAACCATATCGGGTTAACACCAATGAGACTTCATATCTCCTGTTCCTTCTCGCATTTGAGCTGTAAAGTTAGTATATGATGGACCAGCCTAGATGCCCAACCAAAATGCATTTCATGTAACCTCAAAAACAATCCCAAGGACGAGTTTCTGATATCATCCAATTCGTCAGGAAGGAAAACACCAGGAGCCGTAATAGCATTCATGACTTTCGTATAACCGCTATAGTATCCAATGCTCTTCTCCGGTTCGGGCTCAAGACTCTTGGTATAAAAACGTGGTGGGAATTCTTTTGTACCTATGTTGACCTTTCTGCAGATCAAATAACAACAATTACTCAAACAGTAAAGTAAATTACAAGTATGAACAAGTAGTCTGTAAAAGATGTCTATAAGTGACATGTTAAGAGTCACGTGATGGTCTCCTACGCTCCGCCCGACCCTGGTTTTGAAGGAAATTTTCCAACTCTTGGCTTCACCAAACTTAGATGATCCTCTATCGGCACGCATAGCCGATATTTACCAAAATCACAAGGCCAAGTTCGAGGTAACTGCACGAATTTGGACAGAGGAGTACGCAATGGAGTGAGCCGGTGGTTTAGAATAGAAGATAAAAAGATCCAATGTGTTATTCCATGTTTTTATTTCTGTTTTTTTATCCTGGACCTTTTACTTTCTTTTCTTTTTGTCAATTGGTCAACCAAATCAAAAATTTCTTTTGTAAATTGCTTAAAATTATCCGGTTATGTTAAAATTCCCGGTTCATGTAGACTTCAATTTAATGTAGACTGCATATAAATTCTATAACTATAAAGTAGACTGCAAATGAAACCTTAAACTCAATGTAGAGTGCAAATGAAGTCTACATTCCGAAACCCTATAATCTAAATCGAAACCCTAAACTCAATGTAAACTGCAAATAAAGTATATAACTATAAAGTAAACTTTGATGGAAGTCTACAAGCCGAACCACTAAATTAAAATTGAAGTCTACATTCCCGAACCCTAATTGTAGACTTCTGACACCCTAATTGTAGACTTCTGAAATTAGGTTAATTGAATTATACCTAAGTGTAGACTTCATTTTAAGTGTAAAATACAAAACTTTAATTGAATTTGAACTTGAGTTTGAGTTATATTTTGTATTTCTTAACCACTTTTAAATGAATTAGGGATTTTTTCTTGGGTTATATATGTTAGACAACAAAGACAAACATACGGATCGACATGCAAATAATAAGGAATATAAAATTCACCAGTTCGAAAGCATATGTATATGAAGCGAGAAGAAAAATGACCCATTTTGCTACATGAAAGAAAAATCAACGTAAAAGAAAAATAAACATAAAAGAAAGTCTTCGCATCAGATCACATTATTTGGAAGTCTTTAAACAGCCTTACTCCATTGGCATTGCATACTGAGCCGTCCAACCTCGTGCAGTTGCATCGAACATGAACCTCTTGTACATATGCGCGATGTGAGGCAATAAAAGATCTTCCAAATTTGGGGACTTCAAAAAGTCGCGAATGATCATCACAACGTGGGACACCTTATAGGAAGGACACCATTTTGTTTCTCTCAAGACGTCATGGTCTACGGCTCCATTTTCATTGATGTTTGGATGATAAATTTTTGTTTTGAAACACACCTGTGCAAATTCAAAACACACCTGGGTAAATAACACATGATAATACACGTGAATTTTAATTTTGCATCAACCAACCTTTGGCGCTTTTAACGGATAATCCACTGGAAACAAGATGCTAAGCCAAAAAACTCCCCTAGCGTAGGGAGTATCCATGGGTTCATCTATAGGTACTTCGTAACGGTAATCTTCATCATGACACAATGATGTTAAACAAATAAATAAGAAACTCAATCATCTGACTCAATGAGATATCGTAAATGCAATACAATAAGAGATCCTAAATAATTACTTTCCTCTATGATCTTCATAGCAGGGAATTCTGTCTTCATCTCCTCAATATTCTTGCGAATTAGTCTGAGTCTAAAAGTCATCTCCTCAATATTCTTGCGAATGATGTGATATAGATGTAGATAGATTGTGAGAAGATGAAGAATGCTCTTATATAGATGTAGAGACGAAGAGACATACTTTGTTAGTTTTGGTCAAACCTAATAAATGTTCTGAGTTCAAATTTTGGTCATACTTCACAATTTATTATAGTTTATTTACGAACAATAAAATTTTACAAAAATATTTTTCCCAATTTATAAATTTAAATATAAGGTTTAATTACGATGTAGACTTCTTTTCCAGTCTTAAAGTAGACCTCATTATGATATCTACTGTGTAGACTTCCGGTGTATACTAAAACAGGCTACACTGTAATAGTCTTCTATAATCCGAGTTAATGTCATTACAAGTCTACTGTGTAAGTTTACTGTCCGAGTATATGTGTCAGTGTTACCTGACCACTTTTTCTCAAACGTTTCAAAATTTATGACATTAACTATGTGACAGTGATAGGCATCAGTGACAGTTTCACTAAGAAGTCACGTCTTCGCTTTGCTTTTTTTTTTTAAAAGGGTCACTTCTCTTCGTCTCTTAAACAATAGACATTGGATCTGAAATAGATGTGATTGGAACGAAAAAATTGCAATAGAGTAATGGTTAAATACTAACACATACTTACATGATTAAGATCTTTGTAACTTCAATTTTGACATGATAATAACTTAAATTTTACAAACATGTTTGAACACGTTAATAACTACGTGGGAAGGAGGATTAAAGTACACAATTGGTTTACTATGAGACAACATAGGAAGGAGGATTCCGCGGTTTAGTCCGTTGGTTTTATTGTATATTTAGCCGGTTAGGTTAAAATTTTCTGCTCATGTAGACTGCAAATGAAGTCTATAACCCAAAACCCTATACTCTAAATCGAAACCCTAACTCTATGTAGACTGTAAATGAAGTCTACAACCCTAAAGTAGACTTCGATTGAAGTCTACAATTCGAAACCCTAAATTTATTATTTTCAAAGGATTATTCAAATCTTTAAATAAAAACTTTTATCAAACATTCAAACATGTAATATATTAACAATTTATCAATTTTGTGCAAGGTTTATGTTTTTAAACGTGTTAATGTAGGAATTATGAACCTTAAATCAAACCCTACATTACAACTACAATTACTATAAACCTTAAACTATCTATATGAATACCAAAACATAAACCCACTACAAGCATAAACTCATACAGCTTATATGCACCCAATTACAAAAATAAATCGTTTCAATAGCTAACTAAATTGTGATGGAGTATAAGCGTTTGGTATTCATGTATACTCTAGTATACAACATGTTATTCATTCATTTCATTTCCAATGCAATTTGTCTTTTTCAATAATTTTATTCAATGTTGTGAAATTTTATTTTTCATACTTCACAAATGATTATAGTTTAATTATGAATAAGGAAGTTTTACAAAAGTATTTTTTAAAAATTTATAAATTAAAAAAAACATTTTAATTACGTTGCAGACTTCATTTGCAGTCTACAAAGTGTTTGGGAAGTCAAAGACAATAAATGTTCCGAGTTGAAAAGGAGAAAAAGATTACACGTTTAAAAGTTCTGAATAATGCGGGCATTAAATGTTCTCAGTTTGAATCATACGTGTAAAAGTTCTGACTCAGGAATAAATTGTACTCTTTACACCTGCCAAATATTGGTTCTTGTAGACTGCAAATGAAGTCTACAACCCGAAACCCTATACTCTAAATCGAAACCCCAACTCTATGTAGACTGTAAATGAAGTCTACGACCCTAAAGTAGACTTCGATTGAAGTCTACAATTCGAAACCCTAAATTTATTATTTTCAAAGGATTATTCAAATCTTTAAATAAAAACTTTTATCAAACATTCAAACATGCAATATTATTAACAATTTATCAATTTTTTGCAAGGTTTATGTTTTTAAACGTGTTAATGTAGGAAATATGAACCTTAAATCAAACCCTACATTACAACTACAATTACTATAAACCTTAAACTATCTATATGAATACCAAAACATAAACCCACTAAAAGCATAAACTCATACAGCTTATATGCACCCAATTACAAAAACAAATCGTTTCAATAGCTAACTAAATTGTGATGGAGTATAAGCGTTTGGTATTCATGTATACTCTAGTATACAACATGTTATTCATTCATTTCATTTCCAATGCAATTTGTCTTTTTCTATAATTTTATTCAATGTTGTGAAATTTTATTTTTCATACTTCACAAATGATTATAGTTTAATTATTAATAAGAAAGTTTTACAAAAGTATTTTTTTTCAATTTATAAATTTAAAAAAACCCTTTACTTACGTTGCAGACTTCATTTGCAGTCTACATAGTGTTTATGAAGTCAAACGAGTTTAAAAGGTGAAAACATTTACACGTGTAAAAGTTTTGAATAAAGCGGGCAATAAATGTTTTTAGTTTGAATCATACGTGTAAAAGTCCTGACTCAGGACTGTCACTTTGTAAATTGTACTCTTTACACTAGCCAAATATTTTTTCCCGATGAAGTGTGAACATACATGACACATAAACAGTGCCGGTCCTTGATATTTGATGTCCACAAGCAAACAAAAAATTTGGGGCCACTAAAATGTAATTAATTTCGTTCTTTTACGCCGTTGTTGACTTCATATGAAGTCTACATATGAAGTTTACAAATATTTGCCAAATATCTTGTTAACGTGTACAACAAGTGGCAAATTTGGTTTGATCTGTTAGTCTAAAACGACATAGTTTTGCGATTTGGGGATAAAATTGAGTGTCGCAATTAGGGTTCTTATTTTGTTCCTTCTTTGTCAATTTCAAAGAGAGAAGAATTTGGGGAAAATTGGCGAGACAACGATGAATGGCCGAGAAAAAGGGATTCCGACTTACTGTAGATGTGGTGAACGTGTAAGACTGTTGACTTCAAGGACGTCGACGAACCCAGGGAGGCGATTTCATGCTTGTCCAAATGGAGATGAGGTTAAAAAATTTGGTTTCACAATATGTTTGAGTACATTTTCATATTCGATTGAAAATGTTCTTGTATGTTGTAGAAAAATCAGTTTCACTTGTTCAAATGGACGGATGAATCTATGCTTGAAGAAATTGAAGAAATGAAACCAAAGCTTGGTGATCTTGAAAGAATTTCATTGAGTTTAGAGAAGGGTTTAGCAGTTTCAAAATCAACCATGGAAAATATGATAATGGAGACAAAGACTTTGTGAAGTTGTGATAAAGAATCTTAAGAAGGAGCTAGATGGTATTGAAAAGGAAATTAAAGATTGCAAGATGCAGCTTCAGAGTTTAAAGAACATGGTTCTGTTTGTTGTGGCAATTGTCGTTTTGTACAAGTTTGTTATCTAGTATGTTACTTCGTAGTTCGTAAGGTTTTAGTGGTTTGTTGTTTGTTATGTAATTGTAGATGTTGTTTGAATCAAAAATACATAAAAACCCTTGGAATCCAAAATACATAAAAACCAAAATATAACATAGTTCTACTAAAATCCGCAAAATGCATCTCTTAACCAAACGTCAGATCCACCTAAAACAGAGACCAACAATATAATATGAACACGTAAAACAACCCATAAAGAGGCAAAAGATCAGAGGCTTTGTTCCATATATTACAATCCTAATTTCAATATTATATAACATTAATGGATAAGAGAAACTAAGAACTTGTCCACCAAACATATAACAAACTCATCACACATACAATAATTAAACACACCATCACAAGGTTCTTAACGTCGACGCCTCTGCAACGCTTCTTCACAAGAAGCTTTAGTCGAGTTAACTCCATCTCTATTTTCTGAAGGTTACTTCGAATCGTCTCCAAATCTGACCTTGCACCACAGCCACAATCTGTTATGGTGTGTCGTTGATTAAATGTTAACTGACAAATTAAAGATGCCTGCTCATCCACCACCTGCCTCATCTCTTCTAATTCTTCCATAACAGCCTCATCCCACCACTTCAATATATGGAAAAGATCATCCTATAGAAAGACAGAAGACATAATCCAACACAAGACAATATTAAAACGTGAATCACAAACAAAGCTAACAAATTTGAATTTAAACGACAATAAGACAAACCGTACAGCATGGTTTTCACATCCATAGAATCTCCGACCCAAATTATCTATTGAGGTGGAGGTTTTAAGAACTGCCACCAAACCACACTTACACAACTTGGGAAATCCAGAAATTCGTGCTGCGCTACGACGAGCAGTTGAACTCACACTCCTTGCAGAACTACTAGACGGTTGTGTGTAGCTATATTGGCCCATACCTGATGACGTAATACATTAAGAACTAAGTACCATATAATGAAAAAACACACACAATAAATACTAGACGTCTAGTGAAGTCTGCAAGTGAGATATATGTTGCAGACTTCTTACGTAGGTTGCATTGTACATTTCTCTGGACAAATACATTAATATTGTAGACTGTTTTTTACGATTTCAGCATCACACTATCAACAATAACGAAATAAAACACACAAATCTTACTTGTGACGGAAGGAAGTGTGACTCAGATCTGCAACAATGAAAATCTGAAATAAATATATCAATAGGTAAATGGGTCAAATAGATGTATATGGACAGATTTAAAAAATTTGAAGATAAAAACGATAAAATTGTCAATCATATCTGAATAAATTTGTTAACGACGGTGTGAAGCAGATTTGCAACAATGAATGCAGATGCGATCTGAAACAAAATGAAATAAACAGATTTTAAACAAGAAATAAGGTAAATAGGATAAAAATGAAACTCAGATCTGAAACCTTACCAGTTGTGACAAAATACATATGCTCTGCATATACCACAAAAAAACAAATGAAGAGGAATTGTTTATACCAAAGAAGGATAAGAGACAAGGGATAAAAGATGAAGAGGATTTACGTCACTTACAACTACAAAATCTAACTTAAAGGAGAGACGACGGTGCCCCTGATCTGCATATAACACAAGAAACAATGTAAAAATGATAAAAATGAAAGTCAGATCTGAAACCTTACTAGTTGGAACAAAATAAATATGAGAACGACGGTGGCCAAGATCTGCATATACCACAACAAAACCAAATGAAGAGAAATAGTTCATGACAAAGAATAATATGAGTCAAGGGATAAAAGATGAAGAGGAGTTACGTCACTTACAACTAGAGAAACTCGGTAAAGGAGAGACGGCGGTGGTTAATGATGGCTAATGATGAAGATCTTCGACGCGAAAGGAACAAAAAACTGCCGTTGGAGAGAGATAGTGTGGTTGCAGTTATTTTTAACAAAATTAGGGTTGGTTTCCAATTAACTTGTTATATATAGAGGGTTAAATTATCCGGATAGGTTGAAATTTTAGGTTTATGTAGATTCATACGTATTTATGTAGACTTCATATGAAGTCTACATATTTAACTCACTCATTCATTCATTTGACCATGCTATTTCTCTCTTTGTTGTAATTTGAATCAATTTTGTGAAAATTTATTTTCCATACTTCACAATTTGTTATAGTTTAATTATGATGAAGAAAGTTTTACAAAAATATTTTTTTTCAATTTATAAATTTAAATATAAGATTTAATTACGATGTAGACTTCTTTTCCAGTCTTAAAGTAGACGTCATTTGATGTCTACTGTGTAGACCATATGTAACTCACTCATCCATTCATTTTCAAAACTATTTGTCTTTTTGTTGTAATTTGAATCAATTTTGTGAAGATTTATTTTTCATACTTCACAATTTGTTATAGTTTAATTATGATGAAGAAAGTTTTACAAAAATATTTTTTTTCAATTTATAAATTTAAATATAAGATTTAATTACGATGTAGACTTCTTTTCCAGTCGTAAAGTAGACGTCATTTGATGTCTACTGTGTAGACTTCCGGTGTAGACGTCAAAAGGCTAAAAAGGTCATTATGCATTCCGTTTTTTTGTTTGCTCATTAAGACTGTATTTGTAATTTCACTACCCATTTGGGTTACTTTTACTAAACATGAGATGAGGAAGATATTTTTGCATTTCAAAATAAGTTTTATGTCATTATTAGCAATTTTCCCTTTTTTCCATTGAGAACTTGATTCTCTTTCTTTTCAAACCAAGTGAGAATCCATAGCGTATATATATATATATATATATAAGATATCATAGAATATACAGATGCGGGGATTTTGTATAAAGTTATAACAAGTTGGTCTCTAATGTGAATAATATATGAGTGAGTTGATTTATATAACTTGGTGTGTTAGATAGAACAAAGAGACAAAAGAAAGAGTTGAATTTGAAATTAAAATAAATTGGAAAAACGAAGAAGCCATCGCATGGGGTGTCGAGCAGCTAGAATTCTTCGCGTCGAACCATTAGTTTAAATATATATAGAGACATTTATTGTCATTGCCACATATTGTTTTAGTTTTTTATGTAAATAATAATTTGTAAACAAAGATCGTGAACATAATCGTTCCAAAAGACGGTAATATACATGTGTGAGTTGTTGTAACTGATAAAATAAAAAAACCGTAGATAATGATATCATATAGTCTATGTTTGAATGAGTTTCATGAATTGTTAGAAAAAAGTGAAAAACACCCAAAACTTTCTCAGCTATATAAAAAAAATACATGTATCATCTATCATGTGTGCCAACAAAAACTAAAATGTAAGAAAGACAATATATTGAGCATAGCTTATGCAAGAAAGACAATATGGACACATAACATGGGTATGTATATAATGATTAAAAATACTAAGCTTGTATTAATTTGATTGTATGCATCTTATCAATTGTAAGTAAAATCACAGAGACCTATAATTAAAAATAAAAATTGGTAGAGAAGGTCAAAGACAAGTCACATGTGCAATGTGCACCGTCTTCCAATGTACAATCCACAGAAAGACAACATCGATTAAGGCAATCTAGTTTTCTCCTCTTTCCCACACAAATTACACATATTACCATAAACATGTCCTCTTTTGCTTTTAATAGAAGCAATCTTTGGTTTTCAAATGTAATCAAAGAAAAAAATGTAACAAAGTTATCTGCATTAAATAAAAATAAATAAGGAAATGATGAGGAGGCATTAAGTAGAAAATGAATGTGAACAAGTCCTGTGTAATTGTGTGTGAGAAGAAGTTTACTTGGTGCCAATGGGCTTTTACAATTTGCTTAATTAGCAGAGAAAGCAATTATACTTTTCCAGCACACAAAAGGTAAAATTGGATGTGGGGTTGCTTCAATTTCAAGCAACGTTTCTTATTTTGACTAACACGACCTAATTACCACCCAAATTATATAAGAAAACAAAGAATACTTGACTTCATCGATCTAAAAGGTAAAAAGTAAAATACTATAGTTGACAAAACAACAAGAAGTAATATACCATAAAATTAACACACCTCCTTATCATCTTTTATTTCTGCAAGAACTATAAAATGTAGATTAATCTACAACGGCAAATAATTTGTTCTAATGTTCTTGTTTCATTTTCATATTTAGAGCATGTCCATGAAGTGGGTTTCTCAAGTTTTGAGAAACTCATTTAACATTATATATTGTTATATCTTTATATTAGTTCGTATTATTTTTGTAGTGACTCCATGAGAAACCTTTCTAGTGACTTAAAATTGGTAAATGTATTGCAAATAGCCATTTATGTAGGGAGCAGATGAATGATATATATTTTACTCCATTTCTAGTTGTATCGGATTTTGGGATTTATATTTTTGAATCATACAAGTTTATAAATTATTCACTCACGCAAATTAAATCCTGTGTAAAAACTAAAAAGGTATATGATTCAGTAGTTTTTATCTCTAACTTTTTGTTTCTTCTTAGCCAAATTCACAACATGTATTTAAATTATGCGGTATGCGTTTTGTGTGAATTGTAATGATTAAAAACAACTTTAATTCATTGGAAATGCGGCTCGAGCCTCGACCTGATCGGTTAACATTTATGTAGAAAACTACTGTTCAACAATGAAATAATTTGAATTGTAGAACAAAATGATATGAGAGACAAAATGGGATGATAAAAAGGAATTAGAGGTATTAATTAAAAAGTGGGTCTTTGGTTAGGGAATAAGCTATAGAGTGTAACAACATTAAAGCCTGTTTTAAATTTAGAGGTACTTGAAGTAAACATACCTTGTGTGTAGTACTTGTATATGGGCCTTAAAGAGACCACAACAATGATAATGTTGGGCTTGAAGTGAAAACACAAAGAGATATGTGTGTGGAAATGTGTAAATCCAAGAATCAATGGTCAGAGGAAAATGCAATGATGAGAAAGAGAGTGACAAGTAAGTAGTGAGTAAATGGAAAGAGTAAATAATATTAGAAACACATAGAAACCTTCCTTGTTTGGCAAATGCATATCTTGGAACTTGGCTCTAATCTTCTTCTTTCTTGTCTTGTTCAGCATCACAACAACAACAAAAGGTACCATCAATCACAAACTTGACCCTTAACTTAACATTGTAAAACAAAAAGTGTTGATAGGATTTTCAAACTTTTAATTGAGTTTGAAGTTTGATAGAGAGAGTGTTCACTCGTCGTGTATGTGTACTCCACACAACTGTCTAGTCAGCACGTGTCGTTACCAGATTGTCTCTCCCGTTTGCAAGATGTAACAGTCCAAACCCCAAAAAGCAACCAATCCAAAAATACCTAGTAATTTTTATTTAAAAAATAAATAAGAGAGAGAAATATGACATCATCAACTTTTCTTAATCACTAGTCTGAGTAGTCTCTTCTCAACATTCGTTTTTTTCTTTTTTTTTTTAATTACCAAGACAATTAAAACGATTTAAATACAGATTAGCAACGCACTTACCGTTGGTGTTTATCCAATCATCTTCTTAATCAGCGTAATTTTTTAATGGTTTGTTAAGAATCAATTAATTTATTTCAGTATATATACATTTGGGAAGAGAAGTTTAATTTTCACTCGATATTGAGTAAATATTTATATATAAAAGTTATAAATGCATCCCATGCAAACATGGAGGGAGCAAAAGGATTTACTTGGGATCTGTGAAATTAGTTAGAGAAAAAGGAAGAAGACGAGGGCAAAATGGTCATTTCCAAAACAAATATTCTCTGCAACAAACGACGCAAACAAACAAAAGCTTAAACCCTCTCCATAAAACCTCCCCAAACACTCACCACTTTCTCTCTCTCATCTTCAATCTTCACGACGCTTTTGCTTTTTCATACTCTCAAATTTCAAATCTCTCTCTCCAAATCTCTTTCAATGGCGGAACAACCACCGTCGTCTTTCCACCACTTCGTCGGTCCATCAAAACCTCGATCATCGTCGTCGAACAAACGACACTCGTTCGCCGGAGCTACACATCCGACGTGTCACCGTCTCTTTCCGTGCCAGTACTGTCCTCGTAAGTTCTACACATCTCAAGCTCTCGGCGGTCACCAAAACGCACACAAACGCGAACGCGCCGCTGCTCGTCGCAATCTCGGCGTCGTCTCTCATTCTACTCCGTCGATGCTCGACGACGCTGCTCTGATTCGTTCGTATCCGTGTTTTTACCCTAACCCGACTCAAGGATCTGGTTCTGAGATGGGAATCTGGAACGGATCGGGTCAAGAGATGACGATGATGGTGAATGGTTATGATCCGTATCCGTTTGAGAATCCGTTTGAGATTTCTGGTAACGGTAACGGAGGTATAGAGGAAGAAGAGACTCTCGACCTTTCTCTCCGTCTTTGAAGTTAAAGTAAGAACGAACACCTTTGCTTCTTTTTTTTGTTGCTTTTTTGTTTGTTTGTTTTGGTTTAGAGACTCTTTAAAGTACAACTTTGGAGCTATGTAGCGTTTATTTCTCTGTGTGTTATCTTCTACTTTTGATCTCGAAACTTTTGGAATATATGATATGATGATTCATTATGATCGATCGTTTCAATACAGTCTTTGGATTCCGGATTTTGGATGCGTTTGTGATTGATTTTTTTCTAGAAAAAACAAAAAAACAGAGCAATTTAAGATTGATGAAGTAATCACTCACCATTGATTTGCTTGATTTAAGCTTATTAGGAATGGTAAAGAGATAACGAGTTTATTCGCTTATTCGGTAATACAACTTTAGAGCTTGATTGATTTTTTTTTCTTTCCGAATTTGGAATTAATAATTTCCGACATGTCTTTATCGGAGATTCACCACCATTATCGCCGTTTTTCCGATCGTGATGAAAAATCCCAAACCGCCTCCAAAAAGTTGGTACGTGCGGGAATCCAACATCTCATCATCACCCACACGTGACTCATTCACGTGATGATGATGCCGTTTAGCTATTTCTAAAAGCGTGCCGTTTCTACTCAACTCACACAACGACCACTTCTTTCTCTAACATACCTAAACGTCATGTTTTTCACCTTCTTCCAAATTTTTTTATTAAGGAAACATAATTAGTCACTCAGATATATTACATACCCTAGATGACAATATAACATTACAATTTGACGACAAAAAAAAAGTATAACATTACAATTTTGACGACAAAAAAAAAAAAAACATTACAATTATTTTTGGTTTTGACAACTATTACATTACAGTTATAAATGGTAAAATACTCAAAAAAATATGTGTAAGGTAGATGTTGCTCAATGCTAAATTTCATCATCAAGACGTTCTTTAAGCAATTGTGCATGGTTTCCTTTGCAAGAGTCAGGCTCCATTTCAGGCAGCTCAAAATCGTCTGGTCTTAGTGACAATTGAAAGTCTGGGAGCTCTGGCAAACACAGCATTGCCCTGTTTTAATCATATCATTAGCTATCTTGTAATTTGAATTTAACTGTTTTCAAAATGCTACTAGACAATACTCTTAAGAAACTTACTTCTCTTCTTCTTCTTCAAGTAAGTAACCATAAGTCTGAAACTTCCTATAAGCAAGTTCTGGAATCTTCTGGTTCAAATGCTTCATAACTCCCCACATAGGAGGAGCCCTGATCAAAACACATACCGAGTCAAATCACAATTCAAATGTTCAATGAATAGTTAATATATCATATATGAACAACACAAACCTAGTGACAGGAGAAGCCAAACAGAAACTAAGACAAGCCTTCTTGCTTTCTCGTAAGATCTCTACAGCTGCAAGGAAACAACACACCGCGGTCACGTGACAAGCCGGCTCATTTCCTTTGTCTGTTACCAATCCATGGTAGTAGTAAGCAGCAGCCTTGGCTTCAAGAAACTTCCAGTAGATAAACCGGAGAAGCTTCTTGGCACATCCATTGTTAACTACTTCACAACCAGACAAGCAATGGTATGCCTGAGAGAAATAGATGACTTGCTCACAAGCAATTCTCCTCTTCACAGGAAGTGTTGCTTTTTGGCTATCAATTGCTAAACCAAGTTGGATCTCAGTTACCTACAGTGAGATTAATTCAACCACACAATCACAAGTTAAAACCTATACAAGAATCAGTTTCAGGAGTCAAAGTTTCAAAAGTGTTTAAAACCTGGCCAAGTGCTTGGATAGATAGAGTTTGTATTACATTCTCTTGCATATCATCAGGCAATTTACTCCTGCAAAATTGTACAACTATATATATAAGTACACATTTATCTCAAGTCTGATTCAAAGATTGAATCTGTTTGTTGTTTCATACTTCATATCATAAGGGAAGTGAGCAAGAATTTCTTTGATGCAAAACTCAAAGTATCCAGATGCCTTGAGCAACAAATCAACCGCATCTCTCCTTTGATCTGTTTGAATGTGACAAATAGTTTTAGGCTTTGTAAACACAGCAAAATAGAAGTTTTGAAGTAAGAGGCCAAACCAGTGGAGACTACGCGAACGCCATTGCCAAAAACAGAGGAATCTTTTGGAATCATGAGAGAGTTAGCTTCAGCCAATGCCAAAGCAGCCATCATGTGGATCACTGCTAACATCTCCATCCGAAGATTTGTGAAACATATCTCTCCCTGTGTACACATTCACATTGTTAAAGACTAAATGAAGTAACAAATCCAAATTAGCGAAAAACGAACTTACTCGTGGACCTTCTCCAATGGTTTTCCATTTGAACTCCATTCCATCATTCTCTACTAAGTTTAAAAATTCAGATTTGATCACTATTTAATTTACAACAACACACTAAATTGTATTTTTTTTTTAAGTACTCAGATTTTTTAAAAACCTGGATTTTTCTTCATTAGATCATTGAGAAAAGACAAATACTCTTCTAAAGCTGTACGCAGCTCAGAGATTGCTGAACCTCCTACAAAAAAAAATTAAACTGAAAATGTTGAATATGTTTTTCAAAATTAGAAACATTTTGCTTAGGACGCAAGGAAAGAAGAAGGAAGATTGTTTCATTTCTTTTATATACCTGTGCCCTCGGCTACTAACCGAATCTGATTCCTTAGACATGTCAATCGATCGATGGTAGTCTTGGGAACAACGCCTTTGAGTTGACGATGAAGATCAGATTGAACAGGAACACGAAACTGAAGAACAAACACGACTGATTCCCGTATGATTCTCTTCTTCTTGTTCTTGTTTTCAACAAAAGCATCAGCAGATGTAGCACACCCCATGTTTTTTTCTCTCTCTTTCTCCAGAAAGACAGTTTTTGAGGGAGAAGAATCACCTGAAAACGTGTGGATCTTGATTTTGGGAAATTTAGTAATGTAAGTATTTAGAGGAGAATATCAGAGGCATAAAGAACAGAGGAAGAGAGAAGTATGTGTGAAGGAAGGTTAGTTTGAAGTTTCAATAAAGAAGAAGATTTTGCTTTGGTTTTAGAGTTCGATGCAATCCACCCACATGCTTTCCTCATTTTTATAGGTGATTTTAGAACCAACATTTTTTAAAAATAAAGTGCACATGCCTTTCGGGTTAATCCAAGTGTTAATTATGTTTTGAATATTCATGCCGACTTGGCTATTCATAGTTGGCTAATTGACTTTAATCTCCTTAGGTTTTCCCGCCACCTCGATCTCTCTTTTACGCTTTTACTCTACTTTCTTTCTCCAACCAATTAATAATTTATAACTGAAAATGGATAATTGTTTTGGGCAGTGGCGAATGTATAAACTAGGCCTGGGAATATTTACCGAAACTGAAAATCGAACCCGAAACCAACCCCAAAAAACAGGTTTTGGTTCGGTTTCGGTTTAGGGTCAAAACTCGAATGGTTTTTATAGGTGTCGGGTATCGGGTTCCGGATCGGTTTCGCGTTTAACCGAAATACCCGCGATTACCCGAATTGCTCGAAAAGAAAACTAATAACAAGTAATATTTCCAAAGCACATATGTCCTTTCAAGTTTTGTTTCAATTGATTTATGGTTTTGATGTAGTTTTTTCAATTAGAGTTTCGATTAGGGTTTTCTTTCAAATTTTGTCTCAATTGATTTCTGGTTTTATTGTAAGTTTTTATATGATTTCGGTTATTTCATGTTAATTTCGGGTATTTCGGGTTATTCGGTTGCACAAACTCGAAATAAACCGAATTCGAATAAAATCCGAATTATTTCGGTTTTTTAGCATAAATCTGAAAACCGACCCGAACCCGACACTATCCGAACCGAATCCGAACCGAATTTTTATAAAACCCGAATAGTTTTATATTCATAAACCCAAAAACCGAAGTATCCAAACTGAAAACCGATTGGTTAACCGAATGTCCTGACCTAGTATAAACCTTTGTCATGGGGGGCATCAAGCTCATTTTTAGAAAATGATTGAGGGCATTTAACCAATAATGTCAATTGCTTAAAGAAAATTAAAAGACATTAAATAAACCATGGTGGGCAAGTGCCCATGCTACCCATGCTATAGCTTCGCCCCTGGTTTTGTGTCAATATGACAATATGTAATTAAATGAATGAAGCGCTTGCTTGTATAATACACATCATTACGCGTAGACTTTGTTATTTTCGAAACATCAAATGACATTTTTTACTCGATTTAAGTTTGGTGTGGCTTGGGTATGTTGGAGTTGGATTCCAACCAAGTAGGATACATCTAATGCAAGCAAAAACAAAGGAGGGGATGATCTCCTTCTTACACAAAAACCCAAGCAAAAAGATGTTGTGATCAAATCTTTGCATTCAAACAAATTGGATAATAATACGCCGGTTCTTCATAGGATTTAATTTTAATTTCACATTTTTACTGTTGGAGTTATCAATAAAAATTTAAGCTCAAATTATATATAGAACCGGAACTTGCATCTACATGGTGTATTCGTGTTCACTAAACGGTTACAAAAATTACGAAAAAACAAACCAAACATTTTACCTCCTCTCATTACTTAAAAAACATCGACCGTGCGATACGCACACCATCAACGTTCGTGAGCAGTATGAAGAGGTACTAGATTTTGGTACTTTTGCAAACGAGAAAATTAGTAGAAAATTATGTATATGATTATAAATATTAGGGAATATCTGAATCCGATCAAATTGGTGGTGTGGGAGGAGAAACAAGTGATAGTTGCAGGAGAAAACTAGTAGAAGATAATATATATGATTATAAATATTAGGGAATATCTGAATCCGATCAAATTGGTGGTGTGGGAGGAGAAACAAGTTAGATTGTTGCAGGAGAAAACTAGTAGAAGATAATGTCTATGATAATAAATATTAGGGCATATCAGAATCCGATCAAATTAGTGGTGTGAGAGGAAAAACACGTTAGATTGTTGCAGGAGACAGGCTGTGTTACAAGTTAATGACCACACACTTCTCTTCCACATATATTCCAAGATTTAGATCCCAAGAATCTTTATTTATCACTTGTTTAATCTTAACACTAATTTAATACCCAAAATTAGAGCACACTTTATTCCAATAATGGGCCTGTTTTAATTGGGCCTGTATTCAGGTGAAAAAAACAATTTAGGCCCATCATTGACTTTTTTTTGTTTGTTAGTGAGGTTGGTCTCAGTGGTTCGGAGGGTTTACAAGCGGAGGAAACCAAATCGTAGATCTGTTTCGCATCTCATCGACGTTAGAAAAGATCTCAAATAACAATGGCTCTCTCTTTCGTTAAGCTTCTGATCACCGCCATGGCGGTTTTCATGTTCGTTTCTTCTTCGTTCGCGGCGGCATCGGAAGAAGTTCCGTTCATGGTGGTTCATAAGAAAGCTACTCTTAACAGGCTCAAATCTGGTGCTGAACGTGTCTTAGTTTCCTTCGACATCTATAACCAAGGATCCTCGTGAGTACTCTAATTTTGATCTTTCGATTTTGATGTTTCTCAATCCGATTGATTCGATTTCTCCGCTTTCATTTCCGATTCGTGTTAGCTTCTGATTTGCATGGAGAAATTGGTTACTGTAGAATTAGGAAATTGTATCCTTAGATCTATCGTATGGATGAGTTACGTGCGGATTTGTCTATTTGATCTGATTCCATTTTCCTTGAGAATTTTGGATTTCGTTTTTCGAAAATGTGAGGATATTTTGGTGTTTTATCTTCAGGTCGGCATATGATGTGACTTTGACAGATAAAACCTGGGATAAAGCTAGATTTGAAGTCGTTAATGGTAACATTTCAAGATCATGGGAAAGACTTGATGCGTGAGTTATCTTTTCTTAATCACAAATCATCTAAGAAACAACGTTTAGCGTTTTCCTTTCTTCGCTAATTTTGATTTTTTCCATTTTTTGTGTGTGTAGAGGAGGTATTCTGTCTCATTCTTTCGAACTGGAAGCTAAGGTTAAAGGAGTGTTCTACGGTGCTCCTGCGCTTGTTACTTTCCGCATCCCCACAAAGCCAGCTTTACAGGTTCGCCATTCATAAGCGCCGTATGTTCTTGTTTCAGTGAAAGAAACTTCTTCTGTGTATCTTTAGAGCTATACATAACCCTGTAACAAATTATATATAACTTCTAGCACCTAAGCTTTATAAGTTTATAATCCTCTTTATTGATCTTTCTAATTAGAACCATTGTTGTATGTTAACATGTAATTTGGTCTTCTTGTTTGTAGAAAGCGTACTCATCTCCATTAATGCCTCTAGATGTTCTTGCTGACAAACCTCCAACTGACAAGCTTCAACTGGTAAATTTGACTTTTAATTACTGTTCTTTCAATCATCTCCTCAATGTATTTTTTATCCTCATTATTGACTCTCATTGTTATCTTGTGTTGTGTCTTTGGATGTTGCTTCTTGATGCTGTTTATATATAATCTCAGGCCAAGGTAACTCTATGTGTAATTCTCTCCTCATGTAATTAAATATAACGTTCTTAACTTACGAAATGTTTCAATTGTTGCAGAGGGTGTTAGCGAAATACGGATCGCTTGTTTCAGTGATCTCCATGGTGGTTTTGTTCATATACTTGGTAGCAACACCTTCAAAGTCCAACGCAGCTAAAGCTAGCAGCAAGAAGAAGCGCTAAGTTAGTGAAACGAACGTGAGAAAGGTTGGTATCGGTATGGTGCTGTGTTGTGTGTTTAGCTGTTAAACACATACAAAAACTTGTAAGAACTATAGAACACACTTCATTTTGGTGTTGTAGAGGACTATTTCAAAGAGCTATTTTGGTTTTACGGTAATAATGTTTTTGTGAGAGCATAGTCATGTTGGTCTCTTTTATTTTGGTTATGCCTTGTGCTTTTTAATGGTTTTTGTCTGCATTCTCTTTTACAAATCCTGTTTAGTCTTTACTGTTTAGGTTAATTACATGTATGCTTTGTATTCTGTTTAATAGACTAGTATGATTATAGGTTAAATGTCTTGATTTTGGCTTATAAGCTTTAATTTGTATTGATATTTGTTATGGTATTTTTAAAGTTGGAAAAATAAGAGGTTGGATGTGTAAAATTGAAAGA
Source organism: Draba incana (assembly GCA_963576765.1). NCBI lineage: Eukaryota > Viridiplantae > Streptophyta > Magnoliopsida > Brassicales > Brassicaceae > Draba > Draba incana. The sequence continues at coordinate 10,103,897 of OY755205.1, forward strand.
GCTGTTGTGATGTGTCTGAGCCTAGTAGTCTACTACCCCACCTTGAAAGAACTCGTCCAATTTTCTTAAAACCATTAGATCTAGTATTAGTCAGATATATGGACCTGTTGGTGTTCATTTACACGCTGTTAAAACTTGTAATCCAGTTCTCTAGCTACCGGAAAATGATAAGATGATAAGACTAAAGTTGGAAGAAATTCGGGTTTCTTATTCCCAATTAGTTTCATTAGAAACGGCACAAACAAATTAATTTGCATTATTTGTATCAGAGGAAAAAGTAAACATAAAAACAGGAAAAACACAAGAGGGGAAAGATAAGAGATGGAAGTAGCAAGTACTTTTTTACGGATTGATGAAGAAGACTGACAAACACAACGTCAAAAAATCAGCTTCTTTGACTGTAATTTAAACGTTTTATAGGGGTTAAATTGTAAATAAAAATAATCTTTTGAGACTTGGGAAATCGTACTCCTGTCTCTGTAAGCTTTCAAATCAAAACACAAGAGAGTGGGGCTTTGTAACTTTAGTTTCCTTTTTTCCACTCATTTCTCTCTTTAACTCCTTCAAACTCACAATCTCTCTGGTCTCTCTCTCTCTCTCTCTCTCTCTCTCTCGCTAAGAAACCCATTCTCTTGCAAGACACTCTCTCTCTCGTCCATGGCTGAAATCGTTCCACGTTTCGTCAAGGTCTTCCTTTCAGAAACATCTTTTGAGTCTTTTGTAAGATCTCTCTTTCATTCTTCCTCTTTTTTCCATAGTAATTTGTTTGAAGGCTTTCGAAAACCTCAAGCATTATTGGTAGAGTTATGGTTTAGTCTTTAATTAGTTTCTTTCATTAGCTTCAAATTTTTTAAAAGAAAATCAGTTAGGGTTTGGTTATTGCATCAACTCGGAGTATAAGTAACAGTGGAAGTAATTTAGACAAAATTCTGAAATTTAAACTGTGTAGTACTTTAGACATAATTCTGGATTTTGTTTGGTTGGTTCGGGTCCATTATATAGATATTTGGTTGCTTCATCAATTAGACTTGTATAAATCCTTGCTTCATCAATTTATGTTGATTTAACTTTGTAATGTTTATGTTTTTTACATCAGTCGATTCCGCAGTCTTTCATGGAGCATCTTGCAGTTCCATTGCCACCAACAGCAAAACTCCAAGGCATAGGAGGTGGAACTTGGACAGTAAGCATGAGCATAATACGTGAGGTTGCGTATTTCACTACCGGATGGTCCAATTTCGCAGAGGAACACGATCTCAAGAGTGGAGAGTTTCTGAATTTTGTGTACGACGGTCTTCGCACCTTTGAAGTAAGCGTCTTTGGTCGCGCTTCCTGCAAAGAGATAAGAGCTGTACCAGAAGTGGTAGACCTCTCTGATTCTGATTCTGAAGAAGAAGAAGAAGAAGAAGAAACTCCAATGGCTGATACTGATGCTGATGATGAGCTTGCTTCTAGTGGTGATCAAGAAATGAGCCAGAGTGACAATACTGATACTACATGTGATATATAAATAAATTCTTTCTTCAGAGTAATTAACATTTGTGGATCATAAAAGCACAGAAAACTAATACTGATTTTTGTTTTGTTTCTGATTCTGAAGATAAAGAAGATGAAGAAGAAACTTCAATGGATGATGCTGGTGATGAGCTTGCTTTTAGTGGTGATCAAGGAATAAGCCAAAGTGTTTATCACTTAGACAGCGACGAGAATGATACTGAAGGTGATATATAGTTTCTTTCTTCAAACTAATCAACATCTGTGAATCATAAACAGGCATAAAACTAATATTAAAGATTGTTTTGGTTTCAGTTTTTGTAGGGAACTCAGACCTGGATGTTACTAACCCATGCTTTGACACTAAACTCAAGAAACGAATTTTCGAGCTGGTAAATTTGAAATAAAAGTTAAAGATTGTTTTTACCAATGTGAATGGCTTTGACAGGTTTTTGATGTTGTATTTTGTTTGTGTAGCTGATTCCTGCCGATGTGATTAAAGAGCATCACCTTACGTTTCAGAATAAAATAGAATATATTGATGAAGAAGGGGTTACAACAGGGGAAAGAAGCAAAGGGGCTCCTGAGAGGGTTTGTTTCCAAGGATGGCACAGGGTTTGTCGCAGGAACAAGCTCAAGAAAACCGATACTGTCACATGCGAGCTCCTTCACACGCGCAAGAAAGTTCATTCCGTCAGAATTCATATCACGCGTGGAACTGATTGAGAGTCTCTCATCGTCATCATCGTCATCATCATCATCAACGGCATTATCATCACTAGTGTTCTGGTTTTTCTTCTCAAGTTTTATCTAGTGCTAGTATCTTTATCTGCATTTACAAGCAGAAACCTTATGAACTTATTGCTACTGTTTTTTATATTTTGAATGCTACTTATGACATGAATCCATGGCTTTTTGTATTATGTTCCCAAAAGTGAGAAAAACTCCACTAAAAACTGGATATCATACAACACATAAGCAAAAAGTGTAGTGTGTATCCTTGAAAACCATAATCCTCCTTGTTGATCTATTCCCTGAGTGTATTTTATTGTGTTTAAAAACTTTGACTAATTTATTGATTAGAGTTTAAGCATTGTTTGAGATAGTATCAAAGCCCGTCTAGCTCAGTTGGTAGAGGCGTAGAGCGCAAGGCTCTTAACCCTGTGGTCGTGGGTTTGAGCCCCACGGTGGGCGATTAGTGCAATTCTTAATTTTGAAAATCTGCATTTTTCGTTATGACTACACAGTAAACTTTTTAAGCGTGTTTAGGATAACAAGTGCAGTACATAACGAAACAAAACAACAGGTTAAAAGCAAAATATGTAAAAGAAAAATGAGGTTTTTCAGATGAAACCGAACAAAAGTAGCAAGTGGGGTGTACCCACTCTCTCTATCTTCGACTGTGTCTCTCATCTTTTAAGATTACATCAAACAAACAAAAAGGACAAGAAATAAACAAAAATAGGCAGAGAGTATGTGAAGAGGCAGCGTGAGAGGACTATCCTGAATTCTTAATTTTGAAAATCTGCATTTTTCGTTATGACTACACAGTAAACTTTTTAAGCGTGTTTAGGATAACAAGTGCAGTACATAACGAAACAAAACAACAGGTTAAAAGCAAAATATGTAAAAGAAAAATGAGGTTTTTCAGATGAAACCGAACAAAAGTAGCAAGTGGGGTGTACCCACTCTCTCTATCTTCGACTGTGTCTCTCATCTTTTAAGATTACATCAAACAAACAAAAAGGACAAGAAATAAACAAAAATAGGCAGAGAGTATGTGAAGAGGCAGCGTGAGAGGACTATCCTGAATTCAGGAGCACAAATTTCAACAAAAAATGACCAAGTTGGAATCAGGAGGCTGAGCTTACTCATCCTTTCCTCATTAACCATATGTTTCTCTTATTTTTCCAAAACAAAAATCCTACACCATCAAACTCCTAATAACCTTTTTTCATCATTGTATTTTAGGCTTTGGCTTCACCAGCCGCGATGGCAGGAGCTGGAGCAACGCCACCAGTGGTTGGCCTGAACCAAAATCAAAAGAAGAATGAGAGTTTGCATTTTCCAAGGTATCAAGGAAAGATGGAAGTAAGGAGAGAGGATCTTACAGGCCAACAAAGACTTTGAATGCATCGTATAATCCCCATTGTGCTCCAGTCAATGTCCCTATCATCACAATTCTCAGAGGAAGCCCTCTTGTGAACAGTCCCAACATTCCTATCTTCTTCACCGCCTGCAACAAACAATTATCTATATTAATCCTACCGCAGCAGCTACCAAATAGTTTCCTTTGTATACAACTAGCTTTCGGCTCTTGTATTTGACATATAAGAAGCTTATATTCTCTACACTGTGTTAGATGAAGATATAACGACTTACATCTCCAACGGTGGCTCCCTTAGCGTTGTTGAGGAACGACACTAGATTATCCGCAGGATGAGAAACGATTGCACAGAACACTCCAGCGACGTAACCTCCAGCAAAACTCACTCCGAGTTGCAGACCTTTGCTGCACTCATTCTTTGGGTTGGGGATTGCGTACTTGTAAATCATCTCCACAATGGTCTCAAATGAAGCAAACTTCATCATAGTGTCTGTTACATTGGAAGAAATTATCATCACACTTTTCATTTCAAAGAATAAAAGTCCATGACCCAAAAAAAGAAGAAGATTATGGGAGGCTACAACTTACAAGGAATCTGACGTCCCCAGAGTGGACCAAGACCCTTATACAAGCTGCAAAAAGAAAGAAAATCAGACACAAAAGGCTAAAGCTATAACAAGGGAGAAAAATGTTATTGGTATTCAAAAACTCACCCTCCGAATCCTTCGGACTTGACAAACTTGGGAAATCCATCAGACATTCCCCTGGCAAATCCAGGCTGTGTCTGAACCCGGACCTTGACAGCTTCAAATGGGCAAAGCGCAACGTCGGCAATGACCTCAGCGGAAGCAGAACCAGCAAGGTAGATGAGGGTTTTGTATTTGGCAGTGTACTCAGGTCCAGCAAGATCAGAGTAGGTTTTCTTAAAGTACTCATAAAATCCAAACTTGCAAGCACCCTGAGCACTGTAACCCAACAGAGTAGGAACCCATCCACGGAAAAATCCCTTCACTCCTTGTTCTTTCAACAAAATCCCAAAACCAGACGAGATGCTCTTGTACTTTGTTGGATCAATCTGGATGAAGAACGAATATCATCAATTCCAAGACCAAGTAAATCAATCCACACATATCACAACGTCAAGTATGCAAATTTAGAAATGAAAAAGAACTCAGAACAGATTCCAAATAGAGATAAAACAGTTCTTCAAATAAGAAAATGCAAGACAAAACAAATCATTCAAGAATTAACATATCAATCTAGAGAGGAAATCAGATCAGGGATTCATCCAACCCAGAAAACAAGGCTAAAACGAACAGATCTAACCACCTGAACAACGTATGAACACAGATCGGCGAAAACGAGAACCGGAAAACACTAAAATGATGACGGATCTAAGTTTTGCACACCTGCATATTGCACTTGACGAGATCGAGAGGAGTAACGGTCATGTGAGTCAAACCACAGCTGAGAATTCCACCAACGGTGCAAGCGGCGTAGAAAGCAGGAGAATACATCTCGATCCCTTTCCCAGGCTCCGTCGGAGAAGCAATCAGAAAATTCTTCCGAGAAAGAATCGCCGGAGATGAACGCGGAGCCGCCGGAGAGGGAGATTTGGAAGATGAAAATGCAGCGTTGGAGTTGGAATTCAACACCTGGTCGAGAAGAAAACTTCTCGGCGATGAAGAAGATGACGAATAGAGAAAGCTAGGGATCAGGGAATTCTTCGACGATTCCATCGCGGCGGAGATAGAGATTGCGTAGGAAATGAGCACGGTGGCTTTCTCCGATCTGCTGAACAGGAGCACCAATGATATTATTACTTTGGAATCTCGCACTTTATTGGCCGAATAGATTCTTATGAAAAAAGGCATATACTTTCTATTAATTACGAAAATGCCATTTTCCCTTACCTGTCATGGCCCATGGGCTTTTCCAAGGGTCATAAAACCCGTTGACCCATTAAAGGCTATATTAACGAATTTCGCCTTCTTTTTTTTTTTTTTTTTTTGCTGGGAATTATTAAACTTCTAAAACCCTAAATCTCTCTTACAAGGAGAAGAAGCTCTCGCCGACAGTCACCAGCTTCAAAGGTTTCTGCTCGTCAACGTTGTAAGTTGCTTTCAATTTCTTCAATTTCATCAAATTCGTGTATGGAATTAGGTTAAAGTGGTAGATTTTGTAAGTGAAAGTAGTATAAGTAGTGATTTTGGGTGCGAATCTTATTGTTGTTCTTCTATGTAGCTGTGAAAATTTCTGGGTATTGAGCGGTGAGCATGTTATCTCAGAATGTTCCGACAAGTAAGGGAAAAAGAAATGAGCCCAAGAAACAGAACAGAGATGTTGTTGAAGATGGGAATGACAATGGTGGGTCTGATGAAGAATCTAGGGTAAAGAGAAGAAAGAAGGAAATGGAGCAAGTAGAAATGAAGAAGCTTGAGGATTTGTTGTTTGGGTCTCTTTACTCTCCTGTTACCTTTGGTAAGGAAGATGGCGATAAGGGTTTCGAAGAAGAAGATGGTTCTGCTTTGTTTCGTGTAGACCGTTCCGCTGTGATGCAGCTTACGGATAATGAGGTGGATTACGAGGATGATGAACAACTTTCTGATGAAGAGAAAGGTAAAGCTGATGGGATTCGAAAAAAAGGAGAAGCTGCGTGGGAAGACGACGAAGAGAAAGAATTGAACTTTAATATATCTAAGGTGAATCGTTTGAGGAAGCTAAGGAAAGAGGAAAATGAAGGTTTGATTACTGGGTCTGAGTACATTTCAAGGCTTAGAGCTCATCATGCTAAGCTAAACCCGGGGACTGATTGGGCTCGGCCTAATGCGCGAATTACTGATGGAGAGTCCTCAGATGATGATGATACGGAGGATGGAGGTGTTGATGATATACTCTGTACGAATGAAGATCTTGTGGTGAAGTCTGGTGGTAACAAGCTGCGTTCTGGTCTCCTTGAGTACTCTAAACTCGTGGACGCCAATGCAGCGGATCCTTCGAATGGGCCGATAAACTCTGTCCACTTCCATCAGAACGCTCAGTTGCTTCTCACTGCTGGATTGGATCGACGGTTGAGGTTTTTCCAGATTGATGGAAAGAGGAACACGAAGATCCAGAGTATTTTTCTCGAGGATTGTCCTATTCGTAAAGCTGCTTTCTTGCCTAATGGCTCTCAGGTCATCGTCTCTGGAAGAAGAAAGTTTTTTTACAGCTTTGATCTAGAGCATGCAAAGTTTGACAAAATCGGTCCTTTGGTTGGTAGAGAGGAGAAAAGCTTGGAACAGTTCGAGGTTTCACAAGACTCGAACACTATAGCTTTCGTGGGCAACGAAGGCTATATCTTACTTGTGTCCACAAAAACAAAAGAGCTGACTGGAACCTTGAAGATGAACGGTACAGTTCGGTCTTTAGCATTCAGTGATGATGGTAAGCAGTTGCTTAGCTCAGGAGGCGACGGGCAAGTCTACGTATGGGACCTGAGGACAATGAGATGCTTGTACAAAGGCGTGGACGAAGGCAGCACGTGTGGAACTTCTCTTTGCAGTTCGCTAAACGGATCATTGTTTGCGTCTGGAACAGACAGAGGAATCGTAAACATTTACAAGAAATCTGAGTTCGTTGGAGGCAAGAGAAGGCCGATAAAGACGGTGGACAATCTCACTTCCAAGATAGATTTCATGAAGTTCAACCATGATGCGCAGATTCTAGCTATAGTCTCTACGATGAACAAAAACAGTGTAAAGCTAGTTCATGTCCCGTCTCTAACCGTGTTCTCAAACTGGCCACCGCCAAACACAACGATGCATTTCCCTCGCTGCTTGGACTTCAGCCCCGGAAGTGGCTTCATGGCTATGGGAAACGCTGCAGGGAAAGTTTTGCTGTATAAACTGCATCATTATCAGAATGCTTGAAAGTGGCCTTACCAAGGGCAGTTTTGGAATTGTGGTTTTTTATGTCTTATTACTCTCTCTTATGTTATCAAAAATTATGTTTTCATTTTCGATCAATGAAATGTTTTTTTTTTTTTTGGTTCTACTTGTGATAATTATTTGGATTAGTGGGCCAAGTCTCGTCATATCAAAGAAGAATAAAAATGTCGTCATTATAACTACCAAAAAAAAAAAATGTCGTCATTATTTCACTGAGACAACTCCTATAAGGATCAAGGATACGACCAGATGTGCTAAAGGCAGATTCAGAAGCAACACTAGAGATTTGCATAGCAAGTATGTCTTTAGCCACTAGTGAAAGCACAGGGAATTTGATGCTGCTAACCTTCCACCAGGAGAGAACATCATACTCAGAACCTGCAAATATGTGTGGATTCTCCACATTCTCAGCTAAGTATAGCTCTAACTCAGTAGTTTGTGGCTGAAATCCGGAATCTTGTTGAAGCTCTTTGTACTTTGCATCCAGTTTTCGAAAGCCACCTCGAGTAGATAGTTGTTCCCTCCTTGTGCTATGATTTCTTGGCTGAGAAGCCTGAGATGGAGAAGATGATATAGAATCTGCTTCTTGTGTTTGAGACGACATTGAACTTGATGCAGCAGCTGTTGATGGAGTCTTAGACTTCTTGTGAGCTTCATTGTATTCGTCAAATAGCCTGTTCAGAATGTCCATCGTTGAATCAAACATTTGAGTAGCCTTGATGCTACCTTTACCATAAAGCTCTTCAAAACACATCTGAGCAAACTTCATTTTATTCCTTGGATCAAACACACTCGCCACTATCAACAACCTATTCATTTCTGTTTCTTCTCCAAATGGATCCCAATATTTTCCTAGTTTCTTACTCATCACTTCTGCTTTCTTCTTCAATGCTTCATCACTATCTTGCTGGCTCAAATCATTGAGATGTTGCTGGATGCTAACTATCTCATTGTAGGCTTTGTAAGAGGACGCCGAATTAGTAGCAGAAAGAACCAAGGTGGCTTCATAGAAAATGCCCAGAAAGTTTAGTAACCTATCAACATCATCCCAATCTGTTTTGGTTGGTGGTCCAACCCTCTTCTTTCTCCTTGAAATAGTCATTATAAGGCAAGTCTTGAGCCCCTATCTTCTCAAAAGCACCACGAAAGTCAATGGCTCTACTCAGCATCAGATAAGTGGAGTTCCACCTTGTTTTGCAATCCAACGGGAGACTTCCTCTTGTCATCTTCTTTCCTGTGTCCACTCGAAGCTGGAATGATTTCAGCCTAGGCGTAGAAGACCTCACAAACTGAACTCCATTACGTACAGCACAAACACTAGCATCAATCTCACTCATTCCATCCTTCACAATCAGATTCAAGATGTGAGTCGCACATCTGAGATGAAGAAACTCACCCCCTAGCACTAAAGAACTCTCTCCGAGATAGTTACTAAGGAACTCATGCTTGAAATATCTCATTGCACTACTGTTGGCTGTTGCATTGTCCACTGTAATGGTAAACACTCTTTTGATGCCCCATTCCTCTAAACACTCCTGAAGAACAGTCGATATTGTGAGCCCCTTATGATCACTGACATGCTTGAACCCGATAATAAGCTTCCTCAACTGCCAATTCACATCAACTAAATGAGCTGTTATGACCATATAGCTTGATCCAGTAGTAGGAGCTACCCAAATGTCAGTTGTTAGGGAGACTCTCTGATTACTCCCTTGAAGAATCTTCTTCATCATTGTTTTCTTTTTCGCAAACATCTCTACGATGTCTCTCGTAGCTGTTCTCCGAGAGTGAGGCCTGTATAGCTTCATCTTATTGCAGAAATGACGAAATGCTAAACCCTCTATGAAAGACAGTGGAAGCTCCCCTATGACTACCATCTCATTGCACGCTTCTCTGAATACAGCTTCAGATACCTTTCCCAACTGCAGACCATCATCATCTGGATTGATTACCTTTTGAACAAGCTTCTGAGCTGCCAACCAAGCTTTATGTTGCTTGCAAGTTTCCAGATGCTTCTTGAGGTTTGATGTCCCTGATGTTGATGCACAAGCCATAATCCTCCCACAATAGTGACAATTACAGTAGTTCTTGTTTTCTTTTGTCCTCGTAAAGTGATCCCAAACCATTGATCTCTCCTTCTTCTTATTGTTCTTAGATTTGCCTTTACCACGCTTCCTTTTCCCTTTACTAGCAGTAGGACTAGCAGTAGCAGGATTCTGCACTTCATCTTCACTCTCTTCCAGCATGTCATCAACATCTATATCGTCTTCAATTTCAATATGTTCTGCTTGAACTTCTGGTTCTTGAGAAGAAGAAGCCATCTGCAGAAAAAGGATTCATCGTCAGTCTGATGCTTTCAAAATATATACTACGTTTTTAATCAAATAAATAAGCTAAGCTACATCTCTTGGATCAAAAACAAGTTAGGTTGATGCTCATGAATCAAAAGCAACCAAGAAATCAACATCTTTAATCATGTAGCAGAAGAACATTATCATGTAGCAGAAGAAATCAACATCTTTAATCAAGAAAGCAATCAGTAGCAGAAGAACATTAAAAACAACCAAGAAATCAACATATATGGAGATGAAACCCTAAACCCCTAAATCAGTACCAGTAAATCAGATCCTTGTTCAACCCAGAAATCAACATCTTTCTCGTCACCTCTAAATCGAGAAAGAAGAGAACATTACCTCTGATCCTTGCTTCGATCCAGTAGATGATGCGGCAGTCATAGACTCAGACACGATGACCTGACCCATTCCAGATGCTTCTTGCTGTCTAATTTATAGTTGGCTGGCGCAGAGTCTCGAGAATTGGATGCGGCTAGCTGGGAATCACTTAATCTAGGATGCGCATGCGGAGAGAAGAAAACTAAGGGAATGGGCAATAATATTTTAATCAAAATAAAGAACTAGGGGGATGCGCATGCGGCGTAGTGTCCGACAACAACCAATTAAAGTCACACTAATCTAATCTCCCTTGTCCCTACCTAAACACAAACTTAATGGCTCAAATTAATTTCGGGTATTCGGTTCCACTATTCGGTTATCGGTTCGGTTTCGGTTAGTAACCGATATCCATGGATAGTGATTTTACTATCCAATGGTTACTTTCCCTATTTAAGTTCGGTTCCGGTTTCGGTTATTTAAGCTCGGTTCCGGTTATTTTGCCCAGGACTAGATTAATACACCAGTACTACAATTTTAGTGGCTTACCTGAGGCTTGAAAGGGTAAATGGGACCAGAGACCCATTCAAAATGTGGAGATTGAATCTAGACCGTTCATTTTAGGAAGGGCAAACAAAAGTAGTGTTGATGTTTCACGTTCTAATTATGATGTCTTAAGCGGCGGTTTCAGTTTTTCACTTATTAAACAATCATCAAAACAAAAAAAGATTCCTTCGGAGCCTGGCCGGTGAATGCGACCGGTCGTTTCAGCTGTGTCCGAAGGAATTCAGAGGAAAGTTTTGATTTTTATTACGCAGATCCAGTTAAGGTACTTGTCTACTCTTCTCTGGGTTTCTGCTTCATTGTTAAGATCGTTCTTTTTCTAATTTCTCTGATGATTAATAATTTCTTGCATTTTGGGTAATGACGAAGCACCATTTTACACATTGTGTTAGTTTATATGCTTACAAGATCCATTTTGAGTTGGACTCCTTTACAAGTATTCCTCTTTGGATTTACTTATTTGATTTCATTGCAAAACAGCCGTCATTTGTCAACTTACATTGTATTAATTGGTTGAAGAAAGTAGTGTTTCGTAATCATTCTTTAACAAGGTTTTACCTCATTGTTAACCACTGCATATTTTAGATCCCAAGAGAAAGATTTAACCTTTTTTATGTTTCTTTCTGTGAATTTGATACTTGCAGGTTCTTACATTGAATAACCCACACAGCTGTACTATTCGTCGAGATCACAACACTTAGTTTAAGCAAGCTTCATTATTTGAGTAATGACGACTTCATTACAGTTGTATGGAGTTAAAGCTCCAGGGCTTGCTTTAAGCTCAAAGAGACTCGAGTTTGGCTCAAAGGGGATTAATTTTTCAGTTACATTGGCCTCGAGTAACGCAGTCTTTAGAACTGTAGAGCATTCTTGTAAAAATATAGCTTTGAGAGTTAGTTGTGAAGCTGGAAGAGTCGATTTGCTTGAAAGAAAACAGACCGAGACGCGTAATGTGGGCGGAACTGACAAGGAGTTGACTTGTGTGATGAAATTCGGTGGCTCGTCAGTGGCGTCAGCGGAGAGGATGAAAGAAATTGCCAATCTTATACTCAGTTTTCCCGACGAGAGGCCCGTTATTGTGCTATCGGCGATGGGGAAGACAACTAATAAGCTTTTGATGGTAATAAATCTTTTCTACTTCTTTTCTGATGGTGTTTCTGTTATAGGTAGAGTGAATTGTTTTCTTTGGCTTTCATTAGGCCGGAGAGAAGGCTGTTACTTGCGGTGTCACTAATGTAGAAACCATTGAAGAATTGAGCTTTATAAAGGAACTCCACATAAGGTTAGAGAAAGCGATGTTTTGGAACATGTGTATTTAATTGTTATCTAGTTTTCACAGTCTAAATTTAGCATTATTCTCATGGGAAACAAATTTCTCTATGTCCAGAACTGCTCATGAGCTTGAAGTGGACCCAACGGTTATTGCAAGTAAGTGCCTTGGTTCTCTTTCTCAACGCTTGAATTATCGACCTTTTCTCCAATTACAGTTTCTGAGTTTTGCTTTGCTAATTCAGTTAATTTTTGGTTAATCCATTTGTAGAACACCTAGAAGAACTACACCTGCTTCTGAAAGGCATATCAATGATGAAGGAGTTAACCTTACGTACAAGGGACTACTTGGTTTCATTTGGAGAATGCATGTCAACAAGGCTTTTCTCTGCATATCTCAATAAAATTGGCCACAAAGCACGCCAAGTATGTTGCTTTATCATAACCTTGAGATTTTATACATAGCAGCACTTGTCAAGCATTGCTTACAGTTCTATACTCTAACATGAGTTTGATTCGTGACTTGATGAGTTGTTTGCTTGTTGTTGGCAGTATGATGCATTTGAGATCGGGTTTATCACCACAGACGACTTTACAAATGCTGATATACTTGAAGCAACATACCCTGCCGTCTCAAAAACACTACTTGGCGACTGGAGCAAGGAAAATGCAGTCCCTGTTGTTACTGGCTTCCTCGGAAAGGTTTATATTTTCTTGACTATTTCACATCTTGTTATTCTCGTGGATCAAGAAATATGCAGTGCAAAACTCTGGTTCTTGCCCCTGAGTTGTTTTGCTTATCGTGTCAATTTTGAAAACAAATCTTCAATCTCACATACGTATGTGTTTCTGCAGGGATGGAGGTCTTGTGCTATAACTACATTGGGTAGGGGCGGTAGCGATTTGACGGCCACAACGATTGGGAAAGCGTTAGGACTACGGGAGATTCAGGTAATTGATGGGTTTAGCCAAGATTTCATCATGAAGATGTAATTTTGTGAAGGAAACATTCATTCTTTTAGTATGGTGCAGGTTTGGAAAGATGTGGATGGAGTTTTGACTTGTGATCCTAACATATATGCTGGAGCTCAGTCTGTTCCATACTTAACGTTCGATGAGGCCGCTGAGCTTGCTTACTTTGGTGCTCAGGTAATTCCGTAGATTATCTTACGCTGATGAGTTCTCTCTGTCTGATGACTGAGCGTATCTCTCTTCAATTGTCAGGTGTTGCATCCACTGTCCATGAGGCCCGCAAGAGATGGGGACATACCTGTGAGGGTTAAGAACTCGTATAACCCCAATGCTCCAGGAACTGTCATCACCAGATCAAGAGACATGAGTAAGGTTCGTAAAACAAGAGTGTTTTACAAAATTTTAGATCAAAACATCAATGACCTCTTCTTATACATTATCTCGTAGGCCGTGCTGACAAGCATTGTTCTGAAACGTAATGTGACGATGTTGGACATAGCAAGCACCCGTATGCTCGGTCAATATGGTTTCCTTGCCAAGGTAATATTATTGGATAAAGATATCTTTATTCGACTGTGTTTAATGTCTCACTGCAAGCATATGTACTGTTTGTGTGGCAGGTGTTTACCACATTTGAAGATTTAGGAATATCGGTGGATGTTGTGGCAACAAGTGAAGTTAGTATATCTTTGACGTTGGATCCAGCAAAGCTCTGGGGTAGAGAGTTAATTCAGCGTGCAAACGTAAGACTCCTTTGACTTTGATAGATATTTAGTTGTGCGAAGGGTCGTATTTAAAATGATTGGGTGTGAACAGGAGCTGGATCATGTGGTGGAGGAGCTAGAGAAGATTGCTGTTGTGAAACTGCTTCAGCGCAGATCAATCATCTCACTCATTGGAAATGTTCAGAAATCCTCACTCATATTAGAGAAGGTGAGTGAGAGAGTAAACCGTCTTTGTGTTCTCTTTGATATTGAAATTCATAGTTAATGAGAACGTAACGAATGATAAAACAGGTGTTCCGAGTACTTAGAAGCAATGGAGTGAATGTGCAAATGATCTCTCAGGGCGCATCTAAGGTTTTAAAATCTACTGCTACTTGTATATGTCAATGAATATGGTTATTATTATGGTTTTTATAATGAATGGAGATGTGTATGTGTTTGTGTGGTCAGGTAAACATCTCATTGATAGTGAATGATGAAGAGGCAGAGCAATGTGTGAGAGCTCTCCACATCGCCTTCTTTGAGACCGATTCTTAACGCAACACAAAGCATTGATCTCATAGTTTGATGCTTAGAATGTGTTGAGACTTTTTAATGAAACCAAACTTCACATTCTTGTTGTTGTTGTTGTTGTTATTGTAGTAGTTGTGATACAATAAACATAATTTGAGCCAATCCTTATTCATCAAAAATGTCTTACAACTTGCTAAGGTCAACATATTTTTTTTATCCAATTTACAAAGGAAAAGGAATGTGGAAAAGTTGGCTTCATTTTAAGGTGAATGCTATGAATGAAAAACATAGAACTTTTTTAAAATCCCGAGAATACCCTTCTTCAAAAGCATATGTATTACTTCTCAAGGGTTATATTCGACCGGTCAACAAAAAAATATACATCTGATGACATCTGTTACGTAAGGCTTTTGTAACTTAACGACCTTCAACTTAAAAATAAAGAAAGTGGTCCGACATACACAATCCCTCAAGATTGTTTTTCTTTTGTAATTTATTTACTTAAGGCAAAGATTTAGTCCAAAATGAATCTAACTTTAGTTAATACACAAAATCTAAAACCAATGAAGGGACATATAACTCTTCGGACTCGCTTAAACCTTTCCCCATGTCCTCATAAGGCTCCTATCTTTTATTTAACCAAAAAAAATCAGAAATGTGATTCGATAAACATGAATAATTTAGGAAATATTTATTCATATATAATCTATGAGAGATGATGACTCTATATCACAGATTAGTACCTACAAATTTCGTAACAAGTTGTTTGTGGTGACCACTATAATATTTTTATTTTAGCTTTTTTGTTTTTGGAAGGTGTTGGTCAAACATGAGAAAAACAAGAAGGCAAATTTGCAGATAAAAAAATGTAGAAGCACGCATTGAAGCTAAAAATGCATGTGACCAACTTGTAAATTTTGAACTTTTTTTCAGGCTTTTTAGTAAGTACTTATAGAACTTGCAACATTTAATAATCATACATATATAAAGAAGAAAGAAGCAAGAACACATGTGGCAACTTGTAGTTTCCATACATCAAGAACACTGACATTATGATGGTAGCAAGAAAATTTGAGTTGCAACTATAAGTCTATATCACAGTTAATACTGTCTTCTTCTTTTAGAAAAGCTGATCATTCCAAGAATATTTGAGTCTTTATTTCTTTTTATAAACATTGCCCCAATTTTATATATCCCATTGGCCCAAGAATAATATGATTATACGAAATTCGATTTTGATTAGAAGAAAATATTCCAACTCACATATACACATATATATGCTAGTTATATATGTTGGATGCTCTAGTTGGATTACATTCCAAGAAAAATATTCCACCTGCTTTTACGATCACATTGATATTATAAGTAGCTTGCTTAAAGAGATTTTTCCAACAACGATTGTTTTATGGAGATTGATTAGAGGGATTTGAGCTTAAAGTGACAAAATGGAATATAATGGAAAACCACCGCCACATCCAAACATTCGACCTCATCTCAATGTTACGACTTGCTCACATAATGTTAGCAGCATCAAAAATTCTTATTCGGCGCGTCTCCATAAACTATATAGAAAAATTGGATTGGACCATGTTTTTTTCTTTTTGATGTTGGACCAATTGTGGACATATTAACTAGTTAGTGTAATAACTAATAACTATGTAAGATGACTTTTTTTGAATGAAGTAACTATGTAAGATATTATTATGGTAATAGCCAACAAGAAGGATAGATATCTATTTAGTATTACCAACTTATTCTGCAAACCTATTTAACTGTAAAAAAAAAATACTTTACTTAATATTGTTGGAAAAAATTGAAAAAGGGAAAAAATACAACATACGTAAAATAACATCATATTATCATTACGAAAGCTAAAAACCATGTCTATCACATCAAATACTTTATTATCATTTGGCATATACAATGTGCATAAGAATAAATAAATAAACCTACCAATTAAATCTAGAATTTCACCTTCTATAAATAGTTTGCATGCCACTCACTCCCTCCCCAACCAACTCTCTCTCAATCCCTCACTCTCCCTCCCCAACCAACTCTCTCTCTAAGAAGAAGAAAATGCAATACAAAACAGAAACTCGTCCAGGGTCCTTGTCGTACAATAAGGTGAACAACAACAACATGGGAGTGTTTCCATCGGAGACTCTAATGAAGATAGAGTCAATGGCATCAGAAAACGCGGTGGTTATATTCAGCGTGAGCACGTGCTGCATGTGCCACGCCGTTAAACGCCTCTTCCGTGGAATGGGAGTTAGTCCCGCCGTTCACGAGCTCGACCTCTACCCTAACGGCGTTGAAATCCACCGAACTCTTCTCCGTCTCCTCGGTTGTTCCGGCGGTGGTGGTGCTCCGGTAGCACTTCCGGTGGTGTTCATCGGAGGGAAAATGGTTGGAGCAATGGAGCGAGTTATGGCTTCACATATCAATGGTTCACTTGTTCCTCTTCTCAAAGATGCTGGTGCTCTTTGGCTCTGACCAAAACTCTAGTTACATTTCTTCTTGCTATGTTTTTTTTCTCTTTGCTTTTTTTTTTTTTTTGTTGTTTTTGGGTTTTTAAGAAGAAGAAAGGATTAGATTAATGTATTATACTACTAGTGTTGAATTAGAGAGAGTGAGAGAGAAGAGTGGTGCGTTTCTTTTAAGCTTAGCTCTTTTGTCTATCTTAATCACACTAATATAATGTATGTTTTACTAATTGTGCTGTGTCTGATTAGCTTTCTTTGTATCTCTAATTTTCCATTTTTGCCAAAATTTAATGGTCAAAGTATGACAAGAAGGAGGTTTTTTTTCATGACCTAAAATCGTAATAACTGTTAACTGTGAGTGAAATAATCGCCTTGGAAGTGGTCCCTAATTCAGATGACATGGACATCCACTAACAATAATTCGTGATTTTGACCCGACCGTTACGTCGGAGATGAGCTCTATCAGCTCGTACGTTTTGATCCAATGACTTCACACATTCTACTGACCATTTTACACCTCTAAATATATAATAAAATAAATTCGTTGCTAATTTCTTTTGCTTTTGAGGAGAATTAGAGAATAATTCCTCAAGCGAAACTAACAAAATGTACATTTTTCAAATTAACAAAAGTGAAACTATTCTAAGAACTTATTTTTTGAATTAGGAAGTTCAATACAACTTCAAAGAGCTCATCATGAGAGGACAAAATACACTTAAATCGCATACACTCGTAAGAAAAAACTAATGATTGGAATAATTCTTACATAGACAATAAACGATTCGAGTAACGCATACACTCACCCAGAGATCGGTTACAACTACATGTATAGTAGTATCTACAGAGAATAAAGTGAAAACACACAATTTGGGGAATCTACTAATTGATATAGCCGATTGGTTTGTAAAATTTATGTGTGCTCAAATGCACGAATAAACGGAAGAATGGAATCAGGATCAGATGATGAACAAAATGATGCCAAAAGGTCAGACGAAATTGTCCGAACAAGCGATGGTGATACCTCTTTGATCCATTTCATATGTTTGATTCCAATCTCAATCTCTTTCGCATCAATCACACATTTCAGCAGCACCACATGTGCACTTGTGTGTTCCAAGTGTTCTCTCTCGCGCAGTAGCTGCGACGCCTCACCAAAACGCCCTACACACACATCAAATGAATCAGCCAGAAACTTGAATTAAGGCAATAAACGAAACTAGAAGACAAATTTTTTCACTAACCGTTGCTACATAGGTTTAAGATAAACGCGCTTAATACTCTTCTCGCAACTGTTTTATCCCTCTCCATACACTTTCTGAAAACTTCCAAAGCAGCTTCAAGTTTTGTCTCCTTGCATAGACCTTCAATGAGAGACGTATAGATTGTTTCGTCTGGTTCTACTCCTTTCTCCAGCATTTTCTGAAACAGCCTCGAAGACTCCTCTGCCTCGCCCTCCTCTGACAATTTCCTGATAAGTACATTATACGTCGTCAGGTTCATTTTGCAGCCCTCTACAAACATCTCATCCCACAGTTTCTTTGCTGGACGGATCATTTCCGCTCTGCAACAAGCTTCGATGAGAGCGTTGTAGAGTGAGACGTCTGGATCAAGCCCTTTCTTCTTCATTTCTTGCAGAGCACTGTAACCTTCTCTGACTCTTCCGGCCTTGCACAAGAACGATATCCTCACACTGTAACTCTCTAGCTCTGAAAAATAACCTTTGCTCGACAAAAGCTCATAAGCCTTCATCAGCTTGTCGCTCTTGTCGTGTCTGCAAAGATTCTTACTCAGTTTGCTCAGAGTCCGAATCGCAGGCAATTTTCCTGTGGTTACCATGAAATTTAAGAAGTCGAAAGCAGAATCTGGATCGACTGCAGAGACTGATCCGATTAACGAGTCTAAGATATCATTATCAATAGGGAAATTTCCACTCACAATCACCTCGGCCACTTCCTTAGCCTCGGTTAATCGTTTAGCAGAAATCAAATCCAGGATGAAATCTCGGTAATCGCTGCTTCTCGGTGCTACTCCGAGCTTTCTCTTCTTCTTCAGGACGACTGGTCTCTCGTACAGATTCCCAGATACTACAAATGCTTCAGCTATGATTCTATAAGCCATAAAATCCGGTTTGCAATCTACGTTTCTTAGCTCTTCCAAAATGTAAAAAGCGTCCATTTCTTAGCTCTTCCAAAATGTAAAAAGCGCCAAGTTAGCCTTTTTCACCTCATCCACTAATCTCAAGAGTTGATCCGTCTCAGAACTTGTACAAAACCTTCCTATATAAACGCCAAAGCCAAGAGTATTCAGAGAAATACCTCTTTGACGCATTTTAACAAACAGTTTGTGTGCATAATAAGAATACCCATCAGAAGTTAAAGCAGCTAAAAGACGATTACATACATCGGGATGAATCTCCCGACCCGTCAACAAAGCTTCCTCTAAAACCCAGAACCCGCTCTGAGCTTTCCTACCCAACACGAGCGTATCAATGAGCGAACAATACACGGAAGAATCGAGAAGGATTTTCTGTGATTTGACTTGTTTGAAGAGTGCATCCATGGCGGAGAACTGTCGAGAAAGCGATAGAGATTTGAAGATGGAGTGGTATGAGAAGGAGTCGTGAGAGTAACCTGGTTGCTGAGATGCCCAATTGAAGAATCCAAGAGCGAGAGAGTGATGGTTCAGGAGAAACGGGTCTATGACTCGAGCCACAAGAGAAGGATTTATTGAGTGACGAAAGCCGAGACCGTGAAGACTCTGTTCAACCGATGGATTCCATGTCCGGGGAGACCGAGAGCTTCCGGAAACCTTTAGAAGCTCACGGCCGATCCTTACCGCGAGCTCCGTCGCAGGTTTCATCATGAGTCTCGCCGAGAAGCTGACGTCACCATTTTCAGGTCGCTGATAAGTCACTGGCCCAACCCAAAAAAATGGAAACCAATATTTTTAAATTCGGTTAGATACAATACTCGTTTATTTTTGGGTGAATTTGTTCAATAACAAAAAAAAATTAATAATTAAGCATGGTGGCCAAATAATAGTCATTAGTTTTAAGGTATTTGGTTAATTTAGTTTTGAGTTATAATTTTTTTATTGGTTATCTATGCTAATTCCCTTTTATTTTTTCTTCTAAATTGTAAATAGTGTTTATGAAAATAAAAATTTAGGATTACAAATTGTTTGTAGAACAAAATGCTACGCCTGTGGTTTTGAATCTAGGGTTAATTTGCCATATATCACACAAAAATTTAATAATTAGTCAAGTAGCAAAAATAGCCTTACTGGCATATTGATACCCACAACATTTAGGGTAATTTGCTAATTAGCTAATTATTAAATTTTTTGTGTTATATTGCAAATTAACCCTTGAATCTATGACAAAAAAAAAAAAAAAAATCATGGAATTAAAAAGACAGCCACTACACACTCAAGACTCTCCGCAAAGAAATCTCGAGAAAGTAGCGATAATAATCATGAAATCACAATGCGAAGATCCAAAGTGGAAGATAGAGTAAGGCAAGTAATAAGAAAGGTCCATGAAATGCTCACGACCTTAGAAGACACGTTCATCCGGTAGCACGAGCTAAACAATAAGCGTCTGAACAAAGTTGTCCACATCGTCCGGGGACATTATTTTGTTATCAATTCGATTTTGTTCAAGTAAGTTTGCGGGTAAAAGCCAAACCGGTTTGCAGCAAACAAAAAATCCAATTGGTTTGCTTTTTTTCTTTTTCCTTTTTCTAATTCTTTTCCAAATTAGTTACTACTTGGCAGTGGCACGGTTGGTTACGATCAGTCAAATGAGAGTCCCTAGTCCCAGTCCCAGTCCCAAATCATTTTGATAATTCCATAATCAGGTCGGGTATTTCGGGTATCGGGTACCCGATGTTTTGGGATATAATACCCGATCGGGTATTATATATTCAGGTCGGATTCGGGTATACCCGAACTATATCCGAAATAGGTTTTTTTTTTTTTGTCGAAACCCGAAATAGTTCTGTAGGCTTAAAAATGAACATATGAAATGTAAAGGAACAATGCTCAATCAAGTCAAGAAATCGAAGCTACATATGAATGCATAAGTTATAATTCTTAAAAAAAATGTGAAAACAGTGAAGTGTAAAAGAACGGTAACTGTTCTAAGGTTTTACCCGAATCATCTCCAAATTTTAAAAATCTAAACAATTCACTCTTGGTTATTAAAATAAAAAATAAAAAAACTTTTCAATTTCAATAAGAAATTGAATTGAGTTTGTCATACAGTATTATTAATACTGACCAATTAATCAATGACATTTTATGGTTTTTTAGCCTTTTTCAACTTGAAAAAATGTATAATATCATCTAATATATAATAAGGAAGGTGAAAAATGACAAAGAAGAAGTGTCGAGTAATCGAAGTGTCCAGGTGAATTTGACAAAAGTCGATCACATTCTAAGAAGATGAAAAAAGATAATGGAGTGGGAGATATGGAAGTGACTCCAGATTGCAAAATTTAGCATTTGTATGTTTATTTAAATCTGGAACAAAAAGCGTACTGCTTCTCTCTAGGCCCCATTCCCATACTATCTACTTCTGTTTGTTCCTTTGTCCCTTGTTCCTTTCTTTCTTCCCCAAGATTCTTCCCTTAACCCCCCTTTGCTTTATCATTTCTCCATTCACATTTGTTGCAACCTAATCTAACCTTAGTCTAATCCGCATTGTCTATCGTTTTCACATCGACGCCTAGGTCACGGTTTACCATTCCGACTAACAAGTTCCTATTTGTGATATACCAAAACAAAACCATGTTCTTCTACGGGTAAGGTTTCACACTAACAGGTGTGTAGGAAGATTACCAAGACCGTAAAACTACAAGTTTTTCTATTAAGAATGGTAGCACAACATAGAAGGAAACAACAGTACCTGATGTCGTGGGCAGGTTCACTTGTCTGAATCAACTGTGCTAAAAGCCTTTGTTGTTTTGTCACGGAGCTCTCCATATGCTGGAAAAGCACACTTTCTTCACTTTTCTGCAGGATGGTCATCATCAGAATGCATTTTCTTCTTGTCGGAGACAGCCAGGTCAACAACGCAGTACGCTTTTCTGGATATTATTTCAAAATAATGCAGCCTCAATCATTCTAAGTGAGCAAAGGGGCAAGCATTGATTGTTGTTTCAAATAAAACTAACTTAATCTATATGCAAAGCAGCACCAGTGTAAAAACAAAGTTTACAGTGTTTTTATAACCAACACATAATGCGTTTGTACCATCCAGCTATGTAACTAGATTTCATTCACAACGCATACACCTTTCTATCGTTCAAGGAATGGATGCATCATTTTACCACAACTTGCAGGAAAGAATGTCTAAAAATCAAGGTCTACACAACACAAAGCAAAAATTGATTTTGCAGCAACTACTTATGTATGTGCAAATCACTTGTAAATTTAATATTGAAGGCTCATGAACGCCACAAAGATCCACAAAGTTCTATGATATAGAAACTCAAATCAAGATCAAATAGTATTACCTGAAATGATTGGAGAATGTAATTATGGATAGCTACTCCATGAATAAATTTGCGCGTCATGTAACCACAACAGTAGGCTCATGTATATAATGGGCCTCCAACTTGGTCTTGATGTGATCTTGAAAGAGAACGGCCAACCAAAATTTTGTAGCTTTCTTGGTGTTGGTCTCCGTTGTCATCAACCTAAAAGACTTGAGGTACAGTTACCAACCGATTCACTGCTATATGAAGAGCTTTCCAGCAATCATTTTTTTCTATAAAGTCACTTCCTTCTCTAGTATTGTGTGACAACTGAAGCAAGAAAATGAAGGTACGTTCTATATCTACCAAAAAAAATTCACTAACATGTAGCTGACACTTACCAAAGCTTATTTTCTGGCTGTTTTGGGGCTGGATGCATCATAAGTTCCGGGAGAATAGCAAAGAGCCATTGAAAGAGGCTACACCTGGTAATTTGACCGTACTTCTCTCATGCTTCTTTTCCTGTCAAGTATGTAGGAACAAAAATAGCAAGGGTGTTTGAATTTTAGGAGAATAGCAAGGGTGTTTGAATTTTAGGAGAATAGCAAGGGTGTTTGAATTTTAGGAGAATAGCAATAGGACTCAGCAAGCAGTTCAAGGCCGAGTAATTATCTCAGTACTTTTACATCCATATCTAGAAAAATAAACTGTTAACCTGATAAAAACTAGGGTCATGTGTGCGTGAGTAAATCATTATAATGGGAGTCAGGTAGCTGAACAAAATGCTCCGAAACTCAATTTGCCTGACACCAATTTTGTCTTGTGTGTTGATTTCATAAGTGATAACAGCTAGACCAGATTTCTCCCTAGCAAGAGTTTTTATCATCCAGAAAATATCATGCCTCCACCTGCCTGTGGGCAACAACTCGACATTTTCCCTATTTCCTACGCAAATGCATCTTTTTCCAAACCTCAAGTAGCTGTTCTTACTTTTCTGAAAACTAATGTCTTCACACGAAATTCCTTTCCATTCCATTTCATCCTTTCAGCTCAGCAACCCCATGAGAGCCAAGATGCTTACCCCACAGCATGTGCTGGCCCTAGATACAATACCGGAGTTAGAAAACAGCTAAACCTGTTCCAGGATCGCTCCTTCACAGGACCCATGGAGAATACCGAAGAAAACTTTAAGGATCACAGAAACAGTGATTTTTTTCATGGATTTCTTGCCATTGGAACGCTTGGTGGAGAAACATTTCTGGATGGACAAGCAACACCAACATTCGGCATGTCATCTGAGGACCTGGAACACAATTATGAAAATGTGACAGGGAATGATTTGAAGCTCATTAACAATGAATTGGAGAAGTTCCTTGAGGCTGAAGCTAAAGATGGACAAAACCAACCATCAGGAAGGAACAGCGACACTAACACTATTGCATCCACCATTGAGGCCATTGAGGGACTAGATGCCGAAGAAGATAATCAGCCAATGAAGTTCCCACTCCAAGAGTATCTTTTTGGTTCTCTAATTGAATTCCCGGAAACAAAGATTGCAGGGAAGAAGGAAAGGGCATCACCTGGAGAGCTGTTTCAAAAACCAGAAAAGCAGGATACACATTCAGAAACCAAATATGGGAAGAAAAAGAACCAAACCAGTCCAACTCACAAGTCTGCAAAACACCTGGTAAAAAAGGTCTTGAAAAAGCTGCATTCGTCATCAAGGAGCTCGGTCAGTGGTAAAACTGAAGCGTCTTCCACAAAGAAGAAATTCAAAAAGGTGTGATTTTTTTCTGCTCCTCGTTGTCCAAACCTATTATCGCCTGCATGATAAATGCTACATCTTGAATCATAAACAGAACTTCAGATGATTTATCCCTTACTTTTGATAGCATTTTCTGGAGCACTTCTATCATTAGAGAACTAGTTATCATTCTGCAATGAAAAGGTTGCTCCTAACAAACTTGAATTATTGTGAGGAATGCAGATGGTACAAGTTTTCCATAGGAAGGTACATCCAGAGGAGTCAATGATGGAAAGCGAAAAATACAGCAGCATGGAAAATCCAAAATACAGCGAAGCAAGTTCTATTGGGTTAATGTCCGAGAAACTGAGTCCCTGTAACGAGACTAGTAAACGATGGATCCAGTATGAACTAACAAATTCTCGTTCAGCTAGCAACGGAGGACACTGGATCAAAACAGACGAAGACTGTAAGTCCATTATTATATGCAATTAGTAGATATATTCGCATAAGCCTGTCTAAGGACAAATGTGATTTCTGAAGATCTTTATTCAAAAAAATGATACTTTCTGATACATTGGGTTTAGGCATGCACAAGTTTCCTGCTTTTGATGAATCAGATAATAATCTATATTTGTATTGCAGACTTCGTGCTGGAGCTGTAGCAAAAGGATCAAGAGAAACACATAAATTAAGAAGTGCGAGTGTCTTATTTCATCTCATGCATGTGTGAATCGTGTGGTATGATTAAGGAAAATGTGTCCAAGACTTACTGGGCATGTTACTATGTATCTCTGTGTGATAATAAATATTACAGGGTGTTGTAATTGCAGCATGATATCTAAGATTCACTATTTAAAGCACTTAAATCAAGAGAATGCATTCTTGTAAGCATTGATTTAAATCCAGTTATATGTTCTAATCTCATTACACTATCTTTAACTCAACTGATAAGCACCAAAATTTCATATTATCTCCTATCCAAAAGAACTTACATAGAAAGCCAACATAGAGGATGTGTAACTAGCTCAAGACTTTCATGCAAAATGAAACATAAGCCTATATCACTTTCTTGCAAGATTACCGAAAAGATCAGAAGCACTTAAGCCAAACCTGGTCTGAACCTTCTGCAATAGCGAATGCTGAACTAAACTGGTGGACGTTCTTCAAGAAGAACACCACCTGTTTCCATTCTCCATGACTGATCGACCAAGGCTGCTAATTCTCTGCAGCAAAGTTCATACAAAACGACATAAGAAAAAAGTAATAGCATTTAATGTTACAAGGAAAAATCGAATTCATGAGTTTTACGAGAGCTTGACTTGAAAAATAAATTTTCAGGAAAGAATTGTATCACAATTTCAAACATCTATTTGCACAGAGAAAGGGCTGATTCAGTTTCCCATAACTTTCATGAGGGGAAAGAAACTGTGTAAAATCACAAACAAAGAAGCAAAGAGAATACCTTAGGTCATGACTAACAACAAGTAAAGTCAGTTCCTTCTTAAGATGCTTCAAGAGCTTCGCAACATCTGCACGTGCTTTCCAATCTGTTTGCAGTACAAGATCAATGATGAAATAGTATGAGATAAAACTTCCATGATTTTCATGCAAAAGAAAAGAAAATGCAAAACGAACTCCAGATACATATATTATAGGATATAAAGGTCATGCTGCTACAACTGGATATAAAAATTATAGGATAACCGAAGAATTAGCAGAAGCAGGATGCAGAACATACCAAGACCAGCGAGGGGCTCGTCCAGTATCAATAGATCTGGAGTTTGAACCTACAATAGGCCTGACTGCTTAGAACAAATCACAAACAACAACAAAAAAAACCATCTTTGGAACACGTCAAAAATCTCTGTCCTCACCAATTGAATAGCTAGTGCAAGCCTACGCTTGTAGCCTCCACTAAGTAACTGGGGATCTTTATCAAGAGGGATGCTATCTAATCCAACCTAAAGATTCAAGAAGAAAGCAACAATAAGACATATCCACCGGACACAATATAACCACTATCCGAACCAGGAGAAATGGGATACCCAATTAAATGCTCGCTGGAGGTTCGAAGTCAAATGCTCCTTTAACTGCAAACTACCTTTTTGTCTTGGCCAACCAAAAGTAATTTCATCAAGAACATTATCTGCAACAAAGAATCTAGCCGCAACACAAAAAAAAACCCAAATCAATATTTTCTTGTCACCAACCAAGTTAGCCTTCCATAATTCCATAGTAACAACAAACTTAAAAAAGGTACCCAAACTAAAGATGATAATGACTATTACCTCTCCGGAAACTGGAAAACAATACCGACCTTCTCAGTGGGTAGCAATTCAGGAACCGCCTTTGGCTGGCCATCATCGCCATATCTTTGGATACAAATGGAACCTGATGTTGGTTTGTTTAAGCCAGCAAGAAGCTACCAAATAGATAAAAATAAACCCAAAAGTCCCTAAGACTGCAACTCAAAGAACAACACCGGAAAGCTGTGTATGGAACACAAGCTAGCGAAACAACGAACCTGCAAAAGGGTAGTTTTACCACTCCCACTCCTCCCAAAAATCAAGCCAAAGCTGCAAAATTAACCAACACACATAAAACTCTTTAGTAAGCATGGCACCTTAAAGTTTATGGAAGGAGCTTAAAAAGGCCTCCAACGGATAACCAATAGTGACATAAGGAAACAGCCATCTCTAACCTTTTCTCGCGCAGAGAAAAATTAACTCCATTCAATATATTCAACTGTGTTCCAGGAGGACGGTAACAAACATCCCTAAACTTGAATACAAATGAAAATTGCAAATTGTATCAATAACAACTAACGAAAGAACAATAATCTAACCAGAATCGGATAAAGTTGGAAACTCACCTCGATGCATGAATAATCGCAAGAGATTACCCGAGGCTTCTTCGTCCTCCGGAATCTCATTCTGTCGAGAAAACACCAAACACGGTGAGTAATTAAGTGATGAAGATAAAGCGACCAAGTGTAAAAATGAAGGTTGCGACGAAATGGCGTACGGTTGCTTCCAGCTAATTGCGGCGGAGAATGATCCTGGTGGTTCAGCGATGCCGGAGACAGGCGCGAAGCTCGAAAACGCTGATACTGACATGAGCAACTGCATATACTTCGCCAATTTCTCGAACAAGGAAGGTGAAATCTACGAGAAATTAGAAATCGGAAACCCCAGGAAAATTTCAAAATCTCAGTGATAAAGTGAAAAAAAAGAAAAAAGAAAAAGAGGACGATCGAAAGTATTGGCGGATATTTGATTAATACTGTATGATATTGTCACTAATAAATGTTTGTTTTTTCGTTTTACTAACCAAACTTAGATACATTGTTATCGGAAATTTTGTTTCGACATTTCCAGGGTTTGATTTGATAAATACAAGTGACAACAAAAAACCTCTCATGATTGAATTTTTTTTTGCATTCATTGCAGAATAATGTTTGGTTCAAGAGCTGAAAAGACAGAGATTTATCACTATATTATTGCATTTCACTTCCAAGAATGAAAGTTAAGAGGTGAGATTGAGACACAAAAACCATTTAAACATAAAACCAAAATTCACAGCTAAAAAGTTATGGTATAGAAAACCAAAGTCATAAATCCAAACACTAAACAACGCCTCTTCGTATATATAGATAAAGCACGCACACACACTAATCCTTCTCTTTCGGAATGTCTTTCCCTGGAATCTTTGTTTCGATTTCCTTTGGTTTCGGTGGTTTAATCGACTCCGCTGCCCTGAAAACCGCATCGAATGCATCAGTCACACACAGAGAAATTGCTTTGTATTTCTACAAAATCTATCAGTAAGCCAACATTACTCAATCAGACTGTGAACTTATATCCCACTCAAGTTCATAACATAATCGATCTTTTCTGTTTATTTTTCTCAAATTACAAAATCTCAAATGATCACTACAACAAATCGTTTAGAGTAACTTTAGAATCTCCACAAATCAAATATCACTATATTACGGATGAATCAAGTTTCTCTATATTGGATGCTTGGAAACAATTTCAATTAGAGAGAACCATTTTTGCTTATAAAGCTTGTTACTAACTTTGTAGACATTAATCTAATATAATCCCACTATATTAACTTTGTAGAAAAATTCTTACAGACTAAACCGGTTTACGAAATCACAATCCCAAGACCAAAATCGTCGTCAATTCGAAATTCAAAAGGAATGATGAGAGAGAGAGAGAGAAAGCTGACTTGGATGCGGCGGAGTTTTCTTCTTCGAGCCAGTGACGGATGTGTTTGACGTTGCGCCTGAGGACGTTGACGGATTGTTTGACGTCGGTCCTCAATAGCATCACCACGGCGCCTACTCCGGCCACCGTCAATATGAAATTCGTTAACCCCATTTTTTCCGATCAAAGATTTGCGAATTCAGATTTTTCCAGATTGTACTGTTTCTGGAGAAGACGACGCTAGGGATTTAAAGAGGGGTTAAGTTTTACTTGGAGAAGCAGCCAAGGCAGGTGATTCGTTCATTCATCGTGATTTTATATGGGCCTTAGTTTTATGGACCCTTCCAATTATTAAAAGCCCAACTAGCTTCCCAGTTTAGAAAAGTATTGTAACATTTTTAGTTATTGTAAGTAACATTAATGTCTATAGTTATTGTAAGTAACATTAATGTCTATAAAACCATGGTTGGACCATCCTCATGGCAGACATTTAAATATCTACATTTTCAAGATCCTATGAATAAAACTTAATATAGTTAAACAAATTAGTCTTAAGTTTATGATTAGTGTCTAATATATAATTTTTCTTTTAAAGATTAGACACTTGAAGTGTCTAAAAGTTAATAAATTTAATTAAAAAATACAATAAGACACTACTCAAATTGAGTGTATGCAACGAAGATGTCCTTAATGGACCGTATAAACTTATACGCTTTTCACCGAAGCAAAGTTCTCTTTTTTTTTTTTTGTCCACAAGCAAAGTTCTCTTTTAAACATACATTTGAAGTATATATGATCTGGATCAGCATAGACTAGAGAGAAAAACCAGAATTTTGTCCAATTTTAGCTTAAATTGTGTGACTAATCTCATAGATAATTGTGCTTCCAGTTATTTAAAACCCAGTTAGCTCCCCGGTTTAGAAAAGTTTCGTAACCTTTATTATTTTTTTCGTCACAAAAAATATTGTAACATTAATGTCTATAGAACCATGGTTAATGGACTGTATTAACTTAGGGTGAATTTGATGAATAACCAAAATGAGAAATATAATTAAGAATATAGCTATGTATTACAAAAATAAAGAGACTAACTAAATGACCTAATCAGTTTCCATTTTTGCCCCCTCTTCATCTCTAACCTTTAGCCTATACGCCGCCAACCACCGTTGCCATATCGGAATCACGACCAAAGCTGTGTTTTCCTTCTGATCCGCCGTAACCAGGACCGAAGTCTTCACTGCCGTGTTAATCAAAACATCTTCTACGGTGGAGGGACCGCCATTGATGAGTTAATTATCAGCAGAGTGGAAGAGGAATTGACGGTGGAGTGGAGAAGAGGAGGAAGAGGAATCCCATCGATTCCGGCGAGGACTTGATGGTAGTGGTAGTGGGGAAGAGAAAAACAGAGAGTTAGAAGAAATTACCGCCACATAAGGTTATCTATGTCATCTTTACACATTACACATGTGTATTCTAGACAAAACTATTTTTTGATTACTTTGTCAATTATAATTTTTTTTTTTGTATATATATGCCAATTTCTCATTAACTAATACGTCTATCACCGAAGCAAATTTTTTCTTTTAAAACATTTGAAGTATTCATGATCCGAATCAGTATATTGTTGGAATAAGCTTGTCTTCCCTAATTGAGAACAAAGAAGATTTTGACTTGGGAAATGACGAGACCTGCAACAAAGAAGAAGATAAAGTTAGCATGTGACAAACACATGATTTTGGAGAAATTAAAGTGTTGGTCAATGAAGAATATTACTTATATTCAAATTGGAAATTAGTTGTGATTTTCCTTATTATTAGAATAAGGTAATTTCCTTCTTCTACAAAATTGTTAAGACTTTAGGCTATAAATAATGAATGCCTAGAACAGAGAAAGATATCCGATCAATAATATTCTAAGTTTTTTTTTTAATTCTTACTTTCTACTTTATTGTTATTTGCTTCTTCTGAATACAATTTAGAGTTTTTTGTTTCCTACCACAAATCCAACATGGTATCAGAGCCTAGGTTGATGTAGTGAAAGATCCTAGCAACCTAGCATCACAAGAAATCACAACAGATCACAAGTCACCACAAATTCACAAGGAAAGATGCAGTCAAGCACAACACAAATTATTCCTGTGTTTGATGGGAAAAACTTCAGCCTTTGGATCAAAAGGATGAAGGCGATACTACGATCCAGATCTCTATGGACTATTGTTTCAGAAGGAATTCCAGAAGCACCACAACTAATCAGTAAAATACCGACAAAGGAAGAACTTTAATCGGTAAAGGAATGGGAAGAATTAGAAGTCAAAGATCAGCTTGCCTTACAATTAATTCACAGCGCTCTGAGTGAAGAAATCCTTGGTGGGAGAGTCTCCGATGAAGAAACAGCCAAAGCAGCTTGGGATCTTCTGCATACAGAATACAAAGGAGATGCAAAAACATCACAAATCAGATTACAAAGGTTAAGAGCAATTTTCTGGAGTTTAAAACAGAAAGAAAAGGAAACATTAAGGGAGTTCATGAAGAGGATTATTGAACTAAACAATGAGATGAAATCCTATGGAGATAATCTGCTTGAAGAATATTTGGTGTCAAAAGTCTTATCTTCTTTAAC
The DNA here is from genome assembly GCA_963576765.1 of Draba incana. NCBI lineage: Eukaryota > Viridiplantae > Streptophyta > Magnoliopsida > Brassicales > Brassicaceae > Draba > Draba incana. Next base: position 10,134,676 of record OY755205.1, read on the forward strand.
AACCAAGTACGATCCTTATGTGGGTGTGATAGAGCAAACCAAGGATTTGAAAACAATCACTCTGCAAGAGTTGATAAACGCTTTACAGATGCAGGAAAATAGACTTGAAGACAGAGATGAAAACAATTCAGAAGAAGGAGCCTTCTATACAAGGTTTAAGAAGTCGTTTCAAAAGTCAAATCAATGTTTCGCAGAATGTGACGATGAAGAAAGAAAGCCAAGATGGTGCAACTATTGCAAAAAGGATAATCACTATGAAGCGTTCTGCTACTACAAAAACAAGAAAACCAATGATGAACAAAACAGGGATCAAAGATCACAAATCGAATGTTTCAGCTGTGGGGAACTTGGACACATATCCAGAGACTGTAAAAGAAAGAAAACTCAACAAGCTTACATGCATCGAGAAGAAACAAACATGGAGGAATTATTGTTTGCAGCAAGTCATATACCTGCGCTCCAAACCACATGGGTTCTTGATAGTGGAGCAACAAATCACATGGCCAAAGAAGAAAGTATGTTCTCATATTTGGACAAATCAGTTCATACTCCTATCAAAATGGCTAATGGAGAGAAAATTATGAGTATTGGAACAGGCAGTATCACAGTCGAAACAATTTTGGGTCAAAGAACCATAAGAGACGTGTTTATAGTTCCGAAGATTACAAGAAATTTACTCAGTGTTGGGCAGCTAGTGAAAACTGGTTATAAGATCTTATTTGATGACAACAAAGGCATCATAATGGATAAAGACTACAACACGATCATCAACGCTTCAATGAATGGAACTAGTTTTTCACTAAGTTGGTCAGTTATTGAAAAAGACGAATTTGCTAAAGAGAAAGATCGTTCAAAGTCTAACCACGAAATAACCATCAAACAGACTAAATCCTTCCTAGCAACAACAACACCATAAGAGAATACGAAAGAACATATAAATGTCAAGGATGTGTACAATCAAACCACAAAGATCAAAGAAAAAGTTTGGAAATTTCCTATGAATGAAGAAATTCAGATTATCAACAAGAATCCAAGTTGGAAACCAGAAGAGAAGACAACAGAAAAGCAAAGGGCAATTCACAAAATTCATAGAGGAGAAAACGAGAAAGAAAAAATTACTCGTAAAATCAACGGTTGAGAGAAACTCCAGCAAGAGGGAGCTAGGGGACTGTGATTTTACGCAAAACTCGTCTCAGAAGCTACTACATAGAAGAAAGATTTCAATGTTAGTTGATACAGAAAGTAAGCTTATAAGTCAGGAAACGGTGAAACAGAAATCTGGTTTTAAAGAAAGGATTATACCAAAACGAATTTTACCACAAGAGCATAGCTCAATTGGAGAATCACTAGGCAAATATATTATAAAGACTCAAAGGAAGGAGGAAGCAAGCTCAGACAACAAAGAGGTCGAGACTCAATACAGACTGGACAAATGAGGGAGATATCAGTCTTACCCATGAGTTGTGATTTGATTGAGAAGAAGACTCAAAGAGAATTCACAGAGAAACTAAACAAGAGTAAAATCGTCCTAGAGAAGCAGAACCCAAACCAAATCGAGAAACAAAGCTTACCATGGACTTTTGCAGAAGTCGTGAAGGGAATCTCCCGATCTTCAAAATTTTTGGAGCAGCACAATTCAACAAGCAGAAACCAAAGACGGGAATCACAGAATACAAGCTTAGAGGGAGTGTTGGAATAAGCTTGTCTTCCCTAATTGAGAACAAAGAAGATTTTGACTTGGGAAATGACGAGACCTGCAACAAAGAAGAAGATAAAGTTAGCATGTGACAAACACATGATTTGGAGAAATTAAAGAGTCGGTCAATGAAGAATATTACTTATATTCAAATTGGGAATTAGTTGTGATTTTCCTTATTATTAGAATAAGGTAATTTCCTTCTTCTACAAAATTGTTAAGACTTTAGGCTATAAATAATGAATGCCTAGAACAGAGAAAGATATCCGATCAATAATATTCTAAGTTTTTTTTTAATTCTTACTTTCTACTTTATTGTTATTTGCTTCTTCTGAATACAATTTAGAGTTTTTCGTTTCCTACCACAAATCCAACACATATCAGACTAGAGAAAACCCAAATTACCCGTTCCCGTCCCTTTCCCGTGATTTTTCGTCATGTTTCATGATATAAACATGGCTATTTTGTGCCGACACTATTGCCATTACACTACAATACGTTAGAAACAAAAAAAATTAGAATTATATCTATCTTAATACTATTAAAAATGAAGTACATTTTAACAAATAACCTTATCATTATGTGTAAATTACATCAAAAATGCCATTGTCTCTTTACTAACTCATTAAGGGTATTAAAGTCCAAATAATATTTACTCATGAATCCGGGTCCACGACAATTAAAACGGATATTAGCGCGGATCTCATATTTAAAATCACAACCGTTTAAATGCTTTTGTTTTAATCTTGGACGTAGGTTTTTGACCCGGAAATTTTAATGGATATACACCAGGTTATCCAAAGCCGTCAATATCATAGTAATTACGTTGGGCCTATAACGTGAATCACATGTTGGGCCTATGATGTAATTAAAACCAATTTGATCACGGTAATTGTTTTGGTAGAAAATAAAATCATGCAAGATATAGTTTGATATATATTTGGTATATACTTTATTCCAAAATAATAGGCCCAACACAATTCATTTTCGTCCATCACAATTTTTTTAGATTCGAACCTCATATTTTATGATGTATAAATGTAAATATATCCTTGATTATGGAATATTTAAGTATATAACAAATATATATCAAACTATATCTTGCATGAATTTCCAAACCAATATTTTCACCCAATAATTTACGCAAAATCCTTTAAATATTCTACCCATTTAATTAAAATATTTTGATTATGGTAAACTATTAAATACAAACACTAGATTTTAAGAATGAAAATATTTTAAAGAAATATTTTCACCCAATAATTTACGCAAAATCCTTTAAATATTCTACCCATTTAATGAAACTATTTTGATTATGGTAAACTATTAAATACAAACACTATATTTTAGGAATGAAAATATTTTAAACCAATATTTTCACCCAATAATTTACGCAAAATCCTTTAAATATTCTACCCATTTAATGAAAACAAATTATTCTCGATTGAAATAAAAATTATTTCCGAAAATCACATCATAAATTCTTAAAAACCCTAACTACTCTCTTCCTTATAAATACAATTTCACGTTATCTTTCTTCTCTAACTACAAACCCTCAAGCTTCATACACCCCTATCCAAGTTAAACTATTTCTCCTTCTTTTTCTATGTTTTAATTTTTCCTAAAATTTTATTTATACGATGGATAGCACTAACCACAATTATAATTATGCTGCATGAAAATTGTGGTTATATTCATGTATTTTTTTTGTATTATCGTCATGTATCGTCATGTTCAAGAGATCAAAAAGATAAATACCAATTGTGGCTGTTTTTTTTTCCTCTTTACTGTGGTTATTTTTTTACAGTTTTTTCGCATCAATAAACAGAATTCGAATCAATGTTGTTTTTGTATTAATGTAAAGTGTTTTTCTATGTTGCAGGTATGGCGTTGAATAATTTAAGGGTCAGTGAATTGACTCCGACAAAAAACACCTACGTTCTTAACGTCACAAAGATCCATGTTTTAGTCTTGAAGCGTAGAATCATTGGCTCATGGATGAACATCATTTTAAGCGACGTAATTGTAAGTTTCTGTTAAACTTAATTTGCAATATTTATTGATAGACAACAATATTTTACTGACCTTCCGGTTATAATAATTTTTTGACTAGGGTGATCGAATCCAAGCAGATGTGTGTGGCCCGGAGTTAATTGACATATTTTCACCCCAACTCATTGAAGGATCGTCAGTGATCATTCAATTTTACGAGGCAATCGAAGAATGGAGTCTATATCGACCCTCCAGGCATGCGCTGAAAATTAGGTTCATCTGGGAAACTATTGTCACACCATTTCCCGGTATACCTAACCGCAAGTGGTGTCATCTAAAAGAGTTTGAAGATATTATTATTGATGAAGACATGACTTACTTAGTTGGTACTACTTCTAATCTTTTTTTTTCTTTTTTTTTTAAAAAATCTCAATATTTTTTCAATAAACATGATTACTTAATTGTATTTTTATTTTTCAATAGATGTGGTTGGCAAAATCTACTCAATTGGAGTCTTCCAGATTGTTTCAACCAATAATGGCAAAGGAGTAGCTATAAATAATAACCATGTCCAATTTAAACTCATCAATAACAGGTAAACATTTATTCTAACTTAAAAGAATAAAAAGTTATTTTATATCTACTAACAAAATGTTTTTATTATGTCCGAATATTCTATGTATCAGGGGCACAATCTTGCCATGTTTACTACATGGTCATAATGCAACTTTAATTGCTAATGCGTGGAACCTAAAAGGTAATAGGGATGCATTTGTGCTGTTGCGTTTAGCTAAAGTCATAGCTATTCCAGGTATACAAACTAAATTCTCAACCATTCCTCTTAATATATTTATCACTTTGTACTGATCTTTAACTTGCAGGATTCCCAACACAATTAACCACATACATCATTTTGATTGATGTTTTTGTCGACCCTAATATTGAAGAAATTAAAAACTCAGACCATGAGTAAGTAATTTCCAAATTATCATTTATTTCTTTTAACAACCATATCTTGCAATTTGTTTATATGTTTGATTTTTTGTGTTTTTTTAGTTTTAAAACACAGGAGACACATAGCGATTACATTCCCATGCCACACATTAACCCAAAACTGGAGTAATGGAGAGAAGAAGGAAAATAAGATTTTAAAGATTTAGAATAGAGATTTGTTTGGTTATTTCAGTTTCATTTGGTTTTCTTTTTTATGATTTACTAGAAACTTTATTGTTTACTTGGAATAAATTGAAGAATATTTGTTTTTTCCTCAAAAGATTTGGATACTAATAATAAGTGCCATCGTTATTGTTAGAAAAAGAAAAAAAGTGAACTAAAACTGTTTATACCCATATGCAACTAAATTAAATGAAAATGGTACTCTTCAAACAAATCACGTGTACCATTTTCTTTTTGAGTTTAAATTAAGAATAAAAAAGGTTTTTACAAATTGTTTATTTGAAGGTTATTTTTCCTAAATACAATCTTTTTTTATAAAGTCACGTGATTATACTATTATGGAAAAACCTAAATAATGCCAAAATCACCGTTAACCTCTCTTTTGGAATAAAATACTTAGTTAAGGCCCAACGTGTTACATATTAAGGCTCATACGATCATTAAAAACTTTCTCCATGAGTAAGTAATTTCCATATCAAAATATTTTCGAAAATTATCTTTTTACCATTATTTCACTTCCCTATTCTTTGGTTCTCATTAAACAGTTTCTAACACCAAAAGATACATGTATTAGATTATGTTAAATAAATTATGAATATTAACACAAATCTTTCCTCAGTGAATCTTCACGAATATCATCCAAAATAATTAAGGAAACGTTCATCATCTAATACATTTTGGATCCCATATCTATGATTTGTTCACAAAATTTTCGGAAATTCAATTTATGATCATATTTCATAAATTTTCGGAAGATCAATTTTTGATCCACTTATTTACAATAAATAAATCTTATTTTTCCAAAATCAAATATGATCACAGTTTTAAATATTTTGATTATGGTAAACTATTAAATACAAGCACTATATTTTAGGAATGAAAATATTTTAAACCAATATTTTCACCCAAAAAGTTACGAAAATCCTTTTAATATTCTACCCATTAATGAAAACAAATTATTCCCTAATAAATTACAAATTATTTCCGAAAATCTACAAAAAAAAATCCTCAAAACCCTACCTACTCTCTTCCTTATAAATATAATTTCACGTTATCTTTCTTCTCTAACTACAAACCTTCAAGCTTCATACACCCCTATCCAAGTAAAGCTATTTCTCCTTCTTTTCTTCTATGTTTTAATTTTTCCTTTTTTTAATAGTTCTAAAATCGTTTATATGTATACGATGGATAGCACTAACCACAATTGTAATTATGATGCATCAAAATTGTAATTATATTCATGTATTTTTTGGTATTTATCATCATGTATTAAGCAATAACTACAATTGCTCCTAACCCTTTATGCTCTCTGCGAGTTATCTAAATCCATGAATCGCTCTCTTTACTCTTTACTCTTTACTGATAAAAATTAACAATAACCACTGTTGTTCACAAGATGAAAAAGATAAATACCAACTGTGGCTGTTTTTTTTCCTTTACTCTGGTATTTTTTTTTCTTTTTTCGCATCAATAAACAGAATTCGAATCAATGATGTTTTTGTATTAATGTAAAGTGTTTTTCTATGTTGCAGGTCACAAACACAAAAAAGATTGTATGGCTGGAAACTCAAAAAAACTTGAGAAGCAAATGGATCTATCTTCCTTAAATCAAATAAAGCCATGGAAGACCTCCTGGATGGTCCATGTCAACGTCACACACTCATGGAAGGCTGGCAATTCAAACTTTGGTGAAACATTGGAGTTCATCATAATCGACAAAGAGGTAATGGTTTTTTATATATACATCATCACATTCAAGTAATAAGTTAGTATTTACAAAAATATTTATACCATGTCGTTTTCGTAGTTTTAATATATATCCACTTAAGAAAAATCATGTTTTCATTTTGTTCAAAAAAAAAAATTTGAATTAATAAACATGATTTTCATATCTTTAACGGATACTCATCATTTTGTTTTCAAGTAATATATACACAATAAAGAAAAAACGTGAGTAGCATAAATTCATTTATGTCATGCATATTGAAATTATTCGGCTGTTATAACAAAAAAAATAGGAAAAAAACTGATGTTGATTATATTTCATGATACAAGGGAACAAAAATGCATGGTTCGATAAAACGAGAAGATATTGCAAAGTATGGCAAAACGATTACAAGAGGAGGGTGGAAGGAGATAAAGCATTTGAGTGTGAAAAATGCTACTGGTGGATTCAGACCAACAAGACATGTCTATCGAGTTTTCTTACTGGGACATACAAAGATAGTCGATATAGATAAGGATGATGAAGCGGTAGAAGAAACCTTGACTTTGACGGCATTCCCAGCTGTCCTGAACCCTGATTTCAATCAGAATTTCTTGATTGGTAAGTTAGTTCAAAAAAATATAAGTGAGCATCATACAATTATTGTTTCTTTTCGTAAACTTCTTTAACATAATTGCTATCTTTTGTTATTTTTAAGATGCTGTTGGTCAAGTCATTGCTCTAGATGACATGGCAACAATCGACGTTTGTGGAAAATCGACTAAAAAACTTGATGTCACTCTACGAGATGCCGGGTATATTATTTCTCAATTGGAAAACACTTTTTAGTCGGTAAAAAAATGAAACTACACAAGTTGTTTATTGAATTCTTCTAATATTTCAGCAATGACCATCTAAGATGCACCCTTTGGGGATCTTATGCTGACAAGATGTACCAGGCATGCATGAATGGAATTGATGGAAAAATCATTTGTCTGCTCCGATATGGAAAAGTGAAAACATGGGATGGTAAGCTACATCTTTTTTACATCAGAAAATTTTGTACTTAAAATAGTTGCATAAACACTTCACTTTCCTTTTCTTTTAGGTTTGAATTATTTGTCAAATGCTTTTGATGCTACCGAACTTCTAATCAATCCTGAGATTGCAGAGGTTATTGCCTTCAAAAATGCGTAAGTTTGTTATTTTTGATAAGATGTTATTGAGACATATATATACATTACCATAAACTATATTCCCGGCTTATTCGATAATTGGAAATCGTTTTTTAGGTTACCAAATGATGGAGTACTTCTACCTCTTATGAATCCAAAACCGGCAAATGAAATTGTTGTTGTGGTCAACGAAAGTTTTCTCGACTACCCACTGCTCAACATCGATCAGATTCTTCAGATTAATGAGGTGGGAAAATGCAGGGTCATTTGCACCATCTACGGCATCGACGATGACTGGTCGTGGTACTACTTCAATTGCCGTAGCTGCAATACAACTGTCCAATGGAAAGAGGACACTAAAGACCCAAACAAGAAGGAAGCGTTGTTTTGCAAAGTTTGTAAAAAATTTGTTAAAGCACTTACACCAAGGTCACATAGATTATAACTTTAAAACAATGATTTCCTTATTTTGTAAACTTTGTTCAATATATCTAACCATGTTTGTCTTCCTTTTATACTCTTAAAGGTACCAAATGCATGTCTTGGTCAAAGACGACACATCAGTAATGAAATGCCTTTTATTTGACAGCAATGCAACAAAGATTGTCACCCAATCTGCAACGAAAATCCTAAACGGATCTACATCTCCGGTAAAGCATATACATATATGTTGTATATGTAGATTTGTATATTTACTAATTATTTCAAAGTTTTTTACCATTATTAATACCGAACTTAATTCTTTTTTTATACCAGATACGTCTCTTCATGTGAAGCTGCTTGGAGAATTTATGCATTCCCGATGTGTTACCGGAGTACACCTGTGGAAAAGCTTCAGTTCCATCTCCCCGGAGAACAAAGCATAGTTTACAAAGAGAATGAATCAGCTGATAGTGTCATAGACCGTATATCTACCCAAGGGAGTCAACTTCTTTCTTGGTTTAAAGTCAATGATCATGAAGAGGATAATATTAAAGAGCTTGCAAATGATTGCACATACGAGCAGATCCCCAATAAGTTCACGTGGAACAAGAAGAATAAGATTTACAAAGAGAGGCAGCGAGGATTTTCTGTTGGAAGGATTAATTACGTTCCCCGCAAAATTCAAGAGAAGTACCATCTGCGTATGCTTCTAAATTCAGCCAAAGGAGTTAAGAGTTTTGAAGACCTCAAATTCCATAATGATGTACTTTACGCCACATTTAAGGAAGCATGCTGGGCTAAAGGTTTGTTAGAAGATGACAAAGAGTATATTGAAAGTATTGTGGAAGTAGCTTTCTGGGCTAACGGTCATTTCACCAGAAAGCTTTTTGTCCTCATGCTTCTTTCGGATAGTCTAACTTCACCTGAAAAAGTGTGGGAATCGACGTGGAAATATTTGTGCGACGATATTGAGAGATTACAAAGGGATAAGGAGAACCAACCAGGTATCTAAGCTTTCCTAATATTTGTACTGTTTTTTATTGTATTACAAAAGATCATCATTATATTTTGCTAATCCTTATGCAGAGCTTACTTTGACTGATGCGGATAAACAGAATCTTTGTCTCATCGAGATAGAGAACCAGCTAGCATCTAATGGAAGTTCCTTATCAAATTTCGAATCAATGCCCTAACCCAATTTAGAAGGTATTGAGAAATACAATCGTTTCATTAGGGAGGAAAGAGAATATAATACAGATGACTTGAATGCATTTCTTGCGAATTGGGTTGGTAGACTAACTGATGAGCAGAGGATTATCTATGATGAGATTGTTGGGGCTGTTTTTAATAATACCGGAGGTGTGTATTTTGTTTACGGATTTGGTGGCACTGGGAAAACGAAATTGTGGGAGATATTGTCTGCAGCAATTAGATCCAAAGGACTTATTGTGCTTAATGTAGCATCTAGCGGTATAGCTTCTCTACTGTTGGTTGGTGGTAGGACATCTCATTCTAGGTTTGGTATACCCATAAATGTTAATGAGATTAGTCTATGCAACATGAAACGTGGATCGGAACTTGCTGAATTAGTTAAGGAAGCGTCTATGATTATTTGGGACGAAGCACCAATGATGAGCAGATACTGTTTTGAGTCTTTAGATAGGAGTATGAGAGATGTTATTATAGATGCAAGGGACAAACCTTTTGGGGGAAAGGTTGTAGTTTTCGGTGGTGATTTCAGACAGATACTCCCAGTTATTACCGGTGGTAGTCGTCAAGACATTGTTCGTGCCTCCCTGTGTTCCTCTTATCTCTGGAAGAACTGCACCGTTTTGACTCTTACAAAAACATGCGCCTGTTAGCAAATTTGAGTCCTGATGAAGCACAAAACATTAAAGAGTTCTCTGAATGGTTGCTAGATGTCGGAGATGGTAAAATAACCGACAATGATGGAGAGGCGGACATCGAAATACCTGATGAGTTTTTGATAAAGGAAGCAACCAAACCCGTTGAAGCTATAGTTGCATCTATATATGGAGAAAGATTGGACAAACCGAAAAACCCAGATTTTTTCCAGAAACGAGCAATTCTGTGTCCTACAAACGATGATGTCAACCAGATCAATGAATATTTGATCTCACAATTGAAAGGTTAGTATTTGACATTATATTACTTATATTTTCTTCTATCTATTGATCAAATGGATTCTTTTAATTTTTTTCAGGTGAAGAAAAGACATATCTGAGTGCTGATTCCATAGACCCTGCCGATAAAAGCTCTCTTGACAATCCTGTTTACTCTCCAGATTTTCTCAACAGTATCAAGTTATTTGGCCTACCTATCCATTCGCTTCGGTTAAAGGTTGGTTGTCCTGTTATGTTGCTCAGAAACATTTGTCCCAAAGACGGCTTATGCAATGGAACGAGGCTTCAGATAACAGCCCTGTATGAAAGGACAATTGAAGCTACAGTAATTACAGGAACGAAAGTGGGAGATAAAGTGCACATTCCTAGAATGACTATAACACCTTCCGACCCGAAACTTCCTTTCAAGATGCGTAGGAGACAATTTCCTGTGACGGTCGCATTCGCTATGACTATCAATAAGAGTCAAGGTCAGACGTTATATAATGTTGGGCTTTTTCTTCCTCGACCCGTGTTTTCACATGGACAACTTTATGTTGCCCTTTCAAGAGTAACATCTAAAGCGGCTCTGAAGGTTCTTATACTTGACAACGACGGCAAGCCTCAGCAGAAAACGAAAAATGTGGTTTTCAAAGAGATTTTCCATAGAGTCAAAAAAAAGTGAAAATTGTAAGTCTTACTTGCTAATCGTTTTCTAGATTTTTGATAACATATTATTCTTATTAACTTATATTATGTTTTTCAAAATAATTCAGGTTTTCCAATGGACGAAGAGGAGCATTAGATAGTTTCTACGTTTTCATAATAAACTATTGTGAAACTCTATTTTCTTACGTATCAGGTTGTTTAATTCATAATTTTATGGTTATAAAATACTTGCTGTCATTACATGATTTCGATATTACTTTAAGTTTGTTCAGAATACTATTTTCCAATTTATTAAGGCCCTTCTAAGTTTTGGTGGAAAAGTGAATATTTGTGACTCGGTTTATTTTCTCATACGGTCATTAATCAATAAGCTCACAAACTTATCATTAAATATAAACTCACTTTTTCGATTTCATATATACAACTATATCTCACAATCAATTTAGTTGACTTACTCACTATAACTGCACTACACACACTCCGATTTAAATACATGTTTCACCCCACACATTTTACATCATAAATTACAAATATATAGATTTTTTATCTGTTCGGAAAAAGAAAAAAAACTATATCTATATTTATTGCAGCAACTATAAACAAAAATTAAGGAGACAAAGCAGCCCGCGCGTCATCGCGCGGGTCAAAATCTAGTACTCTTTTATAACCGGAAATTCAAATTGTAGACCAATTATTAAAGTAGGTAAAATAGCAGCGTATTTTTTTTTGGGGGTTAAATTAATCAAGGTTTAAACTTAATAAAGATATACTACGTTTGACATGATGTTAGCTGGTTTTGATTGAGTGCAAGTTTGAGTCGAAATACTAATCAATTAGTACTTATTGGTATTTGCTTCTCCTTGAAGATCGTATCAACATCTTTATATCTTCAAATGTTGTTTTCGTAAGTAACGTATACTATTATCATTTCGTAAGTTAGTAATTAAAATAGTAAAGTCAATATTAAGTATTATACTTTATCTAATCTAATCAGTTGTCTTCAATAATTGTACTTTATCCGTATTCATATTTGTAGATAAGTAGTAAAGTCGATCTCGTCAGGCATGCACTTCTTTATCGATGATAGTCCATATACTCTCTCCGTATGACTTTAAGTGTCGTTTTGATAAAATGTATCTGAATGTATCTAGATGTATTTTGAGTTACACTATTGAATGTATCTGGATGTATCTCCGTAGTTAAATACATCCAAATATTAACCAGATATATTTCTCAAAACGACACTTAAAGTCATACGGAGGGAGTATTAAGAAATGATATCGAGGTTTGACAAAACAATAAAGAAAAGGGATTAGTTTTAATACAAGTATAAGTACTTAAATGGGAATCATAAATCAAAGTATAACGTACGAAAACAAGAATACTAAAAATTAATTAACCTTAGCAACAAAAAAACAAAACAAAAACACACATGAAGAGCAATGATTTAGGCAGCATAGATGTGAATATGAAGAGCAATGACGGAGACAGTGATGCATGCAAAGAAGACGAGAGTGTGAATAACAATGGCTGCACCACTTGTCTGAAAACCACCAAACTCAACCACTTTGGTCTTCCCCGGAAGCTGAAACAATACTCCGGGAGTCAGTAAGATGAACAACACCACCGACATTAACACTGGTCCCCAATTCAACGCCATGATCAATATATATAAAATCAAAATCAACCAAGTTTGTGTATATGTATGTAAATCTACGAGTATATATTGACATTAGCTAGTGTGTATGTATGTGCTTTTATAGATTGCTTAAATTAAGATTGAGAGCTTTAATGTAACAGTGGCTTAAAGTGAACGAAATTATGAAGTTTGGGAGGTGAAGGAAAGAACGATTCTCTGTAGCTAACTCGATCGTATCAAAAGTATATTGTCACACTATGTATTGATTGTTTGGTAGGCTAAGAATCTGATTCTTGTCTAATAGACATGATTTGGTACCTATCTGGCTCTATTGTTTTTTTGTTATAAGAGACAATTGTCCTTTTTCATTTTTGTTACAATTAGGAGACATTTGGCCGTTGAGAAATTAAGAGTATGCCCTTTATCGGTGCGAGTAAATTTCTAAAAATGCATTGTAAGTTAATTTCTATGCAATAGCGGTGTCTCCCTGGCTTATATGAATACAACATCAAATGGATAAGTTTATTGTTAATTGAATATTTAAGAAACGACATTACACTACAAGAAAACAGCCGCAAATCCGACGGCCAACTGACATAATATTTCAATTCTGTCAGAAATCTGTCGGAATTATTTCCGACGGACAAGAAGACTGTCGGAAATCGGTCGGATTATTGGACCGTGTAACTAGCCGGTGCCGACACCGGCAGTGATTCCGTTTGCTGTCGGAAATCCGTCGGAAATTATGCACCGTTAATATTTTCCGACGGATTTCCGACAGACACATAACTAGCTGTCGGAAATCTGTCGGAAAAATAGCCGTTATATAGCCGTTATATAGCCGTTATTATATCCGTTTGATTTTCGACGCTTTTCTGACAGATTTCCGACGGTCAGCGTATTTATATATAGCCGTTATATATGATTCCACACATCTTCATTTACTCACAACAACAACAACTTCCAACCAAACATTTCTTAGAAAAAATCGTCAAGAGAGTGAGATGTTATCTTCTAGATATTATAGATCGTGGATGGATGAAGAGATGTATGATCCGGAGTCGAAGACATTAAATGCAAGTTATGCACGAGGTATATGCGAGTTCATGGCGGTTGTCGGGAATCGAAAGGTGATAAAATGTCCATGTTTAAATTGTTGCAATTCGCGTAATGTTAATGTAGAAAAAGTTTGGCATCACTTGTATACCAATGGTTTTATGCCGGGATACAAAATTTGGTTTTTTTCATGGAGAAACTAATAATGATGGTGCTAGTAGTAGTAGTGCACCATATGTTGCGGATAGCTTAGGCGAACATAGAACGGATAACTTAGGTGAACATAGAACGGATAGCTTAGGCGAACATAGAACGGAAGTAGATTTTGGTGTAGGTACTGCTGAGATGGTTCATGATGCGTTTAGAGAGAATTTGCCATCGATCGTAATAGGGGAGGATAGAGTAGAAGAACCAAATGAAGAATCTAGAAGATTTTTTGATATGTTAGACGCAGGGAAGCAGCCCTTATATGATGGGTGTCGAGACGGACATTCACCTTTATCAACTGCTAGTAGATTGATGACCATTAAGACAGACTTCAATTTGGCGGAAGACTGTGTTGATACGATAGCAGATTTTGTGAAAGATATTTTGCCTGAAGATAATCAGGCACCTGCATCATACTACGAGATACAGAAACTTGTAGCTGGTCTTGGTATGCCGTATCAGGTGATAGATGTATGCATCGACAACTGTATGCTATATTGGAGAGAAGACGAAGACCGGAGAAGATGTAAATTTTGTCGTAAACCACGGTATCAGGAAACTGGTGGGAGAGTTCCAATTCCATATAAACGTATGTGGTACTTACCATTGACAGCGAGGTTAAATAGGTTATATCAATCTGCGCGAACGGCAGAACAAATGAGATGGCATGCAGAGCATCGTCAAGATGGAGAGATTACACATCCTTCAGATGCAAAAGCGTGGAAACATTTTCAAATGTTGTATCCGGATTTTGCATACGAGTCAAGAAATGTATACCTCGGGTTAAGTACGGATGGTTTCAACCCATTTGGGAAGCATGGAAGGCAGTATTCTTTGTGGCCCGTAATCGTAACACCGTACAATTTGCCCCCTGGTATGTGCATGCGTCGAGAGTTTTTATTCCTCTTCGTTCTTATTCCCGGTCCTGAGCATCCGAAGCGATCACTTGATGTATTCCTCCAGCCATTGATTTATGAGTTACAAATGCTATAGAGTCACGGTGTCGAAGCGTTTGATGTTTCACGGAAGGAGAATTTTCTGATGCGTGCGGTCCTTATGTGGACTATTAGCGATTTCCCAGCATACGGTATGCTATCTGGATGGACTACTCATGGAAGATTATCGTGCCCGATTTGCCAAGACAACACTGACGCTTTCCAATTGAGGAATGGAAGAAAGCCATGTTGGTTTGATTGCCATAGAAGGTTTCTACCGTACGGCCATCCCTATCGTCGGTCTAAAAGATTATTTAAGAAAAATACACAAGTGGTTGATGGTCCAATTGATGAGATAGACGGTCGTACTATATTGGAGCTGTTGAGAGATTTTGGTGCTGAGAGGACTCCTGATTGTGGGGGTAATGGGCATGAACCGCTTTGTGGTGTAGGGGAAGCTCACAACTGGCACAAGAAGAGTATATTTTAGGATTTGCCGTATTGGAAGGATCATTTATTAAGGCACAACCTCGATGTGATGCATATTGAAAAGAACTTCTTTGACAACATCATGAATACGGTGTTAAACATCCCGGGAAAGACAAAAGACAATGTGAAGTCTAGGATGGATGTTTCAAAGATTTGCTACCGTGATTATCTTGATCGTCTTCCCGATGGTACATATCCTTTTCCTCCGTACCGATTGCAAATACAAAAGATAAGAGAATTTTTCTGGTGGATTAAAGACGAAGTTAAATTCACTGATGGATATGCAGCTAATCTGGGTAACTGCATAGACTCGCGATACCTAAAGTTTATGGGACTGAAGAGTCATGATAGTCATGTACTGATGCAGAGGCTTCTTCCATTTGCTTTTACCCATCTCCTTCCTCAAACTGTCCACGAAGCTATTGCAGCAGTTGGTGCTTTCTTTAGGGAGTTATGCACGAGGACACTTACAGTTGAGGGGATCCGCAATTTAGATGCCAATATACCAGTGATCCTTTGTAATCTTGAGAAGATCTTTCCGCCGTCTTTTTTTGATGTTATGGAACATCTTCCTTTACACCTCCCCCGCGAAGCCGAACTAGGTGGTCCCGTTCAATTTCGTTGGATGTATCCTTTCGAGCGGTACATGTTCCATCTAAAGAAGAAGGTCAAAAATTTGGCTCGAGTTGAAGGTTTTATTGTCGCACAGAGTATCAATGAAGAATCATCACAGTTTGCGGAATATTACTTTCCGCAGGGAGTTCATACGAAGAGTAGACGTCCTGCTCGTCATGATGATAGAGGTGAGAGAGTCACGTATGCCGCGCTGGTCCCTGAGTTGTTTTCGCAAGTTGGCCGAGTGATTGGGAGAGGGAAGAGACGCTACCTATCACAAGATGAGTGGAGTCACTTACATATGTATATCCTCACGAATTGTGAGGAGATGGCGGAGTACGAAAGGTAAAAACAGAACTTATTTAAATACTTATTTTTTTTATACCTAAGTAATATATAGGTTTCATATGTTATATATTGTTGTTTGCTTTCAGGATTTACATTGCATCAATACGTCGCTATTATCCGGATATGACAGAAGACGAACTTGGAGAATCTAAGGAAACCGAGTTTCCAAATTGGCTGCAATATTACGTAAGTTTTTTAAAAATGCTTATATATCTTAAAATTAGTGAATTAATTATGGGACTGAATAAAATGTTTGTTTATTAATTTGTCTAAATTATTATCTCAGGTTTCTGAAGGAATGAAGAATGGAGAAAGGTTTCCGACATGGTTACAAGAGATAGTTTCTGGCCCAAGCTTCGAAGCAACTTCATACGTTCAGTATTGCACTAGGGGATTTGCATTTAGGATTCATGAAGAAAGGTCGAGGCCAACTGAACATTACGGTATTTCAGCTACAAGTGGTGATGTAGTCTACTACGGGATTCTCAAAGAAATATTGAAAGTGAGCTATCCAGGAATGTTGGGCATGAGGTGCATTGTTTTCTTGTGTGAGTGGTATGATCCGTCATATCCAGAAGGTGTTCAGGTGAGCCAATTTGGCGTCACTTCAGTAAATTCTTCTAAGAGACTGCAAAAGTATGACCCATTCATCCTAGCATCACAGGCAGACCAGGTTTGATTTTAAAATTTTATAATACGTGCGTTATAGATAAATAATGATATTGTAATTGCCTAAACTAAATATGTTTGTTTCAGGTATGCTACATTTCTTACCCTAGGGTAACACATCGAGGAGATCCTTGGATTACAGTATTATATCCGTTTGATTTTCGACGCTTTTCTGACAGATTTCCGACGGTCAGCGTATTTATATATAGCCGTTATATATGATTCCACACATCTTCATTTACTCACAACAACAACAACTTCCAACCAAACATTTCTTAGAAAAAATCGTCAAGAGAGTGAGATGTTATCTTCTAGATATTATAGATCGTGGATGGATGAAGAGATGTATGATCCGGAGTCGAAGACATTAAATGCAAGTTATGCACGAGGTATATGCGAGTTCATGGCGGTTGTCGGGAATCGAAAGGTGATAAAATGTCCATGTTTAAATTGTTGCAATTCGCGTAATGTTAATGTAGAACAAGTTTGGCATCACTTGTATACCAATGGTTTTATGCCGGGATACAAAATTTGGTTTTTTTCATGGAGAAACTAATAATGATGGTGCTAGTAGTAGTAGTGCACCATATGTTGCGGATAGCTTAGGCGAACATAGAACGGATAACTTAGGTGAACATAGAACGGATAGCTTAGGCGAACATAGAACGGAAGTAGATTTTGGTGTAGGTACTGCTGAGATGGTTCATGATGCGTTTAGAGAGAATTTGCCATCGATCGTAATAGGGGAGGATAGAGTAGAAGAACCAAATGAAGAATCTAGAAGATTTTTTGATATGTTAGACGCAGGGAAGCAGCCCTTATATGATGGGTGTCGAGACGGACATTCACCTTTATCAACTGCTAGTAGATTGATGACCATTAAGACAGACTTCAATTTGGCGGAAGACTGTGTTGATACGATAGCAGATTTTGTGAAAGATATTTTGCCTGAAGATAATCAGGCACCTGCATCATACTACGAGATACAGAAACTTGTAGCTGGTCTTGGTATGCCGTATCAGGTGATAGATGTATGCATCGACAACTGTATGCTATATTGGAGAGAAGACGAAGACCGGAGAAGATGTAAATTTTGTCGTAAACCACGGTATCAGGAAACTGGTGGGAGAGTTCCAATTCCATATAAACGTATGTGGTACTTACCATTGACAGCGAGGTTAAATAGGTTATATCAATCTGCGCGAACGGCAGAACAAATGAGATGGCATGCAGAGCATCGTCAAGATGGAGAGATTACACATCCTTCAGATGCAAAAGCGTGGAAACATTTTCAAATGTTGTATCCGGATTTTGCATACGAGTCAAGAAATGTATACCTCGGGTTAAGTACGGATGGTTTCAACCCATTTGGGAAGCATGGAAGGCAGTATTCTTTGTGGCCCGTAATCGTAACACCGTACAATTTGCCCCCTGGTATGTGCATGCGTCGAGAGTTTTTATTCCTCTTCGTTCTTATTCCCGGTCCTGAGCATCCGAAGCGATCACTTGATGTATTCCTCCAGCCATTGATTTATGAGTTACAAATGCTATAGAGTCACGGTGTCGAAGCGTTTGATGTTTCACGGAAGGAGAATTTTCTGATGCGTGCGGTCCTTATGTGGACTATTAGCGATTTCCCAGCATACGGTATGCTATCTGGATGGACTACTCATGGAAGATTATCGTGCCCGATTTGCCAAGACAACACTGACGCTTTCCAATTGAGGAATGGAAGAAAGCCATGTTGGTTTGATTGCCATAGAAGGTTTCTACCGTACGGCCATCCCTATCGTCGGTCTAAAAGATTATTTAAGAAAAATACACAAGTGGTTGATGGTCCAATTGATGAGATAGACGGTCGTACTATATTGGAGCTGTTGAGAGATTTTGGTGCTGAGAGGACTCCTGATTGTGGGGGTAATGGGCATGAACCGCTTTGTGGTGTAGGGGAAGCTCACAACTGGCACAAGAAGAGTATATTTTAGGATTTGCCGTATTGGAAGGATCATTTATTAAGGCACAACCTCGATGTGATGCATATTGAAAAGAACTTCTTTGACAACATCATGAATACGGTGTTAAACATCCCGGGAAAGACAAAAGACAATGTGAAGTCTAGGATGGATGTTTCAAAGATTTGCTACCGTGATTATCTTGATCGTCTTCCCGATGGTACATATCCTTTTCCTCCGTACCGATTGCAAATACAAAAGATAAGAGAATTTTTCTGGTGGATTAAAGACGAAGTTAAATTCACTGATGGATATGCAGCTAATCTGGGTAACTGCATAGACTCGCGATACCTAAAGTTTATGGGACTGAAGAGTCATGATAGTCATGTACTGATGCAGAGGCTTCTTCCATTTGCTTTTACCCATCTCCTTCCTCAAACTGTCCACGAAGCTATTGCAGCAGTTGGTGCTTTCTTTAGGGATTTATGCACGAGGACACTTACAGTTGAGGGGATCCGCAATTTAGATGCCAATATACCAGTGATCCTTTGTAATCTTGAGAAGATCTTTCCGCCGTCTTTTTTTGATGTTATGGAACATCTTCCTTTACACCTCCCCCGCGAAGCCGAACTAGGTGGTCCCGTTCAATTTCGTTGGATGTATCCTTTCGAGCGGTACATGTTCCATCTAAAGAAGAAGGTCAAAAATTTGGCTCGAGTTGAAGGTTTTATTGTCGCACAGAGTATCAATGAAGAATCATCACAGTTTGCAGAATATTACTTTCCGCAGGGAGTTCATACGAAGAGTAGACGTCCTGCTCGTCATGATGATAGAGGTGAGAGAGTCACGTATGCCGCGCTGGTCCCTGAGTTGTTTTCGCAAGTTGGCCGAGTGATTGGGAGAGGGAAGAGACGCTACCTATCACAAGATGAGTGGAGTCACTTACATATGTATATCCTCACGAATTGTGAGGAGATGGCGGAGTACGAAAGGTAAAAACAGAACTTATTTAAATACTTATTTTTTTTATACCTAAGTAATATATAGGTTTCATATGTTATATATTGTTGTTTGCTTTCAGGATTTACATTGCATCAATACGTCGCTATTATCCGGATATGACAGAAGACGAACTTGGAGAATCTAAGGAAACCGAGTTTCCAAATTGGCTGCAATATTACGTAAGTTTTTTAAAAATGCTTATATATCTTAAAATTAGTGAATTAATTATGGGACTGAATAAAATGTTTGTTTATTAATTTGTCTAAATTATTATCTCAGGTTTCTGAAGGAATGAAGAATGGAGAAAGGTTTCCGACATGGTTACAAGAGATAGTTTCTGGCCCAAGCTTCGAAGCAACTTCATACGTTCAGTATTGCACTAGGGGATTTGCATTTAGGATTCATGAAGAAAGGTCGAGGCCAACTGAACATTACGGTATTTCAGCTACAAGTGGTGATGTAGTCTACTACGGGATTCTCAAAGAAATATTGAAAGTGAGCTATCCAGGAATGTTGGGCATGAGGTGCATTGTTTTCTTGTGTGAGTGGTATGATCCGTCATATCCAGAAGGTGTTCAGGTGAGCCAATTTGGCGTCACTTCAGTAAATTCTTCTAAGAGACTGCAAAAGTATGACCCATTCATCCTAGCATCACAGGCAGACCAGGTTTGATTTTAAAATTTTATAATACGTGCGTTATAGATAAATAATGATATTGTAATTGCCTAAACTAAATATGTTTGTTTCAGGTATGCTACATTTCTTACCCTAGGGTAACACATCGAGGAGATCCTTGGATTACAGTGACTCCAATTAATCCAAGAGGGAGACTATATGGAGTTGCTGAGCAAGATGCTATGCAACCAACTAGAATTACTTCGATGGCTCCAGTTGGTCATTCTTCAGCGGTGGACCTTTTTGTTGATTTCACTCAATTTGGTGATAATATAGTACATTCAGAATCAGAAGAAGAAGTTGGAGAATTTGATGAAGACGAAGACACAATTCCTTCGGAAGGATCAGACTCAGACTCAGATTTAGGATTTTGATATGTTTGTATTTGTTAACATAAACAAGAATTTCAGATAATTTACATTTTCCTTTTTTTTTAAAAAAAAAAATGATATTCCGTCGGAAATCTGTCGGAAATATATATATATATTTCCGACAGATTTCCGACAGAAACTGATATTTATATAATTCTTATAAAAAATTCATCTGTGTATATATTCTTTTAAAGCATGCGTCGGAAATCTGTCAGAAATATATATATTTTTCCGACAGATTTCCGACGCAATATTCATATCATGCTAACCTTAAAAGACGACACGTGTTACCCTTAAATCTGTCGGAAATCTGTCGGAAATTAATCTATTTTTCCGACAGATTTCCGACAGATTTGGGGTTTTGAGGTCAAATTCCTGAATTTCGAGAAGACAAAGTTTCGGCATACAATTCTGACAACTAAAGTGAAAGATAATTGAGTAAATAACCTTCTCGATGTTATACAGAACATGTTTTGCGATTTTGTCATATTTCAACCAAAAGCGTTTCATACAGTTACATATACAAAACAATAGATGTTTACGGAAAATACTAAATGTTTAAAATTTGAAAGTAACAATGACCATTATCAAGTATTTTATCTTCCAAATATTGGTTCAACCATGCTATTAACTTGTAACTACGAAAACGGATCATAAACAAGCTTAAAACCCCATATCTGTCGGAAATCTGTCACATTTTTCCGACAGATTTCCGACGGAATTGGAGATTTCAGGTAAAAATATGTACAAAATGCTAACAATTTTTCCAAAATAAGCATTTTGGAAAAAAATGTTAACAATGCTAAATATTGTTTATTAAATTTAAGGAATTGAAGAAATTTAAGAAATGTTTATTAAATTTAAGGAATTTGTTTTTGGAAATTAATGAATAAGCATTTTGGAAAAAAATGTTAACAATGCTAAATATTGTTTAAAAATTACCAATTTTTTCCAAAATGCTAATTCATTAATTTCCAAAAAACAATTTCTTAAATTTAATAAACATTTCTTAAATTTCTTCAATTCCTTAACCCTAAACCAACAAGAAAACATATTTTAAATTTCCCATACCCTAAAACCCCATATCTATCGGAAATCTGTCGGAAATAACCCAGATTTCCGACAGATTTCCGACGGATTTGCCAATTTTTACCCGCGAAATGAAAAATAAACACCGCGAAATCAGTCGGTCCAAAACACGCGGCCCATTTAATTTATTTCGATTTCCGACGGATTTCCGACTGCTTGAAATCCGTCGGAAATCTGGGTTATTTCCAGACCACTCGTCTTCCCCGAAGGACACATCCTCAAGCCTCAAAAAACTCACAAGTCTTCCCCGATCTGTCTATTCACGCCGGTTTCTTCGCCGGAAATCGCCCACGAGCCCTAATCTCCCACGAGCCTCCTCCTCCTCGCTGGAAATCGCCTCCTCCTCGCCGGAAATCGCCTTTTCTTCGCCAGATTACGTACAAATGGCGGAAATTCCATCCCATTTGTAAGTATCCTCAAATTTCATGTTGATTTTGGTTAGATTTAATATAAATTAGTTTGTGAATTGATTTTTGCTAGATTTAGGATTAGGATTAGGGTTAGATTTAGGGTTTGGGAAGTTATATTATGAAATTTGGAAATTGTTACAAATTTTATGAAATTGTTACTAAATTGTTAGTATTTTTACTAATTTTTACTAAATTTTTAGGGTTTTTAAATTGTTATGAAAAATTATATTTATGATTAGGAAAAATTATGAATTTAGATTTAGGAAATTATTTTTTCCATAAATTTTTAGAAAATTGTTAGCATGTTTTACTAATTTTTAAACAATTATAACGATTAATTTAGAATTTTAGAATTTTAATATTTTAGAATTTTAAATTATGTAACAATTTATATCTATATTTTAAAGATATCTAACAATTTATATCTAACAATTTAGAATTTTAATATTTTTGAATTTATATCTATATTTTAAAGAATTTTAAACAATTAGGTTTATAAGATTGTTTACAAAACCTTATAAAACTATTTAGAAACCTTATAAAACTTTAAATTTTAAATTTTAGAATTTTGGAAATTTAAATTTTAAATTCCACCTCAGAATTTAAAATTTTACAATTTTGGAAATTTAAATTTTAGAATTTAAATTTTATAATTTTGGAAATTTAAAGAAATATTTTTTTAAACCTTTATATTTTTATAATTATATATTTAACCAATTTCGATATTTTTATAATTTTTATAATTATAAAACTTTACAAAAAACCTTATAAACAGTTTTACACGGTATTTAAATAGTATTATAAGGTTTTTTTAACCGTTTTACTAAAACTTTTAAAAACTTTATAACTTTAGAATTTCTTAATAATTTTACCATTATTTGCAAAAAATAGATTTTTCATATATTTAAAATATATTATCATATAAATATAGGGATTACGGTGGTTTCGCCACTGCATCTGGAAGCGGCCAACATCGTCGTCGTCGTGTGAGTAGAGCTCATTCGACTTCGACGTCTACACCTACACCGTCGTCTACACCTCTATAGACGCCAGTGACACCAGCAACCACCACAGCACCGTCGCAGATTAGCGTCGAGGACTTCATGGGTCTTCCTGGACGAGAGAGGTTGACTAGACTCCATCCAGACCAGCTCGGTAGAGACAGATGGAAAGTTTTTTGTTCCATTTCTGTTTTTTTTTAACAAATTTAATTTAATTGCGACTAATGTTACATTTGTTCCCGTAGGTTTGGTGATTCTCGCAGCGGGATTTCGAAGTCCCTCAACAAGATGGAAAACTCTATGCTCAGCCGTCCTTATGCGACGTACACCGCCATGCCACTGGAGGATCAAGAAATGTGGTTTCACCAATTTGCGGTAAGTCATCTGTTTTCACAATTTTTACTTTCATTTAAATTATTATTATTTATATTTAATTTTTGTTTTTGCAGCAAGAATTTAGGTGGGACCCACACATGACCGCTCTGGTTAGGAGGGAATTCGACTCTTATGCAGCACTGCACTACTCGAAGAAGGTGTTCGAGTGGAAGGATAAGTGGCTACACGGTGAGGTGCCAAAGGAGATGGTTGAGAAGCCGGACTTGTGGAACAGGTTCATCGCCTATTGGCAACTAGAGGCTACCAAGGAGAGCTCTACATATCACTCTAGCAACCGGAACAGCCAACGCAACGGCAAGGGACCTTCTACCCACAACCTTGGAGCTACCAGCAAGAAGACAAAGGCTAGGGATAGGGTAAGTTTTTTATGTACGTCTTGATTTTTAATTTTTTTTTTGTTTTATACATTTATATTATCAAATAAATTTCTAACAATTGCAGGCTAAGAAGTTGGGTCGGAATCCTAACAACTTGGAACTTCTGCTAGCAATACACACCGACAAGAATGGTGTCGTCCAGGATCAGGTAGCTCGGGAGATTCAGGAGAGCGTCCAAAGAATGGAAGAGGAGTACATTCTATCTCAGCCATCCGTGGAAGGAACCCCTCCCCTCACCCAAGCCCCGGACGACATCATCAACGAATTCGTCTTAAAGGTATGTAAAATTTAAAATAGTTTTCATGTCTTTTTCATTTACAATTTAATTTGTTCCGCAGGTTGCTCCGCAGAGCAAAGGGCGGCTTTATGGTCTTCCCGACGATGCAGGATCATCTGGGTCTTCTTGTTACAACAGCGAGACATCCGACCTGCGAGCCAAGATGCAGGAAAAGGACGTCGAAATTGAAGGTTTGAAGACGACGGTCCAACAGATACGAGAAGCACAAGCCGCCCTAGAAGCCGAGCGGGAGAAGGAGAGAGCCGAGCGGGACAAGGACAGGGAGATGATGCAACGGATGATGGAGTACTTGGGCCACAACCCGGATTTTCCGCGGGGGCCCACCATTTAGATTTTTATTTTAAACGTTTTTGTAAAACAATATTACTTTTAATTTTATTTTAATTTCTACTTTTAATTTTATTTTAATTTAAATAATTCAAATTTTAAATTTTAAATTTATATTAAATTAATTATTATTTAATTTATTATAATTTTTAATAATTTCTACTAATACGTCGGAAATCTGTCGGAAATGGATCCGTCGGAAAGCTGTCGGAAATAACACCGTCGGAAATCTGTCGGAAATAAATACGTCGGAAGTCTGTCGGAAAGTCGTCGGTTTACATGTAATCGGAACTCGTCGGAAATTAGTCGGAAACAAAACCGACAGATTTCCGACGGTGACATTTCCGACGGAATTCCGACGTGTCGCCGGACTCCGGCAGGATGTCGGAATTCCGTCGGAAATGTCACCGTCGAAAATCTGTCAGAAATTTTTGACGGATTTCCGACAGAATTACCATTTCCGACAAGATAGAAACGACAGACAAATCCGTCGGAAATCTGTCGGAATATGCGTTTTCCGACAGACTTCCGACGGATATTTCCGTAGGATTCTCGCTGTTTTTTTGTAGTGTTATGTGCCAGAAACAAAGATGATAAACTCGATCCTTGTCCATATAAATTTATAACTTATCCATATCCGAGTCAAGCAGCTCACATCTTTATTTTATTATATAATATAACCACATGTTTTCTTTTGTTTATTGAGACGAATATATCAATAGTATTGTTGGTCTACTTAAAAGTTTCTATGCATATCTTTCTTCTCTCATATAAACAGACACGGGAAAACGACTATTCACCCAATTATTGATTTCTAATTGTGATATTTGATAAGAAAACGTATTACCATGTAAGCCAATCATATTCATTACTTAAATTTTCTTTTTTTGGTCACGCATATTCATTACTCCCTCCGCTTCATAGTAAGTGTTGTTTTGATAAAATGTATCTAAAAGGTATCTGGATGTGTTTTGAGTTAAATACATCCAAATATTAACCAGATACATTTTTCAAAACGTTTTTCAAAACGACACTTAATATGATAGGGAGGGAGTAATTGATTTAATGCCAAAAAAGAGAGCAGTGTCTCATGTTATGTTGCAAACAAAACATGCATGCGACGACAAAAAAAAAAAAAAAAAAAAAACAAAACATGCATGCAAGTTGCATTCATATTCTCCTGGCTAAAAAAGACATGCATGCAAGTTGCATTCATATTCTCCTGGCTAAAAAAGACATGCATGCAAGTTGTGTAGCTATTATTTTAATTAATCAAATACACTTATGAGTACAAACAAAGATTTTGTTCTCTACAACATTTTAACCTCATTGAAAGTGGTTTCCGTCGATTACAAAGTAGGTTTACTCGTCTACAACCTCAACATTTAATAGGATAAAACCATCAAAATATTTTTTTTATAGAAAATACTAAAACATACTCCTAATAGTTGAGACTTTAATTTTAATCTTTAAATTGAAAACGACTCCAGCACAGTGCACCAATATCAATCACTTATATATTCATTTGATTTGATTGATATTTTAAAAAAATAAAAAGACGTGTCCATATTTATAAATATAGCCTATAAAATATAAATACAGCTCATAAACTGATTTTGATCTTCACATTTCCTCACATTGATCTCGTTTCTTACGTTACGTCCTCTAATTTCCGTTGGAAGAAATAATTGTGATGAGGGTTGGCTGCTTATTTTCCCTCTTACTATAGTCACTCAATGTATTTTTCCCCAAATTTTTTATCTTTTTATTTTACCACACAAACTTTGTAATCTTTTCATAAAATTACACAAACTTTTTTTTCTCTTCGAAATTAACCAAACAAAATTGGTTAAGCTAAACCACTCGTTAAACCGTCATTAAACGTAACCACGGTTAATTAACTAATAATTGCGTTTAAAAATCACGTTTACCCGGATCCGTTTTGACTTAGTCAAACCCGACTTATTCTGGGTAAAAACAGAAAACCAAACAACCTGATTGATTATCTTCAAAATCGATTTGGGAAAAGAAGAAAAACTATGAGAGAAGAAAATTGGAGAGGAATCGAGAAATTGGAGAACTCACAGAGTACAAAGATGAGCACTTACTCGTCATGTTCTTCCTTCGTCACTGCAAGAACTCAAGAACGACGAGGAATTCCGATGCGTTGCTGGTGCGGGGAGGATATTGTTACATTCACCTCAACGACAAAAGAAAATCCATATCGTCGCTTTTATCGATGTGCAATTGCTTTGCAGGTAAGTTTAATATAGAAATATGGCTTTTGAGTAAGTAATTGCGTTAATTGCTTTACCGATCGATCTCATTGCAAAATCTGTTTTAGAGGAAAAGTGAGGACCATTTGTTCAAATGGGTTGATGAAGCATTGATTGATGAGATAAAAAAGGTAGAGGAGAAGTGTATAAATCTTGTTGAAGATGTGAAAGAAGTGAGAAACATGATTGCAACTAATATGGAACTCCAAAAGAAAGCGATTCAAGAGGCAGAAGATGTGATTGTGAAAGAGATGAATGAGAATATTGAGGCAGAGCTTGTTATGGCGAAGGCAAAAATGGAGAAATTGGGTCATGAGATGATGATCTCAACCATGAAGACAGTTTGTGTTGTCGTGGTAGTGTTTGGATCATTGGCATGGGTTTATGGTCTTTGAATGGTATGATGTTCTTTTATCAATGGACCATGTGCTAAGATGTTTACTATTTGTATTGAAATCTTGTGTTGTGATAAGATGCTCAGTGCCGTGCCCAGACTTTTGGAGGCCCGAGGCAGATTTAAAAATAGGCCCTTATTATCATAATTTTTATACATAATTTTAAATATCGATAAATAAAGTTTTAAACCAACAAAACAAAATCTGAACGTTAATGGAAAAGAAAACAATCAGTCACATAATATTATGGATACACTCATCATTAATTCACACAAGATCATATAGATTTTCAAGTTTCTTAAAATATATGTGAAATGTATTTGTTTGAAATCTTCTGGTTTTTTTACAAACCAAAAAATAAAATAAACACATATAAAGATATTTCTTCTGTTTTATTAACAAACCAAAAAACACGTAAAAGCACATACAATATTATATGAGTAGATACCAAACAATAAAACTAAAAAAAAAAAAATAATAGAATTTAAAAACATTGTCCTTAAGTAAAGGAACTAAGACTCGAACTTAGGGATTGAAGGAAAGGTGGGTGTAACATAACTTGATAGAACCACTAGCCTATGAATAATTATTCTAACTAGGGGCCCCAAAATTTATATAATCCCTAGAGGCCCTAAGGCCAATGTCTTTTTCATTGTTCAATAGGCACGAGCCTGAAGATGCTTTAGTATAATTGGACCATTTGTGTTGTTTTAGGAATGCAATCTTGTTAACAAAGTGAACCGAAATTCATGTTCTTGAAACAAAAGGCTAACATCATTTTGTTATACAAAAGGCTAACATGTCCCAAAACATCAAACTTACGCCGAAACTAAAACACAAGTGCTTTACATACAAAAAAAGAGATGGTATCCGATCCTTGACATACTAAAACACAAGTACTAACTAACTAACTATTGTAAGAACTAGGACTCCATGCTTCCTTGAGTTGCTTGACTTGGTTGTGTCAATTCCATGGTATTCGGTTCATTAGTAGATGATGAAGCACCCTTAGACACATAAGAAGACAAAATCAATCCAAAATCAGTCCAACATCAGTCCAAAATAAGACCAAAACCTGATTTAATATACACACATAAGACACACAACCGAAATTAAGTTCATACCTTGTGATTTTTCAGCTTCTTCTTGTCTTTTGGTATCTTTTCCTTAGGAAATTTCTTACATCCGGCTGCATTGTGGCCAGCTTCTTTGCATTTTGAGCAGTGTACAATGCACCCTTGTCTACCA
The DNA here is from genome assembly GCA_963576765.1 of Draba incana. NCBI lineage: Eukaryota > Viridiplantae > Streptophyta > Magnoliopsida > Brassicales > Brassicaceae > Draba > Draba incana. Next base: position 10,163,410 of record OY755205.1, read on the forward strand.
AGTTTTTCAGTCTTTGGCTTCTTTGTTGGAGACTCATGTGGACCTTTTATCCTTGGAAACACCTTCTTCTTACCTTTTTCTCTTCCAGGCAGTTTAGGTAGTGAAGGTGCAGTTACTAATCGGTATTTGGAAGTCATCCAAAACCGTGGTCCTCTGAGTGGAATGTTGACAGCTTCATAAGTATCACGCCACATATGAGTTGAGAAAAACTCGGAAACATGGTCTTCAACATCAATACCAACATCCATCATCGCACCATATGCATGTTCACATGGAATGCCAGAGATTTGCCACTTGCAGCAAGTACAAGTAGAGTTAGGGATGTTTACCGTGTATCCATTACCATCAAGAACAACATCATATATCCCACGAGTCCACAGAATTATTGTAACTCTGTCAGCATCTTTCTTTTCCTTAGCAAGAACATCACCAACATACTTTGAAAACCGGCCCTCATGCTTCCCTGATTTTGTCTTCCTCTTCACAATTTGGGCCTTCTAATTGATTCAAGCATTGGAATGAGAGATAAGGTTCTTGCTTTGGTAATTGTCGCATTGAAAAACTCTGTCCCGTTGTTATCAACAGACTCACAACAACTACCAACTCTAAAGTACGCAAGTGACCAAGTCTCAGGCTTCTCCTTCATTACATCATTATATAAACTCAAATCGTATGCTTGTAGGTGCTTAATATTCTCATCATATTCTGTCTTACTATAACTCCAAGCAAGCTGCCACACTAAAAGTTTCAACAAGTCCTTTTGAGAATGATTCTTCTTCAGATTCTCCACAATATGCTTGACACACATTCGATGCTCTGCATTTGGTATCTCACTTTTGACAGCACTAATTAGTCCCTGAAGCAGACATAAGAGGAATTGCAATTAGTTTTGTAATTAATAATGAATGAGTGTATAGAATATCAAGCTTTAACTCACCTTTGATCGATCTGATAGAATGACAAATCTACTCCCATCTTCAAGACCTAAATCAGATTTTAGTTGCTTCAAAAACCACAACCAGTTAGGTCTATTTTCAAATTGTAACACAACCCAAGCAGTTGGATATATTTGGTTATTAGCATCATGACCAACCGCAGCCAAAATACATCCTTTAATAGCCTGTTTGAAGAAAGTACCATCAAGGCCAATGACTGGTTGGCAAGTGCCTGCCCAAGAGCTTTTAATTCTCTGAAAACACACATAAAAACGGTCAAAGACATCTTCACTGGCTGCATTTGAGATTGTATCCTCAATTGATGTTGACCCGGGGTTGGTTTTGATAATCTATGCGGCATAACCTCGGATGTGAGTAAATTGGGTTGCATATTCTTGCTCAAGCATTTTAAGTGCTTTTAGCCTTCCATTTTGGCATTGTCCTCTACTACTCACAAACTTCCATTGCTCTCTAATATGCGTCTGAATATCCTTAGGGTAATATAGTAGATTCATTCTGAGCTTATCCATGAAGAGTCTTGCAATCATCAGAGCCTTTAACAACTTACATTTACCATTTGGAGTACAAGAATGGTACAAATGTGTTGTCTTCACCACCCACATCTGTCTCGGCTTATCATAAGAGCAATACACACGCCACTTACACTTTCCTTTAATGCCGCATTTGAAACCAGGTTTATTTTGCTCCCATCTTTATTGCTTGACATTTCGACCCGTTGATAATGCATAATCTAAAACAAATTCCTTAAACTCAACACGAGTCAAGAAAGAATTCCCTACAACTAATTTCTCAATTTGTCTCCTCCTAATTCTTCTATCTCTAAACGGTACCTCACCCATATCTTCATCACCATCATCTGGTGGTATTTGTTTTCGACCCATAGAGAGCTCATCTACATACTTAGATACTTCTTCCTCAACTTCAAACTCAAACCTTTCATATATGTCCTCTTCATCTTCTGATTTCTTTTTCTTCTTACCCTTCGCTTTCTTATCAACCCCTTTCTCTTCTTCATCTGATTCACTTTCGGTTTCATCTTCTTCACTACTTGTTTCATCTTCCTCACCATCTGTTTCTTGACCATCTTCTGTATTTTTTTCCTCACAATGACAATCTTCTGCGTCATCGACGTAATCAACATCATCGGGATCACTCTCTTCAAGCCACATTTGATACGCAATCCTCTCTTTTTCTGTTTCGGTTACCCCATCACTAACAAAAACAACAACAACAACAACCAAATTAGTAATTTCTTGATCAATTTTCCTTAGTAATAAGAAGAAATACTTACCATGTCTTGCTATTTTCGAGCCCAATTTCTTCTTCAGTTTCGATTCCACCTTCATCTGCAATTTCCCCAACATTGACCTTCGAATTAGACTGCTTCTTCGCCTGATCAGACATCGAATCTCCTTAGAACCCAAAGATTTATCTCCAAAACGATTTTGAAATCAATGAAGAACCCTAGTTTTTCCCCCAAATCGATTTTGAAACCAACCCCGTGTTTTGTTTTGTTTTTGTTTTTTAACTCTGACTAAGTGAAAAAGGATAACAGTAAACGCGATTTTATTAGACGCAATTAATGGTTAATCAAACGCTATTAATGGTTAACGAGTGGTTTAGCTTAACCAATTTTGTTTGGTTAATTTCGAAGAGAAAAAAAGTCTGTGTAGTTTTATGAAAAGATTACAAAGTTTGTGTGGTAAAATAAAGAGATAAAAAGTTTGGGGGGAAATACGTTGAGTGACTATACTATAGGGGAAATAAGCAGCCAACGATGATGATAGAATTCTACTTTTCTCAATAAATTTGTAAAGTTTCACAACTTCGGTCTATGATCTTCTCTGATATTCGGGGTCAAATTTAGCAGTAGTTGAATACGCGAAATATTTATCTTAAATATATGGTTGAACTAACGACCATAAACATTCTCAAAACTATTAGACCACAAACAACTTGTTAATCAAACTTTCATCCACTAATGTTAGCTTTTGCATATAATTTTTTTTTTAAAACGTATCTTTTCATTACTAGTCCAGCTTGCAAAGACAGACATGTAAAATATACTCCCTCCGTATGACTTTAAGTGTCGTTTTGATAAAATGTATCTGAATGTATCTGGATGTATTTTGAGTTAAATACATCCAAATATTAACCAGATACATTTTTCAAAACGACACTTAAAATCATACGGAGGGAGTATATATTTAACAACAATGTTAATTAGCTGTAAGGGATAATCACCCTTAATTAAAAGGATTGAATGTAGACCCTTGCAAGATGGCCTAATGGCAAGCACGCACAGAGACAGTGCTTTGCTCATAAAATAGTGACAATTCAACCGGATTTTTGGCCTATTCCCCCATGAACTATTGGTCTCCCGACAATTCCCACATGAACTTTGAAGTTCGGCCTACAACCCCATGAACTTCACTTTTATTTGAATTTAGCACATATACTTTAAAAATTGGGTCGATTAACACAAAACCGTCAACGACGTCAATATCCCGTTAACGGATACACACGCGGCAAACAGGATTTAAATTCAGCTTTGATTCGGTTTAGAGTAAACCGAATTCGATTGTTTTGTGAGGAAATAGAAATCAAAACGTGGTCGTTTTAATTTGGGGGTAAAATCTAAAATTAGGGTTCGTCATATCATTTTCTCGTAGGAAGATAGAGATTTTTCTCAGAAAGTTTGAGGGATAGAGAAATTGAGGGATCAAGAGATCGAAATATCGACAGATTGAGAGAAATTGAGAGAAATATCGAGAAGGTCGAGAAGTCTTCACAGATACGAGTCTCTCTACACAGTTCAGAATGAGGTAAATCAATTTTGATTGTGATTTTCCATTGCAATTTGTTTGTGAGTGTCGATGCTTGATTGCATATTCATTATGTTTTTTTTTTCTTTTTCATTTACAGTAGATTTCTTACAATGTGTGCTCGAGATTGATTGTATTCTGGTTTGTATGTGTGGTTTGCAGTGAAGAAGGTCTTACAAAGTTCTATTGTTACCATAGTGGTCAAATTTCGTTGGTTAATGGCAAAACTTCATACGTTGGTGGTGGCCATCGTTTGATTGAAGCTCAAGCATCTTCATTGTTTACAGAGCTTATGAATAAGCTGCCAGGTAGTCTTTATGGTAAAATAGTTTCTTATAAGGTCCCTTATGAAGAAATAGAAGATAGAAGGACAATAACAAATGGTGATGGAAACTTTAAGAAGATGTGTAGTGCATCAATATGGACCAAAGCAATTGATGTATTTGTGGAGCCTGATTTTGGTAGAGAACGTGGTCACAATGAGAGAAGAGAGACTGAGACAGTGGAGACTGAAAGAAGGCAGAATGAAAGAGTTGAGAGTGATAGTGATAGTGTGGATGAGACTGAGAGAAGGCCGAGTGAAAGGAGGCAGAATGATAGAGTGGAGACTGAGAGGAGACAGAATGAGAGAAGGCAGAGTAGGCAGAAAGCATTCACATTCGGTGGAACTTGATTGCAACATATGATCAGTGCAAAAATGCAAAGACAAGGGCATTGGAAATTATCCAAAAGGAGCATAATGAACAATTTTCAAAGCTCAGACTCTACAAGACTGAACTGTTAAAGTAAGTAATTTATTCTAGCTTTGTTTGATGTCTTGATTAATCGGCCATTGTTGATGTTAATTGTTTTACATTTTGTAGGCAAAATCATGGATCAACTATTCAAAGGAGGAAGGAAGAGGATTCCTAAAAGAATCAAAGGGAGAAATGAGTCTCCAAGTAAAAAGAAAGCAAAGGTAACACAAGGTCCACCAACTAAGGTTACACGGGCAAAAAGGATCAGTCATTGTGGTAATTGTGGAGAAACCACTCATAACATAAGAAAGTGTCCTAAGGAGATTACTGTAGTACGACGACCAAAGAAGAAGAAGAAGCAACCTGATGGAAATGATGAAGGACCAAGTCAGCCAATGCAGAGCCAAGTCTTAGACTAGGTAATGTAAGCCTCTGATCTTCATCCCCTTTAATCTTCATGCTTTCACATATGTGTTCTTGTTATGAATTTCAACTTTGCTTTAGGTGGAGTCGACTTGGGGTTAAGAGATACATTTTGCGGATTTAGGATTATAATGCGGCTATGATATCTTTTGGATTCAAGGATTATGACTGTGGATTTTATGTACTTTGGAATCATATGTTCTATGTTTTTGGATTCAAGGATTATGCTTTTGGATTTTATGGATTTTCGACTCATGGATGTTAAATTATGGATTTTATGTATTTTGGATAATTGATTTCAATTCAATTTGAAACCACTATAACCACAAAATAAGAACCCTAATTTTTTACCTCAATTTATCCCCAAATTGAGAAACAAAACTATGTCGTTTTGTCACTAACAGACGACTGTTAACAGGTTAATAAAAGGCGGTAACGGATAATTAACAGTCGTTTATGGTTTACCATTTCCGTTTACGGTTTGTGTTAATCGACCCAATTTTTAAAGTATATGTGCTAAATTTAAATAAAAGTGAAGTTCATGGGGTTGTAGGCCGAACTTCAAAGTTCATGTGGGAATTGTCGGGAGACCAATAGTTCATGGGGGAATAGGCCGAAAATCCCAATTCAACCCCATGATTTTCTTTCTTTACTGCTCATAAAATATACACATCATTTGCTCTACTTTGGTACACATCTTCATCATTAAATTCCACACAATATTTTCGAGAATTCCGAATTTAATTTACAGTAAATCAAAAACTAATCACCGTTTTATTACTGTTTAGTTCCAAATTTCCAATGGCTTAATCTTTTCGTTTTCGGTGTCTATCTATCCAAATTGTCTTCTTCTAAAATAAGAATATATAAAAAGGATAAAATCGTATCCAGATAGACATTCAAAAGAACTCAAAAAGGACAACTTTATTTTTTCTTTCCCCAAAAACAAACATTTTCACCGATCATTGATCATTCCCTTTGATCTGATTCTTCCCGGATTTTCCGGTGTCGGAGATTAAAAAAAAAGAAACGGAAACCCAAAACGCGTTTCTTCAATGGCGTCGACTACGGGAGAAAAGTTTGCATCTTTCATCAACAATAGATGGCTCGTCTTCGTCGCTGCCATGTGGATACAGTCATGCGCTGGTATCGGTTACTTGTTCGGAAGCATTTCTCCGGTCATCAAAAGCTCCTTAAACTACAATCAGAAGGAGCTTTCTAGACTGGGAGTCGCTAAAGATCTCGGCGATAGTGTCGGATTCCTCGCCGGAACTTTGTCGGAGATTTTGCCTCTTTGGGCTGCTCTTCTCGTCGGTGCTATTCAGAATCTCGTCGGTTATGGATGGGTTTGGCTTATCGTCACCGGTCGAGCTCCGATTCTGCCTCTTTGGGCTGTGAGTAATTTGAAAATTGAAATCATCTCTTTATATAAAAGACTAATCTTTCTCCATGTGGTCCTTTAGATTCGTTTGATTATAGTTTTTGGGTTACTGATGAGAAAAAAAGTTGCAAACTTTTAGAGATTCTTGGAGAAAGTTTTGCTTTTTATTGTTTTTATTATAGTTACAGAGATGTCGCTATCAAATTACTCGAATCTATGACAAATTCAACTTTTTGGTTTACCATCTTCATATTTTGTTGAAATTGTTCTGTTTCTTAGGAAATTTGTTGGCCTTTCTTATGATAATGTAGTAGATTGGCTTGATTACTAGGAAAGGTGTTAGAGAATTAGTATATAAACCTTATTTTGTTTGTTAATTTTGTAGATGTGTGTTCTCATATTTGTTGGGAACAATGGAGAAACTTACTTCAATACTGCATCATTAGTCTCTGGTGTTCAGAACTTCCCCAAGAGCCGAGGTCCAGTGGTGGGTATTCTCAAGGGTTTCGCTGGACTAGGCGGCGCGATTCTCTCGCAGATATATACAATGAGTAACTCATCTGACCCGGCTTCTCTCATTTTCATGGTCGCTGTTGCGCCTGCGGTTGTCATTGTGTCTCTCATGTTCTTCATCAGACCGGTCGGTGGTCACAGGCAAATCTGTCCCACCGATGGAGCTAGCTTTACTTTCATTTACGGTGTTTGCCTTCTGCTCGCGGCTTATCTCATGGCTGTTATGCTTATTCAAGATCTTGTCGTTGTTAGCCACGAAATTATCATCGCATTCACAGCTGTGTTGTTTGTCATTCTTGTTGTACCGATCTTGGTTCCAATCAAGACAAGTTTCTTCACTGAGTCGATCGATCCTGTTGGTACAATAGAAGAGCCTCTTGTCCCGAAACGTCAAGACCAAGAACCTGGACTGATGACACCGGACTTAATCTTGAGTGAAGTGGAAGATGAAAAACCTAAAGATGTGGATTTGCTTCCTGCGTCGGAGAGGCATAAGAGAATTGCGCATTTGCAAGCTCAGCTAATGCAGGCAGCTGCAGAAGGAGCGATTCGGGTGAAGAGAAGGCGAGGTCCGCGTAGAGGGGAAGATTTTACTCTAGCGCAGGCGCTAATGAAGGCAGACTTTTGGCTGATATTCTTCTCCTTACTGCTCGGTTCTGGTTCGGGTTTGACAGTTATCGACAATCTTGGTCAGATGAGTCAGTCTCTTGGTTATGATAACACTCATGTGTTTGTCTCTATGATTAGCATTTGGAACTTCCTTGGACGTATTGGTGGCGGTTATTTCTCCGAGCTCATTGTCAGGTTTGATCTCGCGGAACGCCAAAAAATTTAGTCATTTGATATGTTCTGTTCTGTTCTGATTTTGATTTGATTGATGGTGCAGTAACTACGCATACCCAAGGCCGGTAGCAATGGCGGTGGCTCAGCTAGTAATGTCTGTAGGACACATCTTCTTTGCGTTCGGATGGCCTGGAGCGATGTACATTGGCACGTTACTGATTGGACTCGGGTACGGTGCTCATTGGGCTATTGTCCCAGCTACTGCCTCTGAGCTCTTTGGTCTGAAAAAGTTTGGAGCTTTATACAATTTCCTGACACTGGCCAACCCGGCTGGGTCCTTGGTCTTCTCGGGTCTGATTGCAAGCACGATTTACGACCGGGAAGCAGAAAGGCAAGCTCACGGGTCTGTGTTTAATCCGGATGATGCGCTTAGATGCGAAGGTTCCATCTGTTACTTCTTGACATCCCTCATAATGTCTGGATTCTGCGTTCTTGCTTGTGTCTTGAGTATGATTCTCGTGCGTCGTACTAAGCCCGTTTACAGTAATCTCTATGGCAAGACTCGCACCTGATCGATCTGTTTGTTCGTTTTTTACATATATATGATCGTGCTCAGCTTCGTATTCTTTGGTTTTTGTCTTCCATTCTCCGATACAGGTTTTGTTTCTGTATCAATTTTTGTTGTTGTTGTTCTTGTCAATTTTTTGTTTGGCTCGTATGGTTTTTTAATTCAATTTTGCGTCAATAATCTCGATTGGTGTATAAATGTTGTAGGAATATGAGCAATCTGACAAATTGCTTTACACCAACAATTTGGCAGGTTCCATTGTGGATTATGAAAATTTAATATAGCAAGCATAAATCAAAAGCTTGAGAATTATTATATGTTTATGTTTTGAACACTTATTCGTTAAATTTAGTGCAATCTCTTCGAATCTCCCCTTCATTCCCAACTTTGATTCCAACGCGGCCGAGCTTCTTCATAGCAGCTGTGAAAGCGTTGAAAAAATCCCCTTCGTTGTTCGCAAACCTGACAACCGTGAACTGAGACGAGAAATCGTTAAACAGAACTTGGTCGGAAGTGAAAAGTCCTTTCCGAGCCACTAGGTTCTTGAAATAGCTATTGTCGAAGACATCTGGGGTGTTTGGGTCCAGGTTTGCGACCACGCTGAAGTCCAAGACGACTCGATGGCAAACTTTCATCAGTTCCTGTGCGTAGCCTTGGTCGAGCGTCGGGTCCATGGGAATAAACGTTGAGAAGTTGTAGAGACGATTAGCGAAACGGTCGCAATGAGAGAATCCGATTGTGTGTGCGCCCGAGAGAGCAATCATATCGGTCATCGAAAGCCCGTTACTAGCGAATAAATCGACCAAACCTTTCACGTTGAGTTCTGGTCCAGGTAACTTCCCGTCCACTCTAGACGCTTTCGACACGAGCCCGTCTCGTCTCCCTAACTCCACCTTAAACACCGGTCCACCAGCCTGTCAATCACATAATGATTTTTACTTTGGGATTATCACATCAATGTATAAAGTTTTTTTTTGGTTTGAATACTTAATTTAACATTCATTTTTTCTATCAAATGTAAATTTAATTAGCTTAGTACTTTGTGTGCGTATGTGAGTTTATAGACGAAAAAATGAGAAACATTTGCTTACGAAGGACACGACGTCTCTAGCTGCTAGAGCCAAAATATCGGCACATGACACAACACCGGGACATTGAGCTTCCACAGCGAGTTTAGCCTTGACCACCGTGTCGTATCCGTCTCCGGCTAGGGATAAATTGTCCGGTGCATCCCTCTCCGCGTCTCCGGTATCAGATGATATCATCATAGAAGCATCACATCCCTATATAGATAGTCACCGAACACATTATCACAAATACCAAAAAGAAAAAAAATTCAAGAACGCAAACAAGCGTATACATACACCGACGAAGCAGTCGTGGAAGAACAACCGTAATGTTGCCGGAGCCGTGATGTGAGTTTGTTGGTATTTCGCAGCAACCGCCTGCTCAACGATTTGCTCCACGTTAGGACATGTCGAGGCGTAGTAATTCTCAGACAATTTAGCATCCGACTTGATCACCATGAAACAGAACAACATCCCTAAGAAGAACAACACCATCATGTGTTTTGTTGAATCATCACTACGACTACGAGTATCCATTTGGACTTCTTTGTTTTCTTGAAACTCTTCTGTCAAAACGGTCCTCTCTTGAATATAAAGGACCACAACAAAACGCTTTATGGACCCCTCCGGTATGCAAAATATAATTATAGAGTTAAGGTGTTTTTTTTTTCTTGGTTGATGATAAAGTTATATAGAAGTAGAATAAAAGGATAATTAGTTGTATAACTCAAAAAAAAATTATAATTCAAAATCTAACCAAAACTTACCTATGTGGCCAATTTCTAACCATTAGATTTAGGATTTTTAGTTAGATTTTGTATTATAATTTTTTTTTTGGTTATCTAGCAAATTAATCCTAGAATAAATATGTTTATTTTTAATAATTGAAAATATAGTCATATTCAGATATGAATGACAGAATTTTACAACTAGGGTATTCTCAACTTTTACTTAAGCGAGGACATTTCTTGAGTTAAGGGGTTTTTATTGAGAGTGACATTTTAACAAACCTCATTAGGTCGGTCAGTCATCTGCATGGAAATTTCTAAAATAATAATTCTTGATTAAATGTAAAAAACCCACTAACTAAACTAATAAAATTGTCGTTAAACACAAAATGGATGAACTAAATTCAAAAGATGAGACTGAAACGTAGTCTTTGTCCATCCTAATATGATAATGATTTTGAAAGGTCCATAAATTCAGCGGATATCGTTCTAGTTTTGGTCATCAACTTTAGCTCAACGGTTCTTATATCGAAGCAAATATTCAAATAAACATTTAATATCACCCAAATTTGATTATTTTCAAACATATCTATTTTCGGTATGTTGATTTTACTCTGTCATATCGCTATTCTCTTTTTTTTTTTTTAATGATATTATAAATTTTAACAAATATTCAATTTGCTTGTGGTTAAAGTGTTATTTTCTACAATAATCAAATAACAATAGCGTGGTGTAAGTCAAGACGATTTCTATGCTTCATCATTTAAATTTTCAACCACAAATTAAAAAAAGTGTTTAGAACTCACTGTAGGTGACCGATATTAATGTTATGAACACGTATACAAACTACAGACATATAAGACCTTAATTAAAACGTCTCGTTTAAATTCATCTCTCTCAAAAGAGTGAACAGTGACTTCTTTCTCCGTCGTTCAAAAGCGGCTCTCGAGGCGTCGGAACCCGCCTCCGGCGTCTCTTTCAGGCCTTCTCCACCTAATGGGGAACAAAAAACAACCAAAACCCCCAAAACCACCACCAAATCAAATCTCAAACAGTGATTCAAAGGCAAAGGATCCTGTTTCACCTTCGCCAAATCATAAAACTGGACCTATGGTGAGCTCCGACGCTGTCGTTGAGATCCCTAACTCCGAAACTTCTCAAATTCCTTCGATTCCCCAATCGAATGTGATTTTGCCGGTCCCGGAGTCAGATCCAAAAGGAAATCTTTTGGTCGACATTTCCGACCAAGAAACAAATTCAATCGAAACCGCGGTCATTGAGAAATCAACAGATCCGGTGGAGAAACAAGGGATGGCTAGTAATGTTCCCATGGGGTCACCTCCAAAGGAAACTCAAACAGTAATCCCTAAAAAGGTAGATCCGAGCAATACCGTTGAAAAACAAGTTGCTACTGGGTCTGTTACTTGGGCTAACCTCGTCAAAGGCACGACCAAGCCGCTCAAGAAAAAAGGGACAGCTTTCACCCTTCCCTCTGGGGAAGCTTGTGTGACTATTCCCAACGCGATCATCGAAAGGAACAAGAGTGCGTGGGAATGTTTCATCATCGGTCAATTCTACTCAGATCCTCCGTCCCAAGGAAAGATCCACAACATCGTGAACGGTATATGGAGCAAGCAAATGCGTGATATTGCGGTCTCGAAAATGGAAGGCAATGCTTTCCTTTTTAGGATTCCCAACTCCCACACCAGGAATCATGTTCTGAGTCAGAGACTTTGCCAAATCGAAGGACAAACCATGTTTGTTGCCAATTGGGTGCCAGGGGTTATACCGGAGAAGCCAGAGCTCTCAACCGCCCCTATCTGGCTCGAGCTACGTGATGTCCCCTTTCAATTCTTCAATGAAGAGGGTCTCGAGCATATCGTGGGTCTTGTAGGTGAACCAAAAACCCTGCACCCTGCAACTGCTAACAAAACAATCCTGGATGTGGCAAAGGTTCTCACGATCATCGATCCGAGAAAGCAACTTCCAGAGGCAGTAAATGTTCGTTTTGAATCTGGTGATATAAGGAGAATCAGGGTCTCAAGCCCCTGGATGCCTCCGGTTTGTGTTCACTGCAAAGGAATTGGACACAGTCTAAAGCATTGTAAACTGGCTCCAATTACGTGTAAGAGATACAATGTTGCAACACAACAGGAAGACAATTGCCCTAAGGCAAATGCTTCAGGTGCAAAGACAAATAGAAACCATCGAAGAAGAAGATCAAGAACCCCGAAAGGTACTACTCAAAATTAAGTACCATGGGCAAACAAAGGATTCCTTCTTCCGGCTCAAACCAAAAGCAACATCTCTTTAGAGAATAGCTCTAGGGTTCTGGGTGATCCAAAAAACCATATAGAAGGCGAATCCAGTAGAGTCACAACTGTTCCAAATCCTTCTCCTTTTGCCAAAGAAGGGCCTGGTATAAGCGACAGTAGTGACATCTCATCTAACAAGGATTCGGATTCGGAACCCGAGAGAGACTCCTCAGATATCCCTTCTAGTAACAGCGAGGAAGAAGCTATTTTCAATAAGCTCGATAAAAAACAGCAGAAAGTTCTTCGAGGCAGAAGCCTCAAAACCATCATGTAAGTATGTGTACCAAAATTTTTTGTTGGAATGTCCGCGGCTTTAATATTTTCAGTCATCGACATGGTTTTAAGAAATGGTTTAAAGCTAGGCAACCTATTTTTGGAGGGTTATTAGAAACCCATGTGAAACAACCAAAGGAGAAAAAGTTCATCTCTGAGCTCTTCAATGGTTGGTCTTCTGAAGAAAATTATAGTTACTCTAGGCTGGGAAAGATATGGGTTTTATGGCACCCTTCGGTCAAAGTAATTGTTTTTCGAAAATCTCTGCAAATGATCACTTGCCAGATTCTTTTACCTGAAACCGATGTGTGGATCATTGTTTATGTGGTTTACGCTTCTAATGACAAGAATGAGAGGAAAACACTGTGGAAAGAATTGGTTGACTTGGCCTCTGATCAGAGGGTGATTGGCAGCCCTTGGATGGTTCTAGGTGACTTCAACCAGGTTCTCCACCCTATTGAGCACTCAACCAAACAAAACAATAATATCTCTAGGAGGATTAGCGAGTTCAGAGATTGTTTGTTGCAAGCTGACCTCTATGATTTGGTGTATAAGGGCAACAAGTACACGTGGTGGAACAAATGTCAGGCTAGACCAGTTGCTAAGAAACTAGACAGAATCCTAGTGAACGATCTTTGGGAGAATCTCTTCCCAACGTCGTTCGCTTTTTTTGGGGAACCGGACTTCTCTGATCATGCCTCCTGTGAGGTTATCTTCCCCTCGGCCAGGTTAAAGCATAAGAAACCTTTTAGATTTTTCAACTTCCTCTTGCAGAACGCTGAATTCAAGGACATGATAACAGAGGTGTGGTACTCAGGGAACGTATCTGGTTCAGCGATGTTGAGGCTGTCTAAGAAACTAAGAGCTTTGAAAAATTCCATCAGACATTTCAGTAAGCAAAACTATTCAAACCTGGAGAAAAGAGTTGTGGAAGCCCATGAGCTTTTGTTGAGATGCCAGGAACGCACCCTTGCAAATCCTTCTCAGTCGAATGTTGCTATGGAATTGGACGCTCAAGCCAAGTGGACCACTCTGTCATTGGCGGAGGAAAGCTTCTTTTACCAAAGTTCTAGGGTGCTAGAGCTCAAAGAGGGGGATAGTAATACTAACTATTTCCATAGAATGGATGATTCAAGGAACTTAATAAACAACATTTTGTTCCTCCTAAATGACTGTGGTGATCGGATTGAATCTCAAAAAGGAATAAGGGACTTGTGTGTCGAGCACTTCTCAAACCTTCTAGGTGGTGATCAAATAACGCCTTCTTTAATCCAATCGGATATGAATCTCTTGCTTCCTTTTAGGTGCTCTTCGTTTCAGATCGACCAAATGGATAAGCGCTTCTCAGATGATGATATTAAGCAAGCCTTTCAAACCCTCCCAAAGAACAAGACTTGTGGCCCGGATGGTTTCACTGCAGAATTCTTCATTGATACTTGGGACATCGTCGGTGCTGAGGTAATATATGCAGTTCAAGAGTTCTTTAAATCCGGTACACTTTGCCTCAATGGAATACTACTTCTTTGGTTCTCATACTTAAAACTCCTAATGCCTCAAGGACCACAGAATTTAGGCCTATCTCTTGCCTAAATACTGTCTACAAAGTCATTGCAAAGCTGTTGGCAACAAGGCTCCAAATTCTCCTATCTCAGGTAATATCTTCTGCTCAATCTGCTTTCTTACCTGGTAGATTACTAGCGGAGAACGTATTACTTGCCACGGAGCTGGTTCAGGGATATAATAGAAAGAATATAGACCCTAGAGGCATGCTAAAAGTGGACCTTAGAAAGGCTTTCGACTCTGTCAACTGGGAGTTCATTATATCTGCTCTCAAAGCTCTAAACATCCCTGCAAAGTTCATCAACTGGATTCATCAGTGCATCTCTACCCCAACGTTCTCAATTTCAGTGAATGGATGCTCAGAAGGCTTCTTTAAAAGCACCAAGGGCCTAAGACAAGGGGACCCTTTGTCTCGTTATCTTTTTGTCCTAGGAATGGAGGTTTTTTCTAGTCTGCTCAACTCAAGGTTCGACCAAGGCTTTATCCACCGCCACCCTAAGACCTACCACCTTCCTATTACCCATCTAATGTTTGCGGATGATCTTCTAATTTTCTTTGATGGTGGGTGCTCTTCAATTCATGGATTCTCTGAGGCGCTGGATGTTTTTGCATCTTGGTCTGGCCTTCATATGAATACAGAGAAGACAAAACTGTTTCTTGCTGGTGTAGATGATAGTGAAGCTTATACGATTACGCAGTTCGGATACTCCACCGGCACTATGCCTATTCGGTATTTGGGTCTCCCTCTGATGAACATGAAGTTACGTATCTCTGAGTATGCTCCTTTGCTGGAAAAGCTTATCAATAGGTTCAGGAAATGGGCGATAAAAAGCTTGTCTTTTGCTGGGAGACTGCAACTCATCTCCTCTGTCATTTATGGTGCTATAAATTTCTGGATTTCAACCTTCATTTTCCCTAAAGGTTGTTTGAAGAAGATGGAATCTTTATGTTTGAGATTCCTATGGAGTGGCAGCATTGATTCGGGCAGAGGTGCAAAAATATCTTGGAAACAGGTTTGCCTCCCGAAATCAGAAGGTGGTTTGGGTTTAAGAAGGCTTGCTCCATGGAACCAAACACTATGCCTTAGAATGACTTGGCTTTTGCTTTTTAACAACATCTCCCTTTGGGCTCAATGGCAGAAGGCTCACCATTTGCGCGATGTCTCCTTTTGGGAAACTGCAGAGGCTGCCACAAATTCTTGGACCTGGAACTCCATATTACGGCTTAGACCCCTCGCTAAAAGATTCATCAAATGCATTGTGGCTAATGGACTTAATACAAGATTCTGGTTTGATCATTGGACTCCTCTTGGGGCGTTGATAAGTTTCATTGGCCCAAGTGGTCCAGCAGCCACATGTATTCCTCTTTCAGCTACTGTTGCAGCGGCGTGCGACAATCGTGGATGGAAATTGAGATCACCTAGATCAGATACAGCTCTAACGCTGCACACACATTTAACAACTATTCCCTTACCAGGCCGTGATGGGGTGGATGATTATACTGGTTGGTTTGTAAATGATGTTGATTGCAGGGGTTTCAACGCTTCTAAGACCTGGGAGATTCTCAGATCGTCAGAGGCGAAGAAGGATTGGGTTGACGTGATTTGGTACAAGGGAAATGTTCCCAAGTTTGCGTTTAACATGTGGGTAGCAAACCTTGATAGGCTGCCCACGAGAGATAGACTTTTTGCTTGGGGAATTGGTGATTCTAGCAACTGTTGTCTCTGCTCTTCTTTCCCCGAAACCAGAGGTCATCTATTTCTTCAATGCCATTACTCAACTCAATTATGGACCATGGTTTTCTCGAGGATAAATCCTTCTCATCAGACATTCACCTCATGGAATGAGGTGCTTGCTTGGATCAGATTTCCCGCTTCAAAAGCTATCTTATTGCTCCGGAAAACAATTACTCAAGTTCTGATATATCACATTTGGAGACAGCGTAACAATGCCCTGCATAATCAAATGTTCTCTCCGCCTCATCTCGCTTTCAAAACAATGGACCGAGATTTCCGAAACACGATCTCCTCCCGAAGACATAGAAAGTATTGGTGTGAGCTAATGCAACTGTGGATTAGGTGACCGATTATTGCCTCATACATCTTTCCCAATCCTATTGTAACCTTGTTTAATTTTTTTGCCTTGGTTGCTCTGCTTTTTGGTTCTCTCTCTGTAAAACCAAACATTTTCATTTCTAATGATATTTACTATCTAGCACAAAAAAAAAGACCTTAATTAATTACTTTGATCTACATAAAGTTTTTAAAATATTACTCCCAGAATTTGTTGCATAGCTACATATTTGTCCACTGATGCAGAGACAAATCTGTGTAGTCAAATATTTAGCAAATTTCTCAACCCGTAGTATGTGAATGATAGTTGTTGAAGAAAAAGACACAGTATATGAATAAGAGATGCTGGATTTCATTATCATAATTCTTTATGGAAGAATATACTAAATTCAATATTTAAAAATATCTTAATCAAAAAATTTCTAAAAATGTAATGTAGTCTTTGGTTTTCATTTGACATTTGATCAATGTTCTTTGCATTGCGAAGCTTGTATCATGGTATGTGAGTCTGTTTAATTATTTTTATTTACTCAAGTAATTAATCAATTAATTAGCTATGGAAGAGCCATCGTGGCTACATGAACGTCTACAAAGAGAACCTATTAGCATCTTGCATTTTTACTTTAGGAATATGATGCTTCTTGTTACTTTTTTTTTTTTTTGATCAATGCTTGTTGTTACTTTATTTATGGTTTGGTGTTCTTGAAAACCTTAACTGTCATGGTTTACAATCCTCATAATTAAAAAAAAAAAAAAAAACTTGTATCATGATAGCGATTCGTGATATTGCATTTGTTTAGTTATCTCTTATTAATTCAAGAAATTATTAATTAATTAACTAATTAATTGTAGTCTAAAGGTAAAATATTTGGGAACAAAACGCAAACTTATTTTCTCCTGAATTTCGATAAGAAATTCTTTTATTTATATTTGAACAATCAAAATAGTATTTTCTAGGTCCATTTAGCTGATTTAATGAGTGAATTATTCAACGACTATCTAATACTGGGAGATCAGTTGAACTTTGACTCCTTTTTATATATTTAAAAACGTAATTAAACTAATTTTGTGTGCTATTGTGAGTGGGCCTGAGTTGGGCCGATTAATAAAGTCCGAGAATGATCCGGTTATAAACCGGAGCGGAAGAAATGTACAGTTGGATCATCGTTTCATTTCTCGTCTGTGTGATTTTTTGAATTTCTTCTGCTTCTGAAAGGCGATGGCTATGGGCATGGCGGTAGACACGGTCGCCGAGTTAACCTTTCCGTACTGGACTCCTCTCCGACGAAGATTTCCTCCCGATTCTCCCTTCTTCGCTTCCGGAAATGTCGAACGCGAACTTCTTGCTAAACAGGTACTACTACATTACTTGTCGCATTTGAAATCGATCGAAATCTTCTGTATTGCTGTTTCCGATTGGGTCAATCTGCATGATCGATCGGTTCCTGGACCTTACGAGCTTATTGTGTAACCTACTTGAAGGCACTCATTAATGTTCCTCTTGAATTTGGCCAAAATCGAAGCGATTCTGAGATTCTTAAGGTCGAAATGATTCTGGCTTAAGGTCGAAACGAATTATTTTACGTAGTGGTACTGATTTGGTTTCGATTTGGGCTTGGAAGAATTTTTCCGAGTTGTGTGGTCTGCTAATTAGGTCTGGTTTGTGAAATTGGAATAAGCGATTTTTTTCATTTCCTTCTCTTTTGATTGCAATGTGATTAGATGATTTTATGAGTGTTGTAAGTGTAGATTGTTTATCGATTTCAAAGAAATATGCTTGGAAGAGTCATGTTCTAAGGAGGATTTAATATTCAGGTGGCATTGGACTTAACAGAAGATGAAATCAACCATCTGCAGAAATTTGTGGAAACTAAAAGCAGGTATTTTATCCTTATTCACTCACTGATGTTTGTAATGTGAAGAATTTAATCAACTATGGCAATGACTAGAATTTGCAGATTAGATTATTTCTTATGCGTTGGTAGTGCGTGTAAGAAATCTAGTAAATAGTAACCAAATGGCTATAAATTGAATCACTGCTACGAAAGTACGTTTGAAGTAGCGACCAGTAATATATAGCAATGGTCACTGTCTCACTGATAAAGTTTTTGTAGACTGGTTTCAATTTCAACTTTGATTCACGATTCTCTACGATGGTCATGAGCTTTAATATTTTTTTGCTGGCAGAAGAATCTCTTGTCCCATTGTTGGCTGCCCTGAACGCCTGAAATCTTTAGAAAATTTTGAAGATCACTATAAGGCACGTCACACTGCGTCTTGTTCAGTATGCTCAAGGGTCTACCCTACTTCTCGCCTACTGAGTATCCACATATCCGAAACACATGACTCATTCTTTCAAGCTAAAGTTGCTAGGGGTCATGACATGGTAATCCACTATATACTCTTGTATCTCTTTGTGCAACTATATATAGCGTTTTCGAGGCAGAGCTCCAACAGTTTAGTGACTGCGATCTGATGTTTAATCTTCCTTCTTTCTGCACTCATGACATAATTTGCAGTACGAGTGTCTCGTGGAAGGCTGTGGATTAAAGTTCAAGAACTACAAAGCCCGACATCGACACTTAATTGACAAACACAAGTTCCCAATGACATTCGAGTTCTTCAAGAAGACCCAACCCTCAAAGAAGCAAAGAGAGAAAATTCAGAGGCAACGTGTAACAAAGCCAAAACATAAAGAAGGCAAAGAAGAAGCTTCATCAGATGCAATGGAAGTGGAAGACAAAGCCAGCATGGACGGTCTTGTCTCAGCATTGTCCACGCTCACAACCTCGGATACAACTCCTTCGAATGTCAGCTTTGGTCGTCGCCATGGTCGTGGGCTGAACTTTGTTCCAAGGTCTGTTCGTAAGGAAGAACGAACCGAATCTTCGTCTGCACCAGGGCCAACTAAATAAGTCAGTAGTCTTATGGTTCCTCCTAGTCTGAGGTAAGATAGTGAAGAAAAATTTGTTCCTTTCTGTACCAACATTGTTAGCTGCTGGTTCTTTTGAAGAATGCATATGAGTAACAAACGAATAGCTTTTAGTTCGGCTCAAATCTAAAGTGCATTTTTACTTTTAGCCAATCCTAAAAGTCCAAAACAAAGAACCCGTTTCCTTTTAGCCAATTCTAAACCCTTTTTTGTAATTTTATTCTAAATTAAATTCAAGGCCCAATCGTTTCTTCTTATATACTATATACAAAGCTTCTTCTAAACTAAATCCCTAAAACTGGAAAAATCTTTCAGGGTTGATTATTGCCTCTCGAAAACCTAGCAGCCGTTCGTTATTCTCTCAACTTCGTCATGGACGAATCCACCATCAAAGTACCTCTTTAACCTCTGTTCCTTGACAAGTTTTACTTATGTTAGAAAAGAACATATTTGACCTATTAGAATTTTTGATCGTGTACCTGAATGAGGGTCTAGAATTGCTTGATATGAACGATAGTGATGCAGCCGTTCAAGAAAGCTGGTAAATAGATCTTGAGATTTTTTGTATCTGTTAGATGTGTTCTTCTTTTCATGTATTGATGACATTAATTATTGTATAGGATCATTCCACCAACTGGAGACAAGATCGGTACTGACGGACCCAAATCCGAAAAACGCCAGTAAGTAGATTCTTTGTGTTTTGGAGATTAACTAGCACAGATGTGTAAGATGTGTTGTTGTCATGTGTTGATGCAAATTATTATATAGGATCACTGTTAGGGGATATGACTCTTCTCTTCCTCCGGACGCTATCGAGAGAACCCTGATCGAACATTTCTCTCAGTGTGGAGAGGTCTCTTCTGTTATTGTTCCCAGAGGCCCTTATACCGAAGGCATAACTATGGCCGGTGGTCCATACGAGTTTGTGGCTTCTTCCTCAACGTATTTATCTCAAGTTATTAAAAGTCTGGTAATTACTAAAGACTTGGTTTTTAGTTGATTTTTACAGCATAGCTTCCGTTCATGTTCGCGGATATGACATAGAAGAGAAGGCGATGAATCTTAATGGTCAATGCAAATGTGAGGTGGAAGGATGTAAGATCGTAGTCCATAAGGTTATGTCTTCACGCCCTCGTAAACCCCTTAACTATGGCGGCTATCAACTCCCTGGTACATACATTTGCTCTCGCTTCTTGTTATTCTTACTAGTAACAAACAAAAAGATTAAAACTTCTTCTCATTATAATTGTTGGTTTTGTTTCAGATCGTTTTTACTCGCCCCGTCCCCAGCCCCAGTCCTAGCACGACTAAGGACTAGAAGGCCCCATGAAGAAGAGTATGCTCTGTCTCTCTCGTGTTTTTAATCCGCAACCTTTTTTTTATCACCTTGGTTTTTTCTTGTGTGGATTTTAAACTAAACCCAATAATTTCCTGGCGACCTAAAGTGCCATGTATTTGTGTGGATGTTGACCTAAGTATGATGTATTTGTGTGGAGCTTGACCTAAGTAAGCTCAATAATCTTTATATGCCTTGTTCATTATTACCCAAGTACGAGCAGCCTTGTACTGTTCGATTGTTTAGGTAGACAAAAAGAAAAGCATGATGTCTCAAGTAATTCCTAAGATGTGGATATAATTTTATGAAATAACTTTAAATCCTATTATTATCTATTTCTATTTGATCGACAAATAAAAAAAATAATTCTCATAATTTTAGAATAGGAAAGTTAAATATTTTGTTTAATTAATTAAACACAATATTCATTACCTTCTATAGATATTTTTGTTGTAAATATTTATAGTTTAGAAACTATATATTTCAGAATGTTGTAGGAAAATTTAGACGAAATTTTAGGGAAGTATATAAGTTTAGAAATGTGTTTTTTAAAATTTTTTTAATAGAATGATAATTATCCCCTAAAACTCTCCTTGGATGACACTTAAGATTTTTAAGTTTTAATATCTCCTAAAAACCTCTTTGAGTGACACCTAAGATTTTGAACTTTTAGTGTCTCCTCAATTAATATATATAAGATATTCATTACCTTCTATAGACATTTTGTTGTAAATGTTTATAGTTTAGAAACTATATTTCAGAATGTTGTAGGAAAATCTAGACGAAATTTTAGGGGAGTTTATAAGTTTAGAAATGTGTTTTTTTTTAAAATTTTTAATAGGATGATAATTATCCCCTAAAACTTTCTTTGGATGACATATAGGATTTTTAAGTTTTAATATCTCCTAAAAGTCTATTTGAGTGACACCTAAGATTTTGAACTTTTAGTGTCTACTCAATTAATATATATATGATATTCATTACTTTCTATAGACATTTTTGTTGTAAATGTTTATAGTTTAGAAACTATATATTTCAGAATGTTGTAGGAAAATCTAGACGAAATTTTAGGGGAGTTTATAAGTTTAGAAATGTGTTTTTAAAATTTTTTTTTAATAGGATGATAATTATCCCCTTAAACTCTCCTTGGATGACACCTATGATTTTTAAGTTTTAATATCTCCTAAATGCATCTTTGAGTGATACCTAAGATTTTGAACTTTTAGTGTTTCTTCAATTAATATATACTAGATTTAAACTCCTCGCGATGCGAGGATTAATTGATTTATAGTAAATAATTATGGCTTAAAATATTTTAGAGAAAAACATACCATATTCTTAATTTAAACCTTAACTTATTATATACTATATTCTTAATTCAAATCCTAACTTCGATAGTGTAATGTTTGACAAAAAAAAAAACTTAGATAATGTAATATTTCAAATTATAGGTTCATATGTAATTTGAAAAATATAGTTTCATAACTCATATAGTTTGAAGAATTTGGAAATTACTAAAGTATACATACTTGATATATATAAATATGATTTAAATCATTAAATAATTTGATATAACAACTAAACCATTCGTACATGATTGACGATCATTCTTTGATGCTATTTCGTAAACTAAACATACCACTAACCAAATTTTCTTTATCTTTATTTTATGCTTGTTTATTTTCCATTTTAATTTCTTTCTTTTTGAGTAACTAACAATTTTTGAATTGGAAAATTTACATATTTAAATAATTGACATGTGTCACAATCTAAACGACTACTTAATACGTGTCGCGATCTCGTGAGTTACAATTATAAGAACTCTCCTTTATATATTGTTTATTTTCCATTTTAATTTCTTTATTTTTGAGTAACTAAAAATTTTGGTATTGAAAAATTTACATATTTAAATAATTGACATGTGTCACATTCTAAACGACTACTTAATACGTGTCGCGATCTCGTGAGTTACAATTATAAAAACTCTCCCTTATATAATAAGATAGAATATACAAAGCTTCTTCTAACCTAAATACCTATAACTGGAAAATAATCTCGAAAACCCTAGAAGTCGATCGGTCTTCTTTCAACTTGAGAGTAATCTTCTTCTCCTTATGTCTTTTCTCTGTCTCGCCCATTAATCTATGTTTCTGTTTCTCTATTGATGGAGAAGAAAAAGTATTGCAAGTAGTAGAATTTCTGATTAGAGCTTTCGTACCTTAGGGAATGAATTTGCTGGGATCGAGTTCTCGTGCAGGCGTTGGAGAATCCTCGTAAGTTATCTTTATCTTTACTTTTTTATTATTATTTATTTTTTGTTGTTGGAGATGTTGTATCTGATAGAGGGGTTCTCCTTGTCATGCGCTGATAACATATTTATCTTTTGCAATCAAATTATTATTATGTAGAATGATGATCGGTCCAGAAAAGAAGATTCCCGCACCCAAACTCGAAGAATACGAGTAAGTAGATTCTTTGTGTGTTTGGAGATTAAATGTATGTCATGTGTTGATACAAATCATTATGTAGGATCTCTGTTAAGGGATATGACTCTTCGCTTCCTCGGGATCTTATCAAGAGAAGCCTGATCGAACATTTCTCTCAGTGTGGAGAGGTCACTAATACTGTTGTTCCCGGAGGCCCTTATACCAAAGACTTGAATTTGAATCCACCCGAGTTTGTGGCTTCTTCCTCAATGCTATTTTTTTTTATCTCTGCTTTTTTTTTTATTATCTCTTTTTAGTTATTAAAAGTCTGATCAATTACTAAAGCCTTTGTTTTTGGTTGATTTTTACAGCATAGCTATTGTTGATGTTGAAGGATATGACATTGAAAAGAAGGCGTTGAATCTTAATGGTCGATGCAAATGTGATGTGAAAGGATGTAAGATCGCAGTCCATAAGTTTATTCCTCCAGGCAATCCTGATTCACCCCCTGGTACAATACATTTGCTCTCCCTTCTTGTTATTCTTACTAGTAACAAACATAAATATTCTCATTATAATTGTTGGTTTTGTTTCAGCTCGTTTTTACTCACCCCTTACCGAGCCCCCGGCCCCATGAAGAAGAAGAAGCTCTGTCTATCTCTCTCTCCGGTGTTTTAAAATTTTCTATCACCTTGGTCTTTTTCTTGTGTTTTTGTGTGGATGTTAAATTAAACGCAATAATTTCCTTGCGACCTAAAGTGCCATGTATTTGTGTGGAGCTTGACCTAAGTAAGCTCAATAATCGTTATATGCCTTGTTCATTAGTATTACCCAAGTATGAGCTAGTACTGTTCGATTGATTAGGTAGACGAAAAGAAAAGCTTGATCTCCCAACCAATTCCTAAGATAAGGATATGTTTGTGATGATTAATTTCAGTTCGAATCCTGTCTCTTTTGGTTGTGTAGAACTGACAATTGGTAAAGAACCATATTGTCTTGCTTTACTGTTAATTAGATGGTAAAAAATTGTTTCTTTCTGTACTACTACTACTATCGTTGATATCTGGTGGGCCATTTGAGTAACAAACGAATACCTTTAAGTTCGGCTTAAATCTAAGCGGCATTTTTCATTTTAGCCAATCATGTACTAAAACAAAGAAGCCAGTTTATTGAAATGACCCATAATAGTCTCTTGATGTCTATTATTAACCTATGAACTTTTTAATGGTTTAGCAATGTTGCGATTCTTACATAACCAGCTAAAAATTCACAACCTCAACTCCCATAAAAGTTAGAACCTTTGTAATTTGAAATTATAATCACATACAAATTAATGAATAATGTTTGCTTTGTGAACTTATTTTGTAATTTTTTCTTAATACAAGCCCATAATTATATAGTACTCCTTTTACAAAAAAAGATTCACGTGGCCGTGACCATGACCGTAACCGCAAGATGTAGCTTATTTGGTGTGACATAAAAGAACTGCATGCCGTTTATGATTTTCGTAGCTAAACGTTATACCGTGGTAAACGGCATGCATTCTGTTAGACCAAGCAAGCTTTCTCTGTTCAGGCATTAAAGGACACTGCTATGATTTACAACTTTGTCGGGGGAAAAGAAGCTCCAAAAATATTGAAATCACAACGAAAAGCAACACAGCTTCTCTCACTCATTCAGGGATCCTACAAAATTTAGGGTTCTTCTCTCTGGTAAGATTTGCTTTCGCTAATTTTCTCGAAACCCAATTTTCAATTTCAATGTTGGGACTCTGTTTTTCTTTTTTAGGTTTTAGATCTCACTTCTCAAGTTCGTTCGCCTTGGTACCCTCTGTAATTGCTCGTTTTGCAAAATGTGTGTAAAGCTTCATACTTTTGGAGTAATTTTGAAATGGATGCTGAATCACTAACAAAGGCAGAAGTTGCTATAATTGAAAAGTCCAAAGCTTAAGGATTGGTTTAGTGAAATATGTTTTGTTTTATGCCTTGGTACTCTCTGAAATTATGGGCATTGTAAAGTGTGTGTAAAGTTTCATACTTTTTTGGATTTTTTTTTTGGGGTTAATGAAGTGTTTTTTTTGGTTATGGTTTGTAATAGGTTTCTCTATCAAGCAAAAGCTTTTGAAGATGGAGAGCATGCACAGCTTTTGGCAGCTAGGAGATGAGCTTCGTGGACAATCGAAAGCCTCGGAGGATCACAAGTGGTTCATGGCTGCATCTAAACTAGCTGACCAGACAAGAACAAAGGCCAAACGTTTGAATAATCTTGATCTATCAAAGAGTCCTGTTGAAATGAGGCCAAGGGAGAAATTTGGGTTTCAAGAAGAGAACAAGTTTGAGACTCTTAACTTCAACATGTTGAACTCTGAGCTCAAGTTCAATGCGTTTGTTTTTGGCAAATTTAACTACAATCAGCTCGGCAACAATGGTGGTGGCAACTACTTTAGCAGCATTTATAACAATGACTCTATGAATGTTGCTGCAGACAAAAGGTTCAAGACCTTACCTGCCTCGGAGTCTCTCCCGAAGAGTGAAGTGCTTGGGGGTTATATTTTTGTCTGTAACAACGACACAATGCTCGAAGATCTGAAACGCCAACTCTTTGGTATTTGGAATTTGTCTATTTAAGGGTTAAACCTCTATTTTCACATGTTCTTATGTATTCTAGTGTCACTTTTTGTGTCTGTCAGGTTTGCCTCCGAGATACAGGGACTCGGTTAGGACGATAACACCAGGCCTGCCTCTGTTTCTCTACAACTACACAACTCATCAATTGCATGGAATTTTTGAGGTTTGTTTTATCTATGTAGCACTTTAATTTCTCAATGGAACTCAATTACTTGCTCTACCACTCCATGATTCTTGTTTATCTGTGTTTTGCAAAGGCAACAACCTTTGGAGGTTCAAACATTGACCCAACTGCTTGGGAGGACAAGAAATGCAGAGGAGAATCCAGATTACCTGCACAGGTTCCATTTCTCTTCTCCCATGTAGATACTGTCTTTCATCTATTCCCAGTCACAATCTTTCAAATGGGTGATTCACAACATAATAGGTGAGGATTCGTGTAAGGAAGCTGTGCAAAGCTTTGGACGAAGATTCTTTCAGGCCGGTTTTGCACCACTATGATGGTCCCAAGTTTCGACTCGAGCTCACCATCCCTGAGGTATACAAATCATTCAACACACAAATCATTTTCCCACTGATTTTAGTATTTCCTAATCAAATTGTTGACGACACAGACACTCGCTCTGCTGGATCTCTGTGAACAAGAAGGTTCTCCCTAAAGCTCAAAGCCATGCAGATCCCATTTACATTGGGGAATTAGTGAGTCAGTGTCTACTTATTCCAAGGTTCAAGTGTGGTTTTATATGTATGGTTTCTACATAATAGTGGAAATTAAGATTGTATCACTGCAAAATAAACCATGGTAGTACCCTCTATGTATTTGTGAAAGATTCATGTGTTTATATATAATCATGAGACTAGAATGATTATCACATCTCCTTTGCAAAAACATCTTGTTATGATCACTCTCCCAAACAGAACCAATCAGAGAACTGCTACATACAACAAAACAAAAGGAAAAAGTAGCCATGTGGGCTTTACTGAGACTGTTCCACCAAGTGGAAGCACCATTACTTGATCAATCACAGGACCACAAACAAAATCCTCTTTTGTTATTGTTACTGAGTAGCTGGTGAAACGTATCTGTGTTGCAGCTTTGTCTGCTTCAAACACCAACCCAAACTTCTCACCATACCCAGTCCCGTTGCTCTCCAAAGTGAAGTTCTGAGCCGCGGATCCAGCTTGGACACCCACCACGAAATGTCCTGTGCACGCATCGTTGGCTTCTCCTAATGTAAATGTGAGGTTATATCTCGAACCCTCACTTGTGTCTCTTGTAGCTGTTTGTATGCCAGATAGAGATGTGTCTGTCAGAATTTCTATTGCAGCTTTGCCTTCCGGGACATGGAAATGCTCTGAGTCTATGTATCTGATTGTCCCCATAACAGACCATTGCCTTAATGGTGATTGGATAAGACTTGGCACCGCATCAATCAGAACTCCCTCGGTTGAGTTGGGTAAGAAACCTGGTCCAGATTCAAATCCACCGTTGCTTACGAGGTTACCTACATCAAGAAATTCAAAGTATGAGTCTATGCAACTAAATTTACAAGATTCTCAAGTTTGATGACTTGCCATTGTCTTGGACCGGTGTTACACCAACAGTCTTGATGAGAAATGTGTCAACGATAGGCCAACATGTGGAGTTTGAATCAGAATCTATTGTCTGGCTTTCAAGAACTAGGTTGATAGGCTCACCATTCCCCCATCTACCTAAGTTATGGTTGTAGCTCTGCCACAGAACCTTACTGAAGTTATGTCGGTAAGAAAAAACCGAATTAGTGTCTGGTCCAGAGACAATGAGACCAGCAGGGTTGAACAGTTTTTGCCTCCGGGGATTAGTGCAAACGTGAGGATGTAGTCCAAATCATCACCTTTGGCGATAAAGGTCTGATTGATCTTGCCATCTTCACCAAGCTGAATCGTATGTCCGGTATCAGGCAGTTCAAGTGAAGTGATATATTGCACTTCCCCTTGAAATGTCCATCCAGGGAGTGTACTGTTCTCATCCAACAATATGGACGAGCTAGAGCTTGCATTTGAGTTTTTTGTTAAGTTTAATGGTGGTGTTTCAAAGTCCGGATTTTCGAGAAAATCTGCATATCAAAATGCAAAAACTTGAATCAATCAATCCCAAGACATTGATCAACAACAAATATTAGTAAAATTTATATTCATGAATCAAAATCCATAGAAGAAACTCAAAACAAATATAAACGAGGCATATTGCTTAAGCGATTGTGATTACAAAATGTACCTGAAGATGCGAAATTGGAAACGAGAAGCAACAAGAAAATTCTCTGAAGCAACATCGCCATTGTTTTCAAATTATAGAGAAAACTTCAATGTCAACGCTTCTTGGATCCAGACTCCTATGATTGTATTTTAGTGAATTATGTTGAAGAGAAGAATAATGTTGTAACATGTAAGCACAACGTTGACTATTTTAACCTTAATACCATAATGTTGACTATTTAACAGCATTATGGTTAAATAAAAATTAACCTTTCAAAATTAACAATATAAAATGATAGGATATACGATTATGTGTAGAAGATAATTATTTAAGTGAGTCATTTTTTATTGCTCAAAAATTATCTTTGGGTGTTTGTCATATTTGTGTGACTTTTGTACAAATATTTGATTTGTGTTTTGCATCTTTGATTCTTTAGAGGAAATGACAAATATTAACGCATGATAAATATTAACGCCTCTTGATCAAAATAGTTTAGGACCGTCACTTTGGTATTATACTCCATATTGAAACTGTTATAAATAGCGAAAATGTATTACCAGCTACTCCAAAACAGAACAAATCTATTCTAGAAAAAATGAAATGAAAGAACGTTTGCTAAGTTCACCTTAACTCATTAATGGGTTGGTTTGAAATCCCAGTGATCTTGCCAGTTCTTTTGTAGGATGAGTGTTTTAACTTGACTTTCACATTTCTCAAAATAGCCTCCATCTAGCAAGCAAAGATAAGAACACATAAGTCTTGCTTCCTCTTTCCAAATACTACTATCTGTTTGGTTAAATTTTTTTTTTTTTTGGGTCGACGCTCTGTCTGGTTAAATAAATTAGAGA
This sequence comes from Draba incana, assembly GCA_963576765.1. Classification (NCBI taxonomy): domain Eukaryota; kingdom Viridiplantae; phylum Streptophyta; class Magnoliopsida; order Brassicales; family Brassicaceae; genus Draba; species Draba incana. The sequence continues at coordinate 10,192,015 of OY755205.1, forward strand.
TAAATACTACCTTATTTCGGTCAGAGTCACTAAGTCGTATTCCTGGGGATAGATTAAGACTTAGATACTTGCTGATAAAAACAGTGACAAGAACAGGGTCGAAGAACTTGTGTGTTAAAATATCTGCATCATAAACATAATGCATCATCAAACAAAACCACACACATGTGGAAATCAAATTAATTTTAAAATGGCAGTTCATAAGAAGGAGAAAACGTTTACCAATATTAAGCGAAAATCCCATCTGCGTGGTTTTAAGACTATAGCCAATGCCACTATTACCAAGATCGCCAATTTTATGTGAAGGGTAAATAACTAATTTTAAATCTTTGATCATCTTCTCAATGTCTATGTGGTTTCGAAAGTCAAGTCTTTATAAATCATAGAAAAAGTCAATTTTTGATTCATCTGCCAAGACTCGGTTTTGAAAGAAAGTATTTCAGATACAATTATCTTGTCAGTCAAAAACTATGGAGACCAATTTATGTGCCAAGAAGCTTGACAAAGAAGTTAATTTGCATGTATAGCAAAGAAAACAATTCATATGCTTTATCTGAATCACATATTCCAAGAACATTTCTAATCTTGAGACAAATTTAACTCAAAATCATAACATACTTTAAGTCAAGTCGGCCATGTTCTGTTTCACGAAGTGACGGCAATACGCAATGCTTGTGAGTCCGTAATAGGCGATCGGCTTCTTATCACTTTTGTAGTTCTTCAAAAAATGCACCACACCCGCTTCTTTGCTACTAGAAATGTGGATTGTGATCGGCGATCGGCAATATTTTTTCAAGTTTCTCAAAAATCTTCAACTTATTTCATTTGGTGATTTCTCTGCAAATGCATTTTAAATAGTTATTGCATTTTCCTTTTTCTTTCTTTGTTAGGTACAGTTGTTGACACCGAAATTTGTCATCCTAGCGAGTTCGACTTCTATCTAATTAGTCATCCGGTTTTTGCGGTATCATGAACTTTTTTTCATGTTTCAATTCATTATACATATGGGAAACCACATGAAAATTTTGTGGCCTTTCGTCTCATCAGAATGATAATTTTTTCTTTTGTTTACGTTTTCCTTTTTTGTTGTGTGTTTGAATGGTGTAGAGAACAAGTAGACTTGCACTTTACTACGTGCTTCTCGACGTGAACCATTTCACAGGTGATGAGCTGCAAGTCTTCATCAACAGCCTCTGCTACACGTAGGAAACAATCGAAAGTTTCCTTACAACATTTTACATACATTTTATTTGTCTAAAAATAATTATTAAACCGTAGGCCTGTGAGGTCCACATGAGCTGTTGCAGTTGTGCCACCAGTTCAGTATGCACATTACTGATACATGAAGAGCACGAGCAACCAACTTCCAGAAGTCAAAGATGAAGTCAAGAATATTATGTTCTACTGTTGATTACAACATTTTCTGGACCAGAGGCTGAGAAATACATAAAGAAAAGGAAGCATTACGTGATTGTTAATTAAGATTCACCTTGTCATACATATCCCACTTTTCATGCATTAGTGTCTCTGGACCAGTAATACCGAATTGAAGCTGACAGAAAAAAAAAGAAAAAAAAATCTTAAGATGAGAAAAGTTTATACTAATTTATCACCAAGAAAAACAGGATGGAGAAAACCAGTGATCACCGTAGGAGGAGGAAGTATACGTGCCTGAACCGAGGCTAGATTTTTGAAAAACAGCATTCCAAAATTTTTGGTAACGAGCTCTATCTCGTTCAGACTACTTCGCTTGGTAACCTAATGAAAGAAGAATAAATTAGGACTTTTTATTTCAAACAGGTTAACTATTGTAAGAAAAAGGGTTGACTTTACGGCTTCAATCGCCTTCACTCTCTCCAGAGGTCGTGGGGAAGAAGCTTTAATAAATTCACTCGCTTGTTCCAAAGTGAGCTGCGAGGTGAATCGTTGCTTTTCCAACATTCTCTTTTGAAACACCTATGTTGTCTTTTACTTTTGATTAAATGAAATTCTCTTTTGAATAAAATTAGAAACTGTGTTATTTTAGGGTTTAAATGAAAACCAAAAAAAAATTTAGTGGTAAAATCATGAGTCTAATAATTATAGTAGAATTAAAAATGCAAAACACAAATCAAATATTTGTACAAAAGTCACACAAATATGGCAAACACCAAAATATAATTTTTGAAGCTCTGTTGTTTCAACACATGCTTCCTAGTGAAAATAATTATAGCTAATTCATAAATATTTGATCATCTTCTCAATGTCTCTGTGGTTTCGAAAGTCTAGTCTTTATCAATTAGAGAAAGTCAATTTTTGCTTCATCTGCCTCGGTTTTGAAAGAAGGTATTTCGGATACAATTATCTTGTCATCTAAAAACTCCGAAAACCAATTTATGTGCCAAGAAGCTTGACAAAGAAGTTAATTTGCATGTATTTCAAAGAAAACAATTCACATGTTTTATCTGAATCACATATTCCAAGAACATTTCTAATCTTGAGACAAATTTAACTCAACATCAAGATTTTGGAACAGTTGCCCTATTTTTGAGTTGAAAACCTTCTTACAAAAAAACCACAAATCAAGAAACGATTAATTTTAGGTAAACAGATTCTGAAATCCTTAACTTTAATCTAAAGCCACAAAATGGGTAAATTATAAAAAATCATAATTTTAGTTTTTTTTTTAATCTTCTTGGTTAATGTACCTCTTCTAGTCTCATCGACAGAGGAAGAAAACAAATGCGGTGGTGGCTCCAATGGAGAAGGAAGCTCTACGTCGGTGAAATCAACCGTTCTTAACTACAACATTGGAGCTTTCTTCTCAATCTTAACCGCTGGAGTTTTTGGAATCTGTTACCTATCTTTGGCCTCAAATCATAATCTCTTCATGTTCGTCAAGGCATTGGCCGCCGGAGTTCATTTGTTTTACGAATGTGTGTAGTTCAGTCATGTTTAATTTTTGCAATGTTTTTCTTCCGATTAGCAGTTTTGTACATATAAATTCTTACGATTTATCCTTTCTATTACAAATTAGTTACTTTTAATGACTAAAATTAGGATAGATGATTGCAGGATGGAGCTTGAAAATCTCTTGAAGAAAGAGGTATCAAAAGTGTCCCAATTTCTACAATTATTTGCTATTCAACAAAAAGCTTTGGATTCTAAGCTTGGTTGTTTGTTTGTGATGAAATGAGTTTATGGATATTGATCTTGGTGCCTATGTTGATAGTATCAACAATGTCAGTTCAACGTTCTCGGATGTCCTACACAAACTTTAACGGAATGCATTTTTCATAAGTTAATTCACTTATTTAAATACATTTATCTTAATTTGCTTATGTTTTCCAAATGTTTTGCACATATTTCTTATACATTTCTCATATGATTACTTATTTGGATAAGTTAATTCACTCATGTGACTACAATTACTTCGTACTCCAATTTGTATCGTCTTCGGACTTAGTTTTAATGGTTTTGGAATGTAGATATACAAAATGTTAGCAACTAGAGTCAATTACGACATAAGTTATGATAATGGTTCAGAAATGTCGTCCTCTTGGCATGAGTCTATTAGATTGATTTATGGTGCATGCAAAGTTATGATGATTATTTGCTTAATTTTTTAAAAACATGAAATCGCTGTATGATTAGAGAAATTGAGAGATATAGCTACCAAATGAAGAATAATTAAGTGAATGACCACCCAATTCGAAATATTGTAAAAGCATGAATTGGTTAGTGAAAATATCGGTACTTCTATCCTTCTTCTCTTAACAAGCACAATACTCTCGCCAAATATTTTACACGGACTCTTCCCCTCTTATTCACCATTTTTCTCAGTGACATTTGCCGGATTTGGAGATGGGTAAAATCATCCTTACAACTTACATAATTGTTATATCTTCATGGTCATATTTCATATCCAAATTTGGTTATTAGTCAAATTGACCCATATGATTAACAAAAAGAACCAAAAAAACGAGGTGCACTGAAGTAAAAAGCTACAGAAGAAAGCTAATTATAAGTAATAATGTTTCACATCATACACAAGATTACAGATACACTAGTTCCCATTTAAACCAAATTGATCCCAACAATTTCTTCTTCTAAAAAAAGCTCAAACAAACAGATGAAGAGACTTGTTTCGGCAAGAAACTCACCAACTCCCTGGCCCCTCGTTCCCAGCTGCTGGCTTCCGGTTCAAGTAACGTATCACCGCATCTTCGACCCTGCAGCATTTTATGATTCAGAAACGTATCATCAATCAACCAGCGTAATTCCGCCACTTTCACAACTCTAATACATATAATCCGAGTGGATTCAAGCCACTAAAAACCAGAGTGAGAGCTTACCAAGGTTGGTTGAAGAAGTCTGATCGACGTTCTCTCTCAGCATTTCGACTTGCTTCTCCCGCTACGACCTTAAGATCCTTGCTCTGAGATTCGATCAGAGCGTTTATGAATTCAACCGGTGATTGGCTGAACCCCAAGAAAAACGCCCTCCTCCTCCTATGCTCATGGATTTTCCTTATGGCTGCACATATTGCTTCATCACAAGCCTCAATCTCTTTGTTCTTCTCTGCATTGGCCAGCAAATTGTTCAGATCCCTTTGGATCGAGAAAGGTACGTCCACCAGCACATCGTAACACGCTGATATGGACGGATTGTTTCCCGAGAGCTTGACTTTGTGTTCTAAGTGAATCGGTGGTGGAGGTGACAAGTGGTGAGATATCTTCTGAGAGACCATTGTGAATTTCAGCTTTTCTTCCCCAAAAACTTTCTGAAGTGCAGCGTCACAGTTGAAGAAAGAAGGGTCATTTGGGTTCTGCAATTTCCTCGCCTTAACGTAATGCCAAATTGCAGCGATGATTCTTGGCCTGGTATCAACCTCAATACCGAGAACATCCATCAATGCAGTAGAAAGCTTGAACTTTTCAGGGACATAGTTCATCTCCAACCTTATACTAGCTGCAAATTCCTGATTCCCTTTCCTCTTTATCTCAAAGCCTTCCTGAGGAGTAGGTGATCTAGCATTCTCCCATATGATCAAAGGGTTCTCCGGATACAGCCTCTGATCGAGAGAAAACGTTACCCTTTTGAAGAAAGACGAGAATTTCGGGTGCAATGGGTTTGATTTCTGAACAAACCCTGGCTGGTCAGGATCAACCCCATCTTCCAGGATCCTACCAATGATTTTAAGAGTCCATGTTGGCGGGTCAGCGTTTGGATTCCCAGGAATCGTGTTGTTTTGGTTAGCAAACGTGTTGAAAATGTAGATTCTAAGCGTCTTCTGTATGCAAGGAGGGTTCTTAAGAGCCTCCTGTATGTCAACTTTCTTTCTAGTTAACGCAGCATCCACCCGAGACTCAAACTCCAGAAGTTGTGTGTATAAGGCAGACTCAGGCAAGATTGCAGCCACACGCTCCTGCAAAGACTTTTCTGGAAGCTTCTGTTTCTTTTTCCTCGCAGCAGGAGTTAACTCCATTGTTCTCATAGGGGAGACAGTGTTGTTACTCGCAGGGGCCCCGGGAGGTCGCATTGGCGGTTTCTGCTGGAACCTCTTCATGTTTAAACTTCCAGGAGTTGTCATAGAAGGCGAAGATGGACCTAACCCACCAATCCCTGGGTTACCTTGAGTTTGGTTCATCGTCATGCCTTGAGCTTGTAACTGAGCTTGAATTTGTGCTTGAACTTTAGACTGTGCCAGGGCTTGAGCTTGTGAGAACTGAAACTGAGCTTGAAAGTTAGCTGCCATTTGAGACTGAGCATAGCCTTGGTTTCCAGGAACCGATCCAGAAGCCATCCCGGGATTCCCAAACGGCGAAGGCGCAGAGCCTTGTGGCTTCTGTGGATTGTTGTTGTTACCTGACATCGGTATATAAACTTGCCAGCCTGAAAAATTCAGAAGAAATAATAACACACTTTAAACCTAAACTTCCATTTGTACATAGATAATCCACAAATCTGTCAAAGAACATCATAAACAAAGCAAATTTTCTAATGATTCCCACTACAACTTGGGTATTGTAAGCTTATCAGAAATCTAAGAAAAAACCCAGAATTTTTTTCCGAACCCAGAAAATCGAACTCTCATAAAACCCTAATTTGTTTAAGATTGATGCACAGTTCAATGAGTAGGAACAATCTGCAGGCTTGAAATACGAAGAATAGAAAATGAAGACGAGGAACTCGATTTAAGATCGAAATACTAGTAAATTCCCAATGTGAAGATCTAGAATTCATCAAAACCCAAAATAGACACAAAAACAGAAAAACGCAGAGCCTAATACTACCAAAAGAGGTCGAGAGAGACGAGAGTTTCTTACGAAAGACGAAGAAGACTCGTAGCTTCGTTTCTTCTTCTTCTGATTCTCCTTCTTTCTGGATTTTCCGATACTTCTCACTTGTCGAGAGAGAAAACTAATCGCTTCACCGGAGCTACCTAATTTATTGACCGGGTTAACACCCGACCCGTATTTTGAAAGCCCAACAGAGAATATCGGCCCAACTTTAATTCACGTACATTTTATTTTATTTTCTTGGTCAAAATTTTGTTTTACGAATTTGTGTGGTTCAGTCATTTGCAATTTTTGCCAATGTTTTTCTTCCGATTAGCAGTTTTTTCCTTAAAAAACAATTTCAAGTACAAATAAATTCTTACGATTTATCCTTTCTATTACAAATTAGGATAGATGATTGCAATATATATGGAGCTTGGCAATCTCTTGATCAAAAGTGTCCCAATTTCTAAAATTATTTGTTATTCAACAAAAAGCTTTGCATTTTAAGCTTGGTTGTTGTTTGTGATGAAATGAGTTATGCTGATAGTACCAACAGTGCCGGTTCAACATTCTTGGATGTCTGTACACAAATTTAAAAGGAATGCATTTTTCATAAGTTAATTCACTTATGTTTTCCAAATGTTTAATTCGCTCATGTGTTTTCAAATGTTTTGCACATATTTGTTATAAATTTTTTATATGATTATTTATCAGAATACAATTACTTGGTACTTCAATTTGTGTAAGAAGAGAAGATAAAGAAGGATAGCAAAAGAGAAATTGATTCGCAGTTTATGTTTCTAATTTTTCTGTTCAAAACTAGAACATAATAAATAATGATAAGTTGGTTTAAGAAAACAATTGATTAACATTTTTGTTTTAGAAAGATCGACAAATATTGAAAAATGTTTGCGCATGTACTAAACTTCGAGTCCATGGATAAAATTTGGCACTGACAAATTTTTGACATCAAATTTTTATGTCATGTTTGGCATGTTTGCAGTGATCTTCCAACTACCACTCACATTCTTCACCAAACAAGGCATGACCATGAAGCGAAATATTTGAGCGCTTCAAAATCCCACCGACGACCTTACAAATCACCATCACGGTATCGATTATCTGCCTTATGCTGTTGTACGAAAAAATTTTGGTCCCAATCACCAAAAGGACTAGCCAAGTTCCTTCTCATAGGTATTCAATTTTCTTACCTCCTTTTATTTTGTATGTAGACTCTTTAATCGTATAAAAATGAGGCTTGATTGTTGCCATTGTTATTGCTGCGTTTGTCGAAAAGAAAAGACTCGACATAAGCCAAAAATTGAAGAATCCAGAAGCAGTTCCGATGAGTATCTTGTGGCTACTTCCGCAATCACTACAAGAAAACAAGCAATATTCCGACGGACGTCATATCCGTCGGAAATTTCAGACGGCATGCCGACGGATTTCCGACCAAAATGAATCCGTCGGATATCCGTCGGTTTATTGTGACGGATTTCCGACGGTCACGGAAACCGTCGGTAATCTGTCGCCTTCTCCCGACGGATTACCGACGGCAATAAATTGTCGTAATTTTCCGACGCTTTCCGACGGAAATCCGACTTTCCGATGTCGGCAAAGTTTGATTGCTCAGCTCATACCGACGGAACTAATTCCGTCGGAATTATGTAACGGATTTCCGTCGGAATACCGACGGTTTCCGATGTCGGTAAAGTTTGAGTGGTTACCATATCGTTAGCGGTGGCCGATGAGATTGGTGGGGTGTTATGTCGGAGGTGTTTGACGGATTACGAGTTCTATTTAAGTTTCCACATTTCTTCATTCGTTCATAACACAATTTTAAAAAGCCAACAAATTTGTTAGCGATGAGTTCATATTTTCGGTCTTGGATGGACGAGCCAATGATGGATATGAGCTCGAACTTATTAACGTCCGCATACGCTGAAGGTATATGCGAGTTCATGAATTTACCTAGAAATCAAGATGCAGTGAACAAAAGTCAGGATATCAAATGTCCATGTTCTAATTGTTGTAATAGAATTAGTGTTGCGGTTCATACTGTTTGGAATCACTTATATAGATATGGATTTAGGCCGGGATATAAGGTTTGGTTTTTACATGGAGAAAGCAATTATGAATATGGTGGTAGTAGTAGTAGTAATGCACCTTATTTTCTGGATAGCGTAGGAGAACATACAACGGAAGTAGATGTTGGGGTAAGTACAGTTGCGATGGTTAACGATGCGTTTAGAGAGAATTTGCAGTTGGGTGGTTATGAGGGTGATAGGGTTGAAGAACCTAATTTAGAATCTTGAAGGTTTTTTGATATGTTAGACGCATCAAAGCAACCACTATACAGCGGTTGTAGGGAAGGTCATTCACCGTTATCTTCTGCTAGTAGGATGATGAACATGAAGACTGATTACAATTTGTCTGAAGAATGTGTTGATGCATTCGCCGAGTTTGTGAAAGATGTTTTGCCAGAGGATAATCTTTGTCCAGCATCATACTACGAGGTCCAGAAACTTATTGCCGGTCTTGGTTTGCCCTACCAGATAAAAGATGTGTGCATCGACAACTGTATGCTATACTAACAAATGTAAATTTTGCCGTAAACCACGGTTCCAGGACACAAGCGGCAGAGTAAAGATTCCATTCAAACGGATGTGGTATTTACTAATAGCAGAGAGGTTGAAGAGGTTGTATCAATCAGAACGCACAGCTAAGGCTATGAGATGGCATGCATAGCATAGTCAAGATGGAGAGATTACGCATCCTTCTGACGCGGAAGCGTGGAAACACTTCCAATCCGTGTATCCTACTAACAACTGTTATGTTACAGGATGTACATGTCTCTAGCACGTTATTACCATTCTGATAAGACAGATGCCAAACTTGTTGTCTTGAAAGATGAAGAATTTTCGGGGTGGTTGAAATGTTATATAAGTTTAATATAATTACTTACTCTGACTTTTCCAGGTTTTCACGTTCATATGTTACTGATATATTACTTATATCATTTTTAGGTTTCCAAAAGTTTAGCAAGTGGTCAATCAATCCTGACATGGTTAGTGGAGTTTGTTCATGGCTTACGCAGCACCGCGACTTCATATCCCCAGTTTTGCACTAGGGGATATTCGTTCAGGATCCGTGAGGAAGGACGTCAAGTAAGTGGGAATCTCTTGAGAGAATTCGTCGCAATGAGATTCGGTTTCCCACGATAATTTTGGAATATAAAAAAAAATTGCCTCGAATGTTGTTTTTGCGTCTTCATTAGGAGAGATAGAAGACATTTTGTGTTATTGAGAGGTGTAGAAGATATACACTCCATCAGGTGTATTTATAGTAGAAGTTATATGTATAAACCATCGGTATTTCGTCTGTAATCCGTCCGACTACACGATGTCGGCAAAGTTTGATTGGTCAGCTGTACTGACGGATTTCCGACTACACGATGTCGGCATAGTTTGATTAGTCAGATGTACTGACGAATTTCCGACGGAGCTATGTCGTCATAACTATGTAACGGATTTCCGACGGAGCTATGTCGTCATAACTATGTAACGGATTTTCGACGGATTGCCGACGGTTTCCGATGTCGGCAAAGTTTGAGTGGTTAATAAATCAAGTGCAGTGGCCGATGGGATTGGTGGGGTGTTATGTCAGAGTGTTTTGACGGTTTTCCGACGGATATCCGTTCTACATAAGTTTGCACTTTTTGTCATTCCTTCATAAAAAAATTTTAACACAAAATCATTACACAGTAAAATTCAATTGCGTAATGGCAAACAGAGATCTATGGAATTACTATATGCAAAACCGAGCCCCCGGTCAAAACCCTCCAAACACAACTCTTGTTCCTTCAAGCTCTCCTTACGATAACTTAAATATTATTGATGCTCAACCGACAATTTCACTCCATCCAACTCAACAATCCCAGAACCAAACGCCCGTAGTACCGGGACCTGGCCAAGTCGTACGGCGAGGCATGTTTCGGAAGAGGTCTCATGATGCAAAGGTGATGCGAGGTGAAAGTTCTCAGCCACGCCCAACACAAGATTTTATTCGTGAGGTCATTAATGAGGCACCACAGGCCGACCAGGATTTTAGTAGTCCTCGGTGGACTTCTACTATCGATTACATAATCCGTGAAGGTATATATATATATATAATTACCGCTTTTACTTTAACAATAATGATTGTGGCTGACAAATACTAAATCTATCATTCATACATGTAGGTTCTTATAACAATCGGAGCACACCATTCTGGACCAAGGTTGCAGAAATTCAATCCCCGCATTCACAATTTGTGAAAGTCAAAAAGGTTTACGTTTTCAACCAATTTTATTAACATTTAGAGATACAATTTATGTGACAAGTTTATTCTATTTCATTATCAGATTGTGGCTATGCTCTCTAGTTCGAACCCCCAATGACCAGGGAGATCTGCTAGTAACCTTAAAAGATCCTTCAGGAAAAATCGAGGGAACTATGCACCATAACATCTTCAAGAATGACGAGTACAGACTCACGACTGGTGTAGGTGCGGTGGTCATCCTAAAGAATATTACCGTTTGCCGTTTTAACAGGAACTCAAGGTACCTGAACATCACAGAGCGGAACATTGTTAAGGTAGATGCATATTATACGTTTCTAAATATGTCTGGGAAGGCTTATCTAAATTCATTTTTCACACAGATAATCGGTGCTAATTCGATGATTGCTGAATACCAACCAACAGAAGTATCTACCATCGATGAGGAAGATGAATGCACTACTGGGTACGAATATGAAACAGTTCGAGACACAGATGATGAATAAACATCCGACCCGTCCATGATTTTAATATTTTCTGACTATCCATTGTACGAGTTTATCCGAATAATGTTGTATGTGTAATATTTTACCATCCATGATTTTAGTATCTACCATCGATGATTTTATATGTCATATTACAGATTTCCGACTAATTTTGTGTTCATGTAATATTCCCGCTTAAAAATAATTTTTTACGGATTTCTGACGGATCCTTAAATTCATTTCTTTTCTATTCTGAGATAGGAAAAAAAAATTTAATTTTTATTTTAATTTTTTCCTATCTCAGAATAGAAAATAAATGAATTTAAGTATCCGTCATAATGAAAATATTAATAAAAAATCAAAATCCGTCAGAAATCCGTCATAATGTATGATGGATTTCTGACGGATTATCAATTTTATATTTTTTCTATTCGGAGATAGAAAAAATTAATTAAAAAACAAAATCCGTCAGAAATCCGTCATAATGAAAAATTAATAAAAAACCGAAATCCATCATAAATCCGTCATAATGTATGACGGATTTCTGACGGATTATTAATTTTATATTTTTTCTATTCGGAGATAGAAAAATTTATTTAAAAACCAAAATCCGTCAGAAATCCGTCATAATGAAAAATTAATAAAAAACCGAAATCCGTCACAAATCCGTCATAATGTATGACGGATTTCTGACGGATTATTAATTTTATATTTTTTCTATTCGGAGATAGAAAAATTAATAAAAAACCAAACTCCGTGAGAAATCCGTCATAATTTATGACGGATTTTGAACGGATAATTAATTTTATATTTTTTCTATTCGGAGAATGAAAAAATTAATTAAAAAACCACTATCCGTCAGAATTCCGTCAGAATTTTTGACGGAGTTGTGACAGAAAACCCTAATTTCCTGCCCCCTAAACACTTCGATATCAGCAAAAACGCGGCAAAATCAGTCAGTATTTCCGTCGGAATATTTGATTCCGTCGGAAGTCCGTCGGAATCCCGTCGTCATACGTCATTAAAACCAGAGAATTCTTCTTCCCCGCAGACATAACCCAAAAATTTTCTTTTCCCATCGAATTTCGGGCGATTTCCGGTTGCTTCACCGCCGATTTGCCGCCGATTACACCGGTCCTCCACCGTTTCTATTCCCCTTCCGTAAGACAATCACCAATTACCCCAAACATGTAAGTTTTTCAAAATTTTGAAGAGTTTTTCAATATTGTTCTTGAAATTATAAGTTAGAAAATTGATTTTGATTGTGATTGTGATCGAATTTTGGGCGATTTCATAATGGTTTATGAGAATTTTATGCATTTAGGAAGTAACGGACATAGGAATTCACATATTTAGGGTGTATGAGTTTGTTAGGGATTTATGAATTTAGCTAGGTATTAGTAGAATTTTCTAAATTTATAATTTTTGGGAATTTAGGAATTTTTAAATTAATGAATTTTGGATTGATGCTAATATAATGAATTTAAAAATTTAGGGATTTTAGAAATTTTTACGATATTATGAAAATTTTATGAATTTTTGGAATTTTTTTTTTTGATTTGAATAAGTTTTTGGGGTTTTTAGGGATTTTAATAGATTTATGATATGATTAATATATAAAATTTAAAAATTTTAAAAAAATAATTTTTAAAATTTTTAAAAAAACATTTAACTTTCTTAAACTTTGAAAATTGTATAACTTTTAAAAATCATTTTAAACATTTAAAATTTTATAAATCCTCTATAAAATTATTTTTAAAATAAATTTACAAATTCCAAATCCCAATTACCCAACAATACCTATATCCCGAAACCTCCATATCTAAAAATCGAAATATCCCTAAATGCCGAAATTTCAAATTTCCAATTTCCCAAAATCCCTAAGTCAGTAAATCCTAAAATCTTAAAATCCTAAATTACTAACACATGATGATGGACCGAGACAAAATATGGAAAAGTTTTATAAACGTGTTTGGCGAGTGATTGCGCCGGAGAGGGTGCGGGTGTTTCTTTGGTTAGTTACGCAACAAGCTATCATGACGAATTATAAGGTGTTAGGAAATTTTGGAATTTAGAGAATATTATGAATTTAGAAATTTATAAAATTTAGGGATTTATGGATTTATGAAATATGATATATTTAGGAAATTAACATTTTAGGATTTTCGGGTATTTGGGATTTACGATTTTACGATTTTTTAAAATTATTTGAATTATAATTCTAATAATTATTTGTGGTTTATAAGGATTGATAAAGATTTTGAATATGAGTAATCTATAAAATTCTAAAATTTTAATATTTTAGAAAATTTTGTTTTAAAAGTTTTTTAAAAAACCAATATAATTCCTTAAATTTTAAAACATTTAAATTTTTAAAGCATTTAACCCATTAAAAAGGATTTTTTAAAATTTTTAAAAATTCATAAATCCCTAAATATGTATATCTAATAATCCAAAAAACTAAAATTTATGAAATCTCTAATTCCCCAAATCACAAAATTCCAAAATCCCCAATTCTCCAAATCTCAAAATTCCAAAATCGCAAATTCCCAAATTACCATAAATCCTAAAATCCATAAATTCCAAAATCTCAAAATCAAAAATTCCCAAAATCCCAAAAGCCCTAACTCCGTAATAATGATTGTAAATTTTAAATTTATAATTGACATACTAATTTTAAATATGTAAGAAAAAATTAAAAGTTATGTAAAAATTTTGGAAATCTTAGGGATTATAGGCGATTTCTTGAGGGTAGCGGAGGCCGTGCTTCCTCTAAGGGAGGTGTGACTGCGAGTCAGTCGCAGATTCCCGACACTCCTCTTATGGGTTCAGGTGGCTCAGCTCCTACGGCAATGTGCATCGAGGAGTTTGTGTCGCAACCCGGTCGGGATAGCTTTCCTCGCCTTGATCCGGAATTACCACCTAACACGACCTGGTAATGACTACTTTTGAAAATTTATAGGATTATATTAACTTAATAAAATTGTTAACAAAATATCAAACAAAGTATTGTGTAGGTTCCAATTTTCGGGAAACGGTATTTCGAGTTCTATCAACGCAATAATCAATTGCTTGATAACTAAACCGTATCCCACTTATTCTGAGATTCCAGTGGCATACCAGGACACATGGTTTCGGCAATTTGCGGTATGATTTTATATTCTAAATTAAAAATTCATCTTTTATATTACATTCCAATTGTCAATAGTAATTCGGGTATTGTTTTTTTTCAGCAAGAATTTACGTGGAACCCACAGCTGACTGCTATGGTCCGACGTAAATTCGACGAAAAGGCGAGTAGAAAGTACTCGCAGAAGATGAAGGAGTGGAAGGACGGGTGGTTCATACATCAGAAGGTGCCTAAGGCCCTAAAAACAACGAAGTATTATGGGCTGGACTACTTGCACATTGGGAACGGGAGGACACTCAAGCGACCTCCGGAAAAAACTCGAGTAACCGGAGGAGCGACCGGAAGGGGAAGGGACCAGCGACCCATAACCTCGGTGCAACGAGCAAGGCGTCACGTGTAGAGCAACTGGTAATTTTCTTAATTTTTCAAAAAATTTTAATTATCGCTAACATTTTCCATACTTGATGACTATGCTAACAGTTTGAGAAGACCGGTGTGTGTCCTTCGCATCTTGATGTGATCAGAGATGCCCACACCAACAGAAAGACTAGTGAAATCCAAGATACGATTGCTCGGGAAATCGTGGAGAGCGTGGAGAGGCTCGGGGAGGAGTACCTCCAATCGCAACCGATCGTCGATGGAACTCCGCTCCCAACCGAAGTTCCAGTCGACAAGATAAACGAGTTCTCTTACGAGGTTAGTAAAGGTCTCAATTTTAAACACAATTAAAATACCTTTTAATACGAATAAGTTTTGAAATTGATTGATTTATTTTTTTCGTAGGTTACCCGTAAGAACAAAGGTCGTGTCTACGGCCTCCCCGAAGACAGTTCCTCATCTGTTTCGTCGGTTCGCTTTCACGGTGGTAGCAGTTTGGTAGCACAAAACGCCGAACTGACCCAGCGGCTTAGCTCTTTGGAGCACCGGTACGAGAGAGAGAATGCGGAGGCGGAGGAACGACACCAGAGAGAGAAGGCGGAGGCCGAGGAACGATATCGTGCGATGGAAGAGAAGATGAACGAGTTTTTCCGTAGTCATCGATCGCAATAGAGTTTTCAGACTTTTGAATTTTTATGTAAAACTTTAAATTGGTTTTAAAACAATTTAAATTTAATTTTAATTTAATTTCGATTTTTAATTTAATTTTTTTTAATAATTCATTTAATTTAATATATTTATTAAAAAATAATTTTTAAAAAAATTAATTACAAATCCGTCGGTTTTATAAATCCGTCGGAATTCCGTCGGTTTCTTGGCCGTCGGAAATCCGTCGGTTTCCTTGCCGTCGGAAATCCGTCGGTTTCCTTGCCGTCGGAAATCCGTCGGCTTCCTTGGCCGTCGGAAATCTAACCTCCGACGGTATTACGACGGAGTGTCAACGGATTCCGATTATCCGTGTTCTGTCGGGAATCCGTTGGTTTTTCCGACGTATTTCCGACGGATTTTCATTTCCGACGAGATAGAACCGGCGGACCATATCCGTCGGAATAGGTTCTATTCCGACGGATTTCCGACGGTTTTGACCGTCGGAATATGCCCTGTTTTCTTGTAGTGAATATATCCTCTTGGGTAGTTCGGACATTTTCCCGGTGGTCGGGATGCAACAGTTCTTCTACGCCGAGGTTCCCGTCAGAATGAAAACTGTTGAATTTTCCCTCAACACAAGCGTATTCGGCGTTGGGAACTTTGTGAGTGCCTCTTTAATCTCAGTACTCAAACTGGTTTGCAGACGACATATCCAAAGCCCGACTCGACAATTTCTACTGGGTTCTTACAATTATGAGTACCGTCTGCTTCGTGGTCTACATTGTCATCTGCTTATGCTTCAAGAGTCGCCAAGAAGAAGAAGGGTAAGATTCGAAGCCAATATAACCATCGGTGAAGACTACTTTTATTTGTTTTGTTTTAGTTGTTCATGTAGTAAGAAAGACTTAACTCATTTGCTTAAATTCAATATTGTAGTTTGCCACAAGATCTTAACTCATCTACTTATTTTAACTCCTCTACTTAAATTATTAACTCAGGAGAACAATTTTTTTTATAGTTTTTCCTAAACATTAGTTTTTTTTATAACTAAAATTAGGATATTTTAGACAATGGTTGTTCACGGTGGATCTAGAAATATTTTTGATCGAGGGCATAAAATTTAACTAAAATTAAGATTACCATTACACCTAATTAACCCTAAAATATATAGTTGTTTCTTATTATTATAGAAATGTTTAATAAAAGTAAACAAAAAAAAAAGGAAAGTGCACGAGACAAACAAGCTGATGTAGGAGGGGGTAATCACCAAAGCAGCGAGCAATTTCTTCTAAATTTGGTTACAGTTATTAAAACATATTTTAATCTATGGGGGGTAGATGCATCTGGTAGTTCTAACCTAGCTCCGCCCCTTGTTGTTTGAATGTAACAAAAATAATAAAATTGCTAGATTAAATAGATTACTTCGACATGCTAGTACTGTAGAAAAAAATATTTTATTTCTCCCCGGTTGTTTGGGGAACAACAATTCAAGAATATGACTATATATGAGCACATGCAATTACAATAAGCGACGAGAAAATCAAGCTTGTCGTTTGAAAAAGGTAACAACTTGGTTATAAACAACGTCTTTGGCAGTAACACCCATGATGAAATCAGCATGAGCATAATCTTTCACAAACTGCACATTCAGCTTATCTTTGTCGTGAAACTTAAACTGGTCCAAGAGATACTCAACGTCGGTCACATCGGCTAAGCAGTCTAAACCACCGTAGCTAAAGAAAAGGGGAAGGTCGTGTGGTATCGCCGATATGTTGTAAACCGGCGGTAACACTTGACCGTAATGTTTCATGTTACGGTCACTACTTCCATAGTTGTATTTTCTTAGCTCCTTGTCTCTTACCGCTAAAAACAAATCAATTAATTTCAAGAACACTTGAAATTAAGGTTTGTTTTTATATAAACAAAATGGAAATTTGTTTTTTACTTACTTTGAGAAAGGTGGATCATATTCTTGGTGGATGTAGATTGAGGTTCGTTAGCCAGAAACAGATCAATGGTTGATGCGTTAAGACAACAATTCTTGCCTACATATTTTTGTAAAATTAATTAATAAATTGTTTGTCAATATTGGTAGATATGTGATTTTTAATTGGTGCATTACCGGTGATAATAGCGAGTAAATTGTAACAGTCGACCTTCGCTTCATGGCAGATAGCCTTTATAAAAGTCCCTACTATTCCACTGTCATATGTGTATACAATTAGCTATAGTTTATGTAATCAAACAAAGGCAAGAACAAACAAATTTTAAAAATAAAAGCATATGAATACATTTACCTTTTGGGGTTAAACTCAGGGAAAATAATGGCGGTGGCCTGTTATTGAAGGACAATACACAAGTTATTTTTCATCAATATAGACACAAGTTTTCATAAATGTTTTTTTATAGCTAGAGACCTCGGCGAGGAAGGCTCGGGCAGCTATGTCGCCAATGACGGTGGTCATGTGGCTGAGATAAGCAATAGGACTCAGCATTGCCGCCGATCTCACTTTATCCACCAATCCTACTTCCGAGAACGACGTAAATCCTATCAAAGTCCCCTGATCATATTTTTCCATTTATTAGCATTTCTTTTTTTTGACCAAACTGATTTTATAGATAATTTAAACTCCAACCATGGAGAAAATGTTAAAGTTTAACAAGAAGAACAAAGATAAAGACTCGGCTAAAACATTTGCCGTACAAAGTACATAAACGATAAAGATAGAAGAGAAAGATTCTAAAAGGCAACGAATGTCATGTAGAGTGCTTTCCGGCTCATTGACAAAATCTCTAGACTTGAGAAATTTGACAAGAGAAAGAGAATCCATGAACACATTAAGGTGTCGGATCTCTATAGTTGAAGCGGCAATAAAGGCGGCTTTGATTGTGATCGTCTCCGCTATTAACACCAAAGGTACAAACCTCGGAGTATGAGAGACTTGATGCAAGAAGATATTCCTTGCAATCTTAAAGGTTAGAACTTCTGCAAATAGCAAAGAAGACTCCAACACCTTTCTTCCTACAATACAATCACTCAAAACAAGAGAGAAAGATAGGGTGTAAGTAACCTCCATAAAGGAGTAATCAGAGCGATTTGGTGCCAACAAACCAAGCTCACGTGGAACAAGTACAGTGTAGAAAACATTTCCATCAATCACAAAAGAGATGAGTGCTAGAGATAAAGCTTCTATGAGGTGGACCTCAAAGATTAAGACTCCACTCCCAACTGACTTAAAGAGAAACGACGATGACCTGCATACAGCAGTATAGAATCGCAGAGACGCGATAGAGAGACTTATGGACCCAGATTTTCCTGGTAAAAGAGTACGAGTAACACCTGATGAAGCGCAAGCAGCTAGTTCACAAATTAAACAAATGGAACTAGCTAATTCTCCGTTCCTCTCATATCTAACGTATCGGTGACATGTCGGTACATGAGATAAGAGAATGAGAGCGCATAGACCAAACCTGTGGAAGACGAGACATTCCATAACGAGACTGAAGCGGGGACGGCATATTGTAGGAAAGAGCCGCACATAGACAAAATAAGTGTCACCAAAGAACACTTGAACTAAGATGCACCAGTGGATGAGATATGCGCAGCAACAGGGCTGTAAGGTATGGTTCTTTACATCCTTAGCGAGAGGGAGGACATCGTACGTGGCTTGCAGAACAGTGAGAAGGCTCCCACCTGAAATCGATCTATCCATTTGTGCATTCGCCAAAGGAGACGCAAAAGCATAGTGCGGCGGAGCTAGTAGAGAGATTGAAACGAGAGAAGACAAGGCAGATGGATTGTTCTTGGAGAGAGACGGTGGTCCATAGGAGTTCGGCGGATCCGGTGGCTCTGGTGGCTCCGATGAGTTCACGTAAGCTTTTTTGGAGGTTACGTTTGCTCGATCTAACGGCTTTGGAGGAGAGAGATTCTGAGAGAGGAGGATTGTTGACCTCAGGTTCACGAGGAGGCAAAAACACAGCAGATCGGAACAGTTCATCCCAAATGTGAGCAAGAGAGAACTAAAGCTGAAAATTTTAACTGAATCTGAACCTGAACACTAACAAGGACCCAAAAGAGGGTAGTAGTGGAGATACGAAAGATCCTCACCAAGGAGGTAAATTGAAATCTGGGAACTTTAGACCTGAAGAGAGAGCCTCAGGTTGAACCAATCAGAAGCTAAACCCATCTTTCTTCTGTCGCCGAGGAGTTTTGTACCGGTTGTCATGGACCAGAGTCAAAACGAGTTAACTAGCCACCGGAGATAGGCTTAGCGGCCACCCCTAAGTCCGTTTACAGAAGAAAATCCGGTGAATTTTGAGTTTGATTCTTCTATAAGTGGAAAAGATTGGTTGGTAAAGAGTCAGATTTGAAATATTTTGAAAAAAATTACCAAAAAAGGGTAAAGAAACAATGGATAAAAGCCATAGGAACCGAAGAACCCAAAGGTTACAAGAACACTCGGGAGTCGGGCCTGAGAGCTTTCGTTATTCTCTATTTTCTATTATTTTCTATCTTTTTGATTTACTTGTCATTTTTCATTATTCAATACTTTGCATTATTAGCATTTCTTATATTTTCAATCTAAAACATAGAAAACATACATGTTGATAACGTATGGACCCACCTAGGAATGTCCGATGTAATGAATCTTTTGGCCTGTTAGGCCATGGATATGGTCAAACATAGCTGGCAGATCGTAACTCACTAGCTCGTCCCACGTCCAATTCCAGAAAGCCTAATAAAACGTAACCACAAACGGTTAAATCTAGGTTTAATTAGGAAAAGTGCGTAATCTGGTTGAGAGAATAGTTAACTGAACCGGACCGCTTTATTAGGGCTAAGGTACGTATGTCTTCTGCTGTATCTAGTTCCTCTTGTATTCCCCATCCACACATCGAATCCTTGATCAGCCCAAAATCAACGGTAGATTTTGATCCGCCGGATTCAACAGCCACGACATTCCATCCTGCACTTTCAATGTAACTAATCCATATTATCCTCTTTATGAAAAAAAGTATTCGTTATCCAACTCTAATTCACCTTGTATTTTTAGCAATGAATATGCATATGCATATACAATTTATGCTACATTTCTGAAATGTAACCATTAGAAATTTAAAGGACTATTTTGTCATCAAAAGAGACATTTTACGATTCTGCATATGTACGACTGTCTCTGTGACTCTGTCCAAAGGAAACTTGAAACGTAAGGTAAGGCATAAAGTAATTTATTTCTTGTCGACAAATACAAATAGATAGTGCTGATCTAGTAATATGCACTTTCATAATCTGATATATATTTTTAAGAATTCGATGAGTATGTTAGAGTCGACACGGTTATATATATATATATATATTACGAAAATACAAACCTTTCTCCGATCCCATATCAGAAAAGCTGTTTATCAATTGACTTTATTTCAATTAAGTGGTTAGTAACGCTCGATTTCTATCACTCAATTTGTTGGACGCACATGTTAAACACTCATGCTGTCTTTTTTTTACCCACCACTTAAATACATATCACATTAATTTAATCATACTTCGAAGTTCTATCTGACATAGAGAGTACAGAACTTCGTTTTTACACTCGACTTAAGCATATACAAATATATACAATAATGTGTACGTACTTGCAAGCACTGAAGCATATACGTTTGGTCTTGGTCCACATGTTATTAATGATGTTTAATTGTTTATCGTCCTAAACTAAACGTATAGATAGACAATCTTTTTACTACATTTGTGTTACTTATTCCTGGAAAAAAAGAGGGCATAAAGTTTTACCAAATAATATTTCTCACACTTTTTCTTGACGTCATTTTTTTCTTCTTGACGCCACTTTCCACTTTCAAAAAAATATATGTGCTGATATTTTAATGGAAAACAGCTTCAATTTAATAATTACAAGTATTTGGGTGCGATGCAATCTAATTACTATTTTCAAATCTGTATCACATGTTAATGGCAACAACAAAAAGTTTGAAATGTATATCACGTTAATTAAACACATAAAGTTCTAAATAACTAGCATGCGTGTGTGTGCCTATGTAATTACGCAAATTAATTAATTCGACGCAAAAGGTTAAAACAAGAGTTAAACTTACAACAAGAATCCCATGTTGTATTAAGACAGGCTGTCTTTTCGCCGGATCTCCAGCACCGACTCGGCCTTCCGGTATCCTTTGCATATTCAATATGTATCCATCTTGAGTCACCACCTTCAATTAATTAATCAAAATCACTTTCTCTATATATGCTTCTTTCAATAGTTAATCATCATTAATAACTACAAATTACACAAGAAAATTATTATATCGTACGTACATCATGTTCTTCGCACTTGTAGCCAAATATATGGACAGAAGAAGCGCATATGCCGTCAGAAGCCGTCCTCTGCGGCAGTTTTCCGGCAATCCGGCCGACACGAGCTTCGAGGGGATTTATAAGGGAAAGAGCGAAGAAGATTAAGAACCATAAGACTAAACCGATGGATCCGGACGGAACCATGGTTGAGCCGGGGGGGTTTGGGATATATAGGCGGGGTGGCGTTTCTATGAATCAAATTGAAAGGGGTTTTATATATATAGCGAAGTGATGACATAAGAAAATAGAAAACGGGTTAATTGGTACTATAACCAAAATAAATAAATAAATCCCTTTAGGTAATATGGATATTAGAAAAAAATCCTTTTTAAGGTAAAAAAATCTACTTCAATTGCCTTCTATAATATTATCACACCCAAACAAAATTTATGGTTAAAAAGTTAAAACAACAAAATCAAAGAACTAAAACATTGATAATGGTGAATCACTTCTATGTTCTTTAAGAAATTAAGGTTCGAATGATAGATATTTAGGATAATATGTGGAACTGACAGGAGATAAAAAAATGGAATGGAAAATGATTTTTAGTTGGATAAGAGTAAAATCTAGAAAAATTAAATATGAATGGTATAGACTTATCTTTTTGTTGTCAGCAACAACAAAATAAAATGATGGTTGAGGAACTGAAAGGAATGTTTTAGAACGAAATTTTAAATTTTTAATTAAAAATCTGATCTATTGATGTTTTATCTTTTTACTGCCTATTTTATTTACCATATAATATGTATATTAAATTCATTATTTAATTCCACATCCTCATGTATTATGTATGCTATCCCCAATCCAATTTCTTCATATTTCAATCCTTTATAGTAATCCATACCCAACATAATTGAATAAAATGTCTACCATGCACTTTCACTTTGGTTGGCCAGATCAAAGAACACTGAACACAAAGTAATTAGCTAAAAAATTATGCGCTTTTTCCATAATTCGATTTTCGGTTAAAAAACACAAGTGATAACCAAAATCTCATTACACATCCAAAAGTTCATTTAATATCATCAAATTGTAATATGATTTCATAATGAAAAAATTATTGAAATTACCATAATTTCAATAACCCTTTCTAAAATTACCACAACCCTTAAAAAGTTTCCAATTTCATACCACAAGCCTGTTGAAAAGACGAAAATACCCTTCTTCCTTTCTTCTTCTTCTTCTTCTTCTTCTTCTTCTTCTTCTTCCTCTCTCTCTCTCTCTCTCTCTCTCTCTCTCTCTCTCTCTCTCTCTCTCTCTCTCTCTCTCTCTCTCTCTCTCTCTCTCAACCGGGGAGGGTGATTGCCGGAGGTAGAGTCGGATACGAGACATTGACGGAGACGAGACATCGACGGAGACGAGATAGTGGACCAAATTTGATCGGAATAGAAAACTAAACCGGAAACAACAATAGAAACATAGGACAACATACGCCGATATAAATTGTAACAATAGAAAAACATGAATACGGGGGACAACATCCACAAAGACCGTGGACAACGGCCACGAAGACGGTGGTTGGCATTTTTTCCGACTGTATAGACATAAACAGAGTCGGGAGAAGATAACTTTGTCCATTACCACTAGCTTTCAATTAATGTGTCCATAATTCTCGTTTTAGTCTTGTCCTCTCAAGATTGTAGTTTTAGAACACAAAACGTTTTTTTCAAAGGTGGAAAACTATAAAAAATTTGATCGAAACAGAGAACTAAACCGGAAACAACGACAAAAACAGTGGACAATTTTTATAACTTGTGCTTTGTTGTCCACTAACGCGGTTTTGTTTCCCATGTACTTGTCCACTGTGTGTTTATGATCCTATTTTTATTTAAAATCAATTTGCATATTTAAAATCAGTTTCTATCTTATGAAACTTGTAAAATCAGTTTATCTTTTGGCGTTAAACAAACTGATATTGATTTTGTAAAATAAATTATTGTAAAATCCTCTCAATACAAAAGATATTGATTTTGTTTTTGTCCCCACCACAACTTGTCCACGCGTGCACAACTGCATTTTGTCCACCGTCTCCGGTTATATCCACCACCGTCTTCGTCACCGCCGACCATCGTCACAGTGGATATTTTCGTTTCTTGTCTACCGCTACCACTATCTCATCCATTGTTTTTGTCACCGTTTCGCTTTTGTCCCCAATTCCAACTTCGTGATTGTCCACGGTCCTACCTTTGTCACCAACCACCACTTCGTCCATGGAAATTTTTTCTTCAATCTTGTTTCTTCAAGTGTTGGAGGTAAACATGAATAAAATTGTGCTTTAATCCACCGTCTCTATCTCCGGTTGAGAGAGAGAGAGAGAGAGAGAGAGAGAGAGAGAGAGAGAGAGAGAGAGAGAGAGAGAGAGAGAGAGAGAGATTTGAAGAAGAAGGGCATTGTTTGAAATTGGTCTGAAATTTGAGGGTCAAAATGGTCTGAAATTGGACTAAATAGTAGTTCAAGAAAAGTTGACTGAAAATATGGTAATTGAAGAAAGGTTACTCGAAATTATGGTAATTTCGGAAAATTTCCCTTTCATAATTATATAAGACAAACACTTATAAATTTAATTAATGGATAAGAAAATCTCTTTAAAAAATCAAACAAATTAAAAGATACATAAATGTTAAATCTCTGAGATCTTAATATTCATAAGAAAGAAAGAAAATTGTTCACAAAAACGTTTTTGTTATACTCGTTTTGTTTTTGTTCGTGAGACGTGGAAGCAAACGAAAGAAGAAAAAAAGATTACGAAAGAAGAAACTGTTAAAGACGATTGGAGATGCTGTAGGGACAGATAAGTGGAGAAATGACTTCATTTTCCGTTAGTTGTTTTCTTTTGATTTCATTTCACACACAATTGTAAGTAAGGTGTCAAGAACACAACACAACAACAACAAAAACCTCGAGACATGCTCTACGTTTGGATAATATAAATAATTTGGGCCTTACACAATATTCCAAATAAATTTATAGTCTAAGGTCTTGCTTTCATATTTGGTTTGGTGTTCACATTTCAACACTATCATCTCTGCTCCCTAGGCACTCTGAATCGTATCATCTTTAGAAATATCAAAATATTCGGCCACAAATCTCGCGTGGTAGTGGTTTTATCAAAGAAAACAAAAAATCTCACGTGTGGGTCTATAGGCTTTAGGAACAAGGTCGTAAATTTCTTACAATCCAGATGATTCTACTGTATGCAAACTTTTTTAATAGATCATTTGGTAATTTCTTCGATTTGCGAATTTGTTTGCCAGGAAGTAGTAAGATAATTCACGGATCTAGGGGTTATTCAAAATAGGAAAAAACGAATTCGGTTATGCTATACAAACCATTTCGGTAGTTTTTTTAGAACCCGTCAAATTTAGATATGTTAATGATGTTAGGCGTTTTTTTACACAGGGCCATCAAAAACCCCCTCGTACGTTGTAGCACAAAGGGTTATCGTATCCACAGAGAGGTTTGATTGATACACTAGGATTGCAATGATCCATTCTTAAGCTAGAGCGATGCTTTTTACAAGTAAACAAAAGATGAAACTATGAAACAAGTGAAAAGGATGGTTTTAATTTACAATGCTCTCGAAGAGACGAGAGTTAGACCATGGAAATTCTTATAGGCAATGAATCAAAGATTATCACAACTGTCAAGGTTCTATCACGCACCGCTCTAGAACTCAAACACGAAAGTATAACCAACTAACTGTCGTTACGAAGGCTATCTATCTTTAGATCCTCGAATCCCAAATTTCTTTGCGAATTCGTCGAATCTAAACAAGCATTTAGTACGAGCTCGATATGTTCACAAAGTCCCTAAGCCAAATTTTCTTTGCGAATAGGTAACCTTGCCCATTTAGACTAGATTCAGGTTATTAATCCCACTGTCGTGGCTAACCAACAATCCTAAAATCAAGATTCTAGGTGATCAAGCTAGATTCAAGCATTGAGAACAGTCTAAACGAAGAACTAACGGATAACCTCGACAGATCTTCGATTTTATTGATTTCTCATCAAAACCCATGAAATCTCCATGTCCTAACAAGTAATTTACTCAGAAATAGATGAAGAAATCATAATAACTGAATAGAATTTCATAAAAGAGTTAGAGTTTAGAAGATACAAATGGTGTCACTAGGTGAAGAACATGAAGATCTCCCTCCAAGATCTTCAAAATCTCTCTCTCTCTCTCTCTCTCTCTCTCTCTCTCTCTCTCTCTCTCTCTCTCTCTCTCTCTCTCTCTTTATGAATAACTTTATATTCCCTGCTTTCCAAATGAACCAAATAATCCACACATATGTATCTCTCCTCCGATTCACATCTATGGCGCCAACCGATTTCCTCCAGAAAAGGTAGTCAAGGTTAGTGAATAAGGCGTATAATGCATAGAGCTATTTGTAGAGATTTCTAGCATGGTGTATAATGTGGTACATGTAGATGTCGACAAATTTTGAGCTATATAATAAGTATATAACATATGTAACCTAATGATACATATATAACATATGTAACATAAGAGCAGTCAAATTTATGACTATAAACGGGGCTTCTATTTATCCGATCAACGCAATAGTAATGGGCTATTCTTCTTCTAAACAACCCAATGGTATTCTCGTAATAACCGTCAAAAAAAGAAGGACCTTTCTACAATTTTTCAACGCTTAAGCTGGTGGGTGATTGGTGAGCCAGTGTATAGGTAAAAGGTATGTTTGAACCGTCAAAGGAAGAAAATTAAAAATATTTAGTCCAAATTTAGCATATTACAAAAACGTGCGCACCTATCTAAGCACCAAAAAAACGTACGTTTATAAATACTGTGACACTCACTCGTCACAATTTCAAATTCCACAAAAAATGGCGGCTGTTTTGCAAACAAAGATCCAGCTGAATCCGATCAAAATCTTCCCCGGAAGCTCCAGGTCTCTCACCGATCAGTCCCGCGCACCGTCCCGTATAATGTGCGCCGCTGCTTCACCGGCCAAAAAACGGTTTAACATCGCTCTCCTCCCTGGAGACGGAATCGGTCCAGAAGTTATCTCCGTCGCCAAAAATGTTCTTCAACAAGCTGGATCTCTCGAAGGTTTGATCTCTCTCTCTCAATGTATTTTTTTCTTTCGCAACAATCGCCGTATATTAGATCAAGTGCTATCGGTTTGTTGATCGCTCTGAAAGACTACCCTAACCGGAACTGTCTGACTTACATGGGAAAATATATAACCCCCATATCTTATTTTTGCTTAGCTAGTAGAAATTGACTCTGTTTGGTGTATGTATTACAGGGCTGGAGTTTAATTTCCAGGAGATGCCGGTCGGAGGAGCAGCCTTGGATTTGGTCGGAGTTCCAATGCCGGAAGAAAGTTTTTCAGTTGCAAAAAATTCTGATGCCATTCTTCTTGGAGCTATTGGAGGGTGTGTTATTGTTGTTGTTTCTTGATTTCATAATTTTGCTTCCAAGTTTATAATTCTCTTCTTTATCGAGTTTTCGGATGACTTCAGGTACAAATGGGACAAGAATGAGAAACATCTGAGACCAGAGATGGCTTTATTTTATCTTCGAAGAGATCTTAAAGTCTTTGCAAATCTGAGACCTGCTATAGTTTTGCCACAGGTATTTATATTATATAATAAGGTTTGATTTGCTTAGGACTTGCAATTTGTAATTTTTTGTTTGTTTGTTCAGCTTGTTGATGCTTCGAGCTTGAAAAGAGAAATAGCAGAAGGTGTTGATATGATGATTGTAAGGGAACTTACTGGTGGTATTTACTTTGGAGAGCCAAGAGGTATTACGACCAATGAAAATGGCGAAGAAGTCGGTATTAGTACCGAGATTTACGCTGCTCACGAGGTACTTACTACTATTCTTCAAAATGTGGTGGCTCTCTAGCTATAACATTGGACTATAGATATGTTTAATAATGTATTTGTTTTATGTTCTTCAGATTGATAGAATTGCTCGTGTTGCATTCGAGACTGCTAGGAAAAGGCGTGGCAAGCTTTGTTCTGTTGACAAAGCCAATGTTTTGGATGTAAGTTTTGATCATTTGTTTGTGACCAATTTTGTGTGTTTTCTCATAACGCAGATTTCATTTTTCATATTAGGCATCGATATTGTGGAGGAAAAGAGTGACAGCTTTAGCTTCTGAATATCCAGATGTTGAACTATCACATATGTATGTTGACAATGCTGCAATGCAGCTTATTCGTGACCCGAAACAGGTGCTCGTCTCTCGCGTATATCACACTTATCCGTTGGTTATGCTGTTGAAGTAGTACTAATTAGGGAGTTGTTTTTTCTATCTTTTGAAAAAAACATTGCAGTTTGACACAATTGTCACCAATAACATTTTTGGTGATATATTATCTGATGAGGCTTCAATGATCACTGGAAGTATCGGAATGCTTCCATCTGCAAGTCTCGGTGCATCGGTAAATAATATTTAAAATCTCAATCTTTCAAGGTTCCTTATCTAACCAAATTTGTAAAAACTTGTGATAAAATTTAGGGACCTGGACTCTTTGAACCAATTCATGGTTCAGCACCAGATATAGCTGGACAGGACAAGGCAAACCCATTAGCCACCATTCTCAGTGCGGCGATGCTTCTGAAATATGGACTTGGAGAAGAAAAAGCTGCAAAGAGGATTGAAGACGCGGTTTTGGATGCTCTTAACAAAGGGTTTAGAACCGGAGACATCTATTCCCCTGGAAATGTATTTTTGCTGATTCCTATCATTTGCTTTTATAACTTAGTAAGTAACAAAGAGTTACTAATATTCAGTACTTATGTGTCGTGTTTTCGAAAATGGAATGTGAACAGAAACTGGTGGGATGCAAGGAGATGGGTGAAGAGGTGCTCAAATCAGTGGACTCCAAAGTTGCAGCTACTGTTTGATTTTAATGATGACTTGAAAAAAACAAGTGTGATTGATGCTATTTGAAACATTGGTTTATGGTAACTAATATGTTGATGCATGTATTAGAAACCATAATATGCTAAGCTTTTTTTATATATAAATAAATGAATAATTGGGATCGATTCTGCAATATAGAAGAAATGATTCTCCTGCATCACTTACCTTAGTTCTCTCCATTCTCCAACTACACACACACTCAATATTTCTTATTAATGTAATAAAATTCAAGAGAGGAAACTATGATCTTTACTACTCATAAACATACTTTTTTTCTGAAAAAAAACAAACTTGTAAGAACTTTACACTTGAAAAGACCGAAAAAACACTATCAATCAGTAGTAGGGCTAGGGAGTTCAAGAGGATGTGTCGGATTTGCGTTCAGCGTCTGCGGCAGACTGCATTTGAGCTGCGTATTGTAAGTTCCAGAGAACATCTTCAAAAGAAGGTCTTGCAGAAGGTTCAAGTAAAACACATTTATTGGCGATTGAGATTGCAATCGATAAAGACTCCTGCGAGCTTGTTGTTAGCACCGTCGGACTCACTATTTTCTGCCTACCGTCTTGGCTCCCAAATGACGTCTGCCAAAAATACAACATTTACAACAAATACAAAGTTAAACATTGTTTCAACACACATAAATGATGAAGATTGCTTTTTTAGTATGTGTACCATTTCGTTGAGAAGAAAGGCTTCTCCTTTTGTAGTGGGCAATGGTCCTATTAGAGACTCCAGAAGTATGAATCCGAAGTTGTACACATCGTCCTCTCTCTTAGCCATTTTCCTGCATAATCCCCAAGTTTAAAAATTCATGTTAATTAAATAGCTGCAATTTTGAATTAGATTCTGCTAAACCACATGGAGTTTTGCTATATAAGGGCAAAAGAGACTTACTTTGACTTGTGGGTTTCTGATTTAGTCTGCAATACACAAGCAGAACCAAAGAAGAGTCCTGACTTAGTATCAAGTAATAGAATACAAAATGGAGAAACAAGCAGAGAGTAAGAGAGAAAATAAAGCAAACCTCGAGCTTATCGTTCTCTTCAAGGATTGCAGAGACTCCATAGTCACTAAGCTTTGCAATCTTGTGTTCGTCAAGCAAAATGTTGTTAGTCTTAAGCTGATTGTTAAACGAACCAGGCATTACACCGGTGTGAAGAAAATGAACTGCCTTTGCTATCTCAATCAGAATCGCTAGCCGATTTGGCCACGTCAGGATCTTCTCCGAGAAAGATTCTACAAAAAAATCTAACAACATTGAGTTTCCAAGAACAGAGAGACTCAATCTAACATTGAGTTTACTACATATATATATATATCATCAGACCTGATAGATGTGCGCGATAGCTCCCATTGGGCATATACTCGTATACAAGGTAGAGTATGGTCACTGCAGGATCGTATTCTCCGTTGGTCTGAGTGCAATGGCCCAAGAAGCTAAGGAGATGAGGATGATTGAGCTTAGACATCCAATCTAAGTGACCTCTGATACTCTGGCTTGAGAATTTCCTTGATAAAACCAAACATCGTATAGCTACGGAACTTCCATTCTCCAGTGTTCCTCTGTATAGCTGCAAAGAATCAAAAACAAGTAGAGTAAAGCAAATGACGAATAGTGAGGTCACAAGAATCAACCATACCTTTCCAAGGGAGCCTTCACCTAAGAAACGTGATGAATCAAAATCGTATGTTGCTTCCTTTAACTCTTCAAAAGAAAATGACCGGCATGAGGGTGCACCTTGTGCACCCAGCTTTGCTGTTTGAGAGATTAATCCTGCAACACGATAGCGTTCAACGATATTAAACACCTGAAAGATGGCAAAAAGTCTACATTTTGAGTCAAAGTAACTCACTTGCACTAGCTAGAACTTCAGAGGAGAGACTGGTGTGCGAATTATCTGTCACAATCTTAAGCCGAGTTTGCGGCACTGACTTTTCTCTTGAACAACAACAACATGAGCGCTTTGTGCATATTATGAGGGCCCCTAATGCAAACAACACAAGAACAGCTCCAGTAACTACAGCAACTAAAATCCCAATTTTTCTTCCTTGGATCTGTTTACTCTCAGTTTCAGCCTCTTCACATAAGAATTCTTGATGCTGATCATGATTTCCAATTATGGACAAGCAATTCCCACCGAGTTTAACAACTCGCTCGCCCGATGCGCCTGCCAAGCAACGGGGAGGAGTCCCGATTAATCTGTTATTCGACAAATCCACAAATCCGAGTTTGCCTCCACATGTCAGATTGAGTGGTAGCTTCCCACTGAGCTTGTTAGATGCCAAGTCCAAGTAACTAATGTTCGGCAAAGAGAACAAGAACCGAGATGGAGTTCCAGTCAGATGATTGAATGACAAGTCAAGATGCTGAAGCTGAGACAAACCGCCAAAACGTCTAGGAATTTCGCCGGAGAAGGAGTTCTTGCTCAGTAGAACAGTAACTAATCTCTTAGGCATCACAGGTAGTTCAGAATCCAAATGGTTCTCTCTCAGATCAAGCATATGGAGATGCTCCAACTTGCTGAGATCAGGCAATTTACCAGAAATCTCATTGTGTGATAGAGCAAGATTTGTTAGTCCTCCAATTCGGCAAATCGAAGTAGGAAAAGGACCGTTGAACCGATTGTTCTTTAAGCTAAGAACAGTAAGATTGATCAAGGAATCAAACGAGTCAGGAACACTTCCATTAAAGTAATTACCATCAAGCATCAAACTTTGAAGCTGAACCAATCTTGAAATATCAGGAGGAACAGAACCAAATAGATAATTCGAACTCAAATCCAAATACTCAAGAGAATACAACCTATGGATCTTCCCTGGGAACTCACCATAGATACCTAGAGACACTAAGCTAAGAACCTTCAAGCTTGTAAGCCTTGTCAATGTAGTAGCAAAAGAATCAATCAAGAAAGCTTGAGAGAGAGTGTGGTTTGGAAGTGAAGACCCATAAAACATACCAAATGGTTTAAAAAGCTTATCCCCCATGACTTTAAGCTCTGTGATAGAATTACCTTCACAAGATATGCTCATATGAGCAGTTGCAGAGATTTCACATAAGTCTCCATAGTAATTCCCCCAAGATTCAAGAGCTTTAGGGAATTCCAAATGCTTCCTGAGTTGATACAGGACCTGGGTCTGTGAGTTTTGAAGCTGATGGGTGTTTTGTAAGAACAGAACCCATGAAAGAAAGACAAAAGTCAAGACCTTTGAATGAACCATGGTAAAATTAGCAGAAATGAAACAGAACCCTAGAGTCAGAAGCAGATTTGGACTCAGAGAGGATAATGAAAGAGACCCATCTAAGTGTTTTTAACTCAAGTCAAAGAAAAGAAACCCAGCTCGTGATCCAAGACGCTCCTCTCGAGAAAACTCCCAGAAAATGAGTTAATAATGAAATCCCTGGAAAAAAAGGTAGCAGGAGAAGTGAGAGAGTAGAGAAAGTGAGTACAAATGCAGAAATCTTGGAGTAGAATGTCGGTAATCTTTGTATGTGTGTGCTTTTGTCGGATTTAACACATAGACGAGAAAGAAACAGGGGAAGCTGAGGAAGAAGATGATAAGAGCATTAATTGAGAAAGAGTTGAGGTGCATTAATGGCGGTTTCTGTAATTTTTATCGGAGAAGAGATTTCAAAGAATCTTTATTTCTTCTTCTTCTTCTTCACTTTATGAAAGAAACAGTAAATTTAGAATGTGGGTCACCAAAAACAATCATAAAGCAAAAAATGTGCACTCAATTTGATGAAAGTTTGTTCCTTTTAATGAGCAATTGTCTGGGTTTCTCTTTTCTTCTTTACTGTAAAATAATACTAGTAATAAAAAAAATGAAAATTTTGAATTAGATAAAAGTATGATTGTTGATTGATGATTAAATGGTTTGTTTAGTGTAATGCAAAAATGCAATTTGGGACTTTAGTTGACTGACTCATAGAAGATGCTGTTAACACATGTCTCTTCTTCTTCTTCCCTCTTGGTTTATTAAAATGTTAAACAGTGGTTTATGTGTGTGATTAGATTCCATGTCTTGCTAATTCACCAAACTACCCTTCTACGATACTGAATACGTACAAAGCTTTTGCTCTACGAAACATTGTTTGGTAGAAGTAGTTTCTGTTGAATGGGCAAATATGGCAATTATTAAATAATATCATTCCCAACCATATAATAGTAGTATAGTACGTTTTATCAACCGTCCAAAACACGAATCCACAATGTTTAGATTGTAGCATAAATTTTTGTGACACTAATGTCTATAGACTTAAATAAATATGGTTTAGATTTGTGCTACTACACAAGGGCAAATAGGTCTTTTCCTTACAAGGCAAAGGTAGTGATTATGCTTCTTTGCTAAAGGTTATGGTCACTTTAGTGAACCAACATTATTGGTCCCACAGGTCTGTTCTAGTCTCAGAGACCGGACCATCATATTAAATAACTTTTATTTGTCTCACATGCGTCAATATTTTAGAAATTTCAAAATGAAGATTTTTCTTCACTCTTGGTTGAGCAAAAACTCTTTGGACAACCCTTCACCCATAAATAAGAGATGTTTCCTTCACTTTTGCTGTTAACTAACAATAATTTGGTTAAAATTGACAAATGTGAATCAATCAAAGTGAATGTGTAGTCACATTTGATGCATGTTCATGACATTAGCCTAAACATAAATATATGTCAAAGCATATACTATCATATTTATTTATTCCTTTTTTTCTTCAGTTTATCTATTCAATTAAGCGTCAGCAAAGGAACAAAAAGACTAGTACAATGCATGGCTCTAATATTGATGCTGCTTTAGACTCAAAAGAGACTTAACAATGCACAGGAGGCTTTATAGGACAAAACAGAATAGTCCATGAAATGGGAATTGGAGAGCATGTGGGACGAGGAGACCTGGACATTAAGATACTAACATCTGACACTAGGACAACATTTCTGGGACCATTTCATGGTTTTGGTTTTGGAGACGAAACACGCAAGACATCAACATCCCCTTCTCACCAGAAACCAAACAAGTGTCTATCCAATTTGTCTTAGAGAACAGAAATGAGATCTTCAAGATAAGCAATTTGTATTTTTGAGTTTCTTCAATCCTAAAATTCCCCACCCTATCATGTTCTTCTACCAATATATGCAACAATCAAAACAGACCAAACAATTATATGGATCGTTTATGCTGGAATAAGTGAAACTAAGATAATTTGGGTTTTGCTGAGTTTGTTGGATAATTTCCATGGCTTGGTTGCATTTTACAAGTTTACAAATTAAGTGATACAAAGAAGACGAACCTTGGCAATGTTCATAAGCTGTTCTCTGGTTTCTTGTCATTTGAGCAAGACTCCAAGTATGACATCACGAGATCAGCTGCTTTGCAACCTGATGCTATTGATTTCCCAACAGAGAGCCCGCCTCGATGATTACCTGTTCATTATTGGTCCATGCACAATAGATATATTAGGGCCAGTTATGGACTACACTCATCATCATGGACCATGTACTTAATGCTCTCTTTTTATAAGATTGAAACTTTTTATTGAAGCTACCTGCGTAGAAGAATCCGGGTAGATCTTTCTCCATCTTGTCTATTGCTTCCATGACTGAGTCATAGCTGCTGTCGTACAGCGGGAATGCTTTGCTCCAATAAAAATGGCTGCAATAAACATATATTGTTGATCTATAAGGTTAATCTCCTATTTTGAACACTAAAGAGATCAAACAGAAAAATCTCCGGACTTCACATACTTGACAGACACGGATTCACCTTCAACCCCCAACAGCCGCTGAAGGTCAGAGGTCACAACTTGTTTTAATTCATCTCTACAAAGATATAACCGAAAAGGCAGTTTTGTCAGAATCATGTAAAGTGAGAAACAAGATTTCTCACTTAATACCAAAGATTTTGTTTTTTGTCAGTAAGATTTCTCTTACATGGGAGCTTTGGCTAGTTCTTGGTTCCTACTCCCACCAATAAAAGTTGTATATAGATGAAGGTCACTCGGGCAACGATCTGGAAACATCATTGAGGAAAAGAGGGTACCTGTGTATAGAGAAGTATGAAGTGTTGATCATTATAGAAAGATAAATAAAGGGCTATTTGTTTGAATTATCGCTAAAGACACCAACAAGTTACCTAGAGTTTTGAAGCCATGCTTTTGCTCCTTGGATGGAATGAGTACCCCAAAACCTTCGAGAGGTCTCTTTACTTTCTCCTTTATGAATGTGGTGATTACAACTGAGAGGGGCATGTAATTAATCTGAGCAAAGAACAAGATCAACATCGTAAATGCAACTTAATACTGAGTTAATAGTGCATGTAAGAGATAAGCAACCAATCACGCCTGTAAGTTCTTTGATGTTACATGAAGTTCCCATTATCAGTATTTGGAGTAGAAAAATCTAACCCAACATGAAAGGATGGCCTAAGTCTAGATGTAGACCGAGCTTCTGAAAGTTGGATAAGACATTAGACACAATTACCTCGGGGAGAAAGTTTAGTAGAAAGGGTTGTCCTCCTTTCATAACCTTCATCTCCTTCACATTGCACAGAGGAGCCTGTGGTACATAAATTTCTTGTCAGTTCAGAGGTTCTGTAATTTTCTTCTCATATCCGACAAAAACACCACTAACCGTCATAATTACAGCATCGTAATGGAAATTTTTTGTCGGCGCCTCATTATCAGAAACACAGGATAGTGACCAGTTCTCCTGTGTTGATCCAGAATTGTAAGACAAAGAGAGAACCTTGGAGTCTAAATTGAGCTCATCATGTGAGAGATCTTTGCACAACATATCAGGAAGAATCTGCAATGTCCCAAAGTGGAAACATACTAAGCACAAGTGGGACAGAGCAAGAACACAAGTATTACGGCAGAAAATATCCGTTTGTATGATAAAATAATCTGGCTTTCATTGACAAAGCATCACCTGCATTCCCCCTTTAAAAGAGAATGATCCGCGCGAACCCTTTTTTGTGCCAGAACTCCTTGTTTCTCCACTTTTACCACCTTTAGCAGCAAACTTTGTTCTGATTGCACCAACTATAATCGAGCCAAAACTGAAAAAGAATATAATTTATTTAGCAACTAACCGGGGAACAGTTAAAGAGATCATCGTCATAAAATCAGTCCACAAAGA
The DNA here is from genome assembly GCA_963576765.1 of Draba incana. Lineage (NCBI taxonomy): Eukaryota > Viridiplantae > Streptophyta > Magnoliopsida > Brassicales > Brassicaceae > Draba > Draba incana. The sequence continues at coordinate 10,227,640 of OY755205.1, forward strand.
AGTACATAACCAGGTAAAACTCAAACCAATCTCAAAACAAGGAAGCTAATGTTATTTACAATGCTGTCTTTGTCAGTAAAACGTTTCTGCCTATCATATTACACATCAAGGAACCAAAAAACTGCTTGATACCAACTACCAAGCATAAAGTGACACGAGTAAAGGAATGATCAACACAAAACCTGATTGCAACACCTATCAACACACGAAAAATATTGGAAGTATTCTTCGAGCGGAACTCACTGAATATAGTATTGTTACATGAGAAAGTACCTTTTCTCTATATTCCAGAGATCTGGAAAAGAATGCTTCATCTGATCATAAAGCATAGGGAGGGATATAAAAATGAGGAATAGGAAACGATATTATATAGACAATATGTTAAGTGGAAAGAGTGCTCACTGAAAGGGAATCAGGGTCAGCAGCACTTGTTCCACCAACAAAAGGGTCGATGAGATAGTCCACAACCTTACAAATCAGATACATAAAAAGGGACACATGATAAGAAGATCACAGCCGTCTGAAATTAATAAAGATAATCCACAGTTGGTGTTGACACAAGCAGAGAAATGTGAAACAAAGCAAAAGGGTGAAATTATAATATTTCAATCCAAGCCTAGGATTAGGTAGCAACAAACCTCTTGTCCAAAATGACGTTGAAAGAACCCGCTTACACTGCAGTAGAAAATGGTAAGGGAAACTGAAGTTATAATCTTCTGTTATTGAAATTGCTAATGGTCTGAGCGAGTAATATGTACTCACCTTTCTACTGCAGATTCGTCTGACACTTGTGAAGACGACTCATTTCTCTTCCATAAAAATGGTTCCAATAAGATTTGAAACTGCAAGTAAGACCAAGTACCTTTAAGGATTTTTGAGAAGCTTATAAAGATAAAAGCACTTTGGTAGAAGAGAGCTTCTTGTTTCTGGTGGTAGTCCACAAAAACATATGCACAGTTGAGATAATATGCATAGATAACCAGTTGACTTCTATCTCGCGAAATGTACCTTAGATTGGGTAGATAGCACACTACTTGTGACCAACGCTATGGGATTGGTGGGTATCTATCATGAATACAGAGAACATATCAGCATCGCAAATTAAGCAAGAATTCCTTGTCAGCAAAACCATAATAATAAGGAAACAAGTAGGGATTACCATCACAGGCAACCCATTCCGCACAATATACCGTTTCTTCTGTGAAATTGGCTGAAACAATAGAGCAATACCCCAATCAGGGAGTGGGAACACAAAGCAAATCAACACACATAGCAAATATGACTGACTCTTAATGAGCAATGTATAATCCATCCACAACCACAAAAAAGTACTCACAAATTGTTGTTTCTCACGAAGGCCGAGATCATCGAGCAAACTCCCAACTTCTGGCTCAGCCTCAGTCTACACATGCAGCCATACCAGATCAAGAAAGAACAAATATCCGTTTCCATTATCTAAACCAACTGAAACAGTTGTAAAGAAACATTAGGGGTTAAACTAAAACAAGAAATTACCATGGTGTTAGCTCCTTCGTCCCAAATCAAACCATTTTGCATAACACTTCTCAACTTCCCACCTGCTCTTCCATCAGCTTCGAACACAGTCACATTCAAACCTTTCGATTTCAACTTGTGAGCAGCCGCGAGACCACTTGAAAATCCATCAAAAACAACATATCTGAGTGAGTTTTTTTGCCCATTTCTGCTTGAGGAAATTTCCCCAAACAAAAATCAACTACAGAAAAACTCGGAACAAAGAACCCAGAAACAAATCAAACTCAAAACCCAGAAAATTGAGGATAATAAGGAGATTTACATAGCACAAGCACAATGCAGGAGATAATTCGCTATGTGAAAATTACCTTACTCCTGCACCTACGACTGCAACTCTTTTTCCTGAAATCGCTTCAATTTCTAATACAACGATCGGGGTAAAACAAAAACAAATCAATGCAATATACAAAACAGTTCAAAATTCTCAAAGCGAAACCTGAAAATGAAAGAGGAGATCGAAAATCAAAAGTTTCCTTACTTGTACGATCTGCTACTGCGTCAGACGCCATTGCTATCTCCAAGAGTTGAAAACAATTCAGCGTCAAACCTCTGACTAGACGAGCAGAAAGGAAGACCAGCAAAATAAACACAACGGCAAAATTTCCGGCTTCTTAAAACGACATCAAAAGGTGCCGTTTTATTTCCTCAGGCCCATTTTCATCAACTTTAGGTGTAAAAGGCCCATTTTCAAACCTTTTTTTTTTACTCTTCAAACTTTTAAAAGATTTGTGTAATTCTCAAGCTAATTCAGTTTGTGTTCACTTAGCGTGTTTCTTTGTATATTTGATAAGCATCTATGGATCAGATTAGTATAACAATTCTGCTCGAGTTTTTTACATCAAAGGACACCATATTTATTAAGAAATCGGTAACAAAGTTTTTCTTGGAAGAGCCAGTCGAAAATCGATGCGCCTACATAAGAAAATATGATACGACACACTTTTGTTTTTTTTGGCAAGCCGGTCAACACGAAAATCATCACAACAAAGAATATGAGAAATATTAACAAAAAAAGATAGTAATATTTAAGTTACTAAAATCTTCAAAATGTAGACCACTCTATAGGATTGTTGACCATCGTGATCAAGTCTATGTTATCGGTATAGCAAACCAAGCACTAGTAAAAAAAGAATCAAATTTCTACGAGATCCTGTCAACCCTATGATTCAAAAGCAATAGAAAAATTACATGAAAGTTAGAACCAAACTTACTTTGTCAATTTAGTCTACGGTTTTAAACCACTTTACAGTTTTCCACACTTGAAAGTTGGAACCAAAACTATACTTGGTGACATAGAGGAGTAGATTTGGTCAACCAACTCTTGTCAAATTGTCCATAAATTTTTTAAAAAATAAATCAGCAAGCACAATCTTATCTTAATTGGGAGAAACTATTCCCGACCAAAAAGCTTTTCGTTATTCATAAGGCAACTTTTTATTTTATTTTAATGTGGATTTCGGAAACTAAAGAAATGCTAAGTTTGTTGGTAGTTATCGTGGTAGTTAATTTAATCGATGAAATGTAAAGCACTTTTTCAATAAGATTATGATTGGATTTTTAACGAGAAAAGTGTTTTAATAGTACGACCACTAATTCCTTTTTCGAGCATACCATCTTTGAATATAACATCAACAAACAGACTCAAAAGGAGAACAAAGCTTAAATAATAAATTTTGCTGAGATTAAGAGAACATTATGTGGCCCATTTGTACAATTTGAAAATTCGAATCTCAAATTTAGTAGAATAAGTATTATCGCATGGATGAAGTAAAAAGAGAGGTAGACATTTTGCTTTAGGGTAGACTAAATGTCTTTTTGAATATTAAATTATATCATTAATTTAGCATGATATTTGCTTGCGCCATGGAGCTTTAAGATTCAAGCAAACTAATTAAATATATAATCTCTGCCGCCAAATATGAATTCGAAATCATATATTTGAATTACACGTAATGATCATGTATGATTTGTCTTCTACGTTGTATGATATTTTTAAATTTCAAACTTGAAAAGTAACAAGTTTTTAAGATGTTTGGTGCAAGTTGTTTCCCTTTTGCTACTTTTATTATATTCCATTGGCATTGTTTGCTTACATTTTCTTAACATTATAATTAAGAAGAACACAAAAAATGTCGTGGATTTGAATTTTGAATCTTCTTTACATGCATGATGTCTCGACGAGTAGTTGACACGGATACAAATCTGATTTTTGGTTTGAATGTTTATAGCTTCCGTTTGGCTTAATGAATTTTCATTTAGTTCGGTAATCTTTTGGTTTGCATATTGAATCAATACGGTCTGAGTTTGCGTACGAATCGGTCTGGCATATATGTAATAATCTTTTGGTAACATTTTTTGGTAAAAATGTAAGACCATGTTTAGTGGTGATACCCTTAAAAGTTTGTAGACATTTTAGTTTAGTACTATATTTTAATGTAAAATCTGAGCAACTTTTAATAAATAAATCTGAACAATTTTAAAAAACAAAGAAAAATAGGTTTTGAGCAATCGAGTGCCGACAGGTGGCCAATTGTCTTGTTGATACCGTCTCAATCTGGTGAGACGTATCATCCCAACAGTGACGAAAAAGTAATTTTTTAAAAAAAAATTCTTTTCTTTTAAATACATGATACTCAAGAAGTATCATGAGTATTCATGCTCTAAATATCATTAGTGAAAATGAACAGTTTTGGATTTTTTTTTTTCCGTCAACAAACAGTTTTGGATTACAAATTGTTATTCGAACGTATTAGTAAGCCTATGAAATTTGGAACCACGATAAAAAAAAAAAAAAAAAAAACATAGAACCAACAAAACAATCAGTACATAGAGTGGCTCCGAGCGTTTAGCCACTCCTATGTAAAACAGTAGGAGTTACTAACTTCATACGAGAATTAATGCTGAAAGACTGTTAAAAACGTTGATGTTTGGTCAATTAAATTTATATTCCGTATATTATTCTAGATAGTTTAATTTTGTAAACGTATTGCAATAGAGCTATGTTCTACGTACCGAATAATTATATGGCAAGTCATGGGCATGATAAAGTTAGTTTTATTCCTCTATTCTTATTTATACTTGTATCGAATTATATTGAGTTTATATATATAGATCAAAGAATGTAATAATTTTTTTCTTAAAAGTCACATTTTTAGGTTTTCTTTATGCATATTGCCATAGCGCAATTTTTGATATTATAAGCAATTTTTGATATTGTATATTCATTTACACAGTTTTCAAGTTTATATTAATTGTTTTCATCTGCGAATTCACAACAAGTGTATTTTCATACAACTTTTACTCGATTTCAATACAACTATGTAGATATCAAATTGCAATATGTATCAAATTGACCCGGTGTTGCTACTTTTTGTTGTTGTTGTTGTCAATGTTACTATTATCAAGTATCAACAATATATTAATGGTAAACATATATACCTATTAGACATTAACAAAGGCAAAAACAAAATCTATCGGCTTTACTTTTTTCCTTTTCTACCGCCCGAAGACGGAATTTTACATAACTGACAACATGCATCGACATGTTTTGAAAACAAAAGAAGTGCGATATTTTACGTAATTTATAATACTGTACTTGCTAAATGGAATCAAACATGTAATATTCATGTCGCAATCTGGATCACGAGATCTTTCCGCAACATGTATGACCAAACTAGGATCCGATGAATATCATGCACGTTCTTCTAGTCAACTCATTTTCATTTAAACTGTACCCTCAAATAATAAAGTATTTAATTATTTGTTTGGGCTACTCATGAAGTTATAAATAAATAGAGCAAAACATACTTATCCAAAGAAGAATACTACAAATGCTTCGACTTTTCTTCTTTTCATATAAGCATATAGTGATTAATACAGCTAAGCAGTGTGATATTTTCTAAAGTACTAAAATCATTATGAAAAAAAATCATCATCAATACTTGAACGGACATATTTTGGAGATTAGTGTTCGATCCAAATATAGTTCACAAATTGATGAGACACGATTGTTTGTTAATTAGTTATTAATTATTAGTTTTAGTTAATTGTTTAAATTGTTGTTTATGCAAATAATGGTGAATGGCTTCCTAGTTTATAGGACCATAATACCACTCTCCCATTCACTTGTTATTTGTTTCATGTACTTTATTTCTATATAAATCAATAAAAAACCAAAAAGAGGTAGTCTTAACTACCCAAAAGAATGTGTGTTCTTGTTTTAAGTTTTGTTCTTGACAACAATTGATTGGTTTCCATTTGAGACCTTAACACAAATCATGAAAAGAAAAAATTGATCCGCATCGCACAAAACAAACAATTCATATGCTTTTAAAAACCTGTTTTAAGGTTTTCTCTTAAAATCTTGAGGATGCTTTTTAAGAAAAAAAATACTTGAATTATTTCCTTGTTACATAGAACTACGTCAATTCAGAATTGAATTAGATGGGACTATGTATGATTTAACCAAAGAAAGCTACATAGACAGATTCCACGAATGGAGTTGATAAAATGGTTGATGAGGAGTCAACCTCATGACGAGTCCTCGTCTTTACCGTACGTGCGATTACGAATGGTCCTATATTAATATCCTTTTTAAATCTCCACCGACTTCTTCCAAGACTCTCTCTACCACACTTTGATCTTCCTTGTATCATCCAAAGATCTCACTCACTTACATCACTTGTCTCTCTTTTCATTTAATCTCCCACCGTTTTTATTATTATCATCTGTTTTCTACTCGAATTATACCGTCCACGACAAAAAAATAAAAATGGAGAGAGAATTATATAACTGTGAAGATATGTGTATGTTCACTATTGGTTATTTTGGTATATCGCGTATAATATAAAAACAGAGACATGTATAGCTGGCTAAATTGAGCAGGGGTAAGTTGTAGTATTGTAGCTAGATGAGTAAGCAAAAGAGTATGGAGTCAATGAAGAAAATAAATAATCTTCGTACATATTGATAAGTTTCTATATTGACAAAACGAACAATTTCTCAACAGTCTTATCTAACTTTTCCTTTTATATATTACTCTCCGATATTATTCTATTTCTGTCTTCTTTCACAACTAATATTTACCAAAATTTGACATGAATTTGTTTAGAAGAACTCTCCATCTTAGGAATACTGTACTACTCTTGTTTTTCTATATATTTTCTTTATGCTGTATAATTATATATCTTGTTCATTTTGATAATTTCATACCAACCTCAACCCCCAAATTAAAAGGTTGAAACATTTTTTTTGTAGTTTAATGAGATTATATTATGATAACTTTTAGACAGCGCTATTTATTTAAGTTGCTATCATTGTATAGAATAAGAACACCTTTTGTGACCTTCTAATATTTTTCACTTATGAAACTTTATATAAGACTTAATGTTATATATATGATCTTTCATTTTCTTATACAATGGACTGGAGGTTCCTTTATTTATATGGTTCAACTTAATGTTATATATATGATCTTTCATTTTCTTATACAATGGACTGGAGGCTCCTTTATTTATATGGTTCACAAAATACTCTCTCCGTTACAAAATATAAGTTGTTTTACCTAAAAACACAAAGATTAAGAAACACCTTTTTCTTATAAAAAATATCATTTAATATACATAATAAATATAATTTAATCAAACCTAAAAAAGACTACAAAATATTATTGGTCACACAATATTCAATAAAGATGAAAAGTACATAGGATTCTCAAAACAACTTATATTTTGAAACAAAAAAAAACACTTAAAACAACTTATATTTTGGAACGGAGGGAATATGCATCAATTGAAAGCCAATATACACGAGAAAGAGAGAAAACCAAGAAAAATATAGTTAAAAGCCATAATGTTTTAAATTTTTACTTACTTTTAATATTAATTATAAGAAAATATATAGTATGTTTCTCAAGGTTATTGTAGTTTAACGTCTAGCAAAAAAAATTAATTGGTGATTAGTCATTAAATTGGGTTGGTGGTATATAAAATCAAGAACACGAAAATAGTGCAACACTCTTGGCATGTATCACTTAAATTCAACTGTTTTTTTTTAGGCCTAATTTTATAGAAATTTACAAGATAAAAGATTCATTAATCAAAAGGAAAAAAAAACAATTTCCTTTTCTTGCTTCCAATGTGGAAAATTTAGAAACACTCTATTTTAAGTATTTTAGGATTTTTAGGACATTTAAAAATGTTTTCTACGTTTACCTATGCCATTTGCCTAGCCAGTGATAGTGAACAACAACGCACTACGTATTACCCACGGTTAAAAAAATCGGACCCACGGATTCTCATTAATTACCAACATTTTAACCATAGTTAATGCCGTAAATTTCCGTTTCAATAAATTCTCCACACTCTTCTTGCTTCCCCTGGCGCTCACTTCTCTCTCTCTCTCTCCAAAACCGATCTTCTAAACCGGCGACGTTTTGGTATCTTCCGAAACCTGGTAGTTTCAGTCAACGACTTAACGGCGGCGTAAGGATCACAATCTCCGACAATGACGGTTTTCTCCGGCAAACAAGTGGTTCCGATGGATTACGAAGCCGAAGTTTCACAGCGTCTTCTAGAAGCTATCCTTGACGGAGATTTCAAAACGGCGTCGGATTGCGTCTCCGATCCGCTCGTCGACGTGAATTTCGTCGGCGCCGTTAGCTTAAAGACGAGGAAGAGCGAGGTTTTGCTCCGTGACGAATCGCCCAGCGAAATCCGAGTCGAGTACGAGGAATTCAAAACTGATGTAACGGCGTTATTCCTCGCCGTTAATTTCGGAAACGTTACTCTCGTGAAGCAATTACTGGTAATTATTTTTTTATTCAGTTCGATTTTTTTCCTATGAAAACGAGATCGTAACTAATTAAGCCGTTTCTTAAGTGTTTCTAGCTAAAGATTTTTGAAACCGATGAACAAATCTGCCATTAATTAATATAGATATCGCCAAGCGTTATTTTCATGATAAATACACAAACTTTAAATTAAGCAATCAGTTTTCTCATATAGCTTTGATTTGAATTATCTTTTGTTTAATGTTTGCCCATTTTTAGATTACTGATATTCACATTTCGTGGATATTCCGCAACTTTATGTCTCTTGAATTAAAGACACAAATATATGTCTGTCTCTTTCAGTTTACTTTACTTTTTTCCTCTTTTTCGAAATTCAAATTACTCTGCTTACCTGCTTTTTCAACGAAGAAATGATTCCTGTAAATTCGCAATTCGATTTTGCGTTTGGTTTAATCAGGAAGAACTAATTCAGTTTACAAATAGAATTTCTGATTGTTTTTCTTTAATTACGCGTATCTGTCTCAAACAATTTTTATTTTACTTTAAAATGTGAATTGGATTCCGTGCGAGTTTTTTTATTCATAATCTGTTGACTAACTTCAATATCAGTGGTGGAGATATGGTAGGAATCTTCCAAGATGCCAAAAATGTAAAAAAAAAAAAAAAAAAAAAGAAGAAGAAAATTTGCATCTTTTTCAGAGAGTCTAGTTAGGCGGACATTATTTTCCAATTTTGAAGTCACACAACTTTTTCTTTCTCTGCATTCGTCACAAAAAAATGCTTTTTATTTATCTTAATTACATTTCGATATACTTTAATGATGTAGTTAATTTAGGCTGAAATCTGTTGGATGTGTCTTGGTTGATGGATATTTTGAGACACAAAGAGTTTCCCAAAGCTCACTATTTTGTTTGCAGAAATAATTGAGTTTGATTTGATTATATTGTTTCTTGAAAGGAACTGATGATATTTAGTACGACAATAAATTGTTGAAATATTGTTGACCATGTAGTTTTGAACAGAACCTGAGAGGCCCCTCCCATATGGTCTTGTCAACATTGGATGCATCTGGAATATACACTAATACCATATTTGCATACTTGTTCTCTTTGATCAAGCCATGCTCCTTTGCGTCAGAATTGTTCCCTCATGTTACATATAGATCCATTTCAATTATTCACTTTGCATTATTGTATTACTTACACAGTTTTTCCTTGTCTTCTTCTGTGTTCTGGATTTCACCCCATGTGTAGTACTTCGATTACCTTAATAAAATATATTTACAGTGATCTGACATTTTTGTTGTAAATATTATATTACAGAACATTGGAGCTGATGTGAACCAGAAGCTGTTCAGGGGTTTTGCAACAACTGTAGCTGTAAGAGAAGGTCATTTTGAGATACTTGAGATTCTACTCAAAGCTGGTGCTTCTCAGCCTTCTTGTGAGGAAGCTTTAGTAGGGGCGAGTTGTCACGGACGCTCGAGGTGCGCTGAGCTGCTCATGGGAACTGATCTTATTCGGCCTCAGGTCGCTGTTCACGCGCTAGCCACTGCTTGTTGCAGAGGTTTTGTTGATGTTGTAGGGACTTTGCTCAAAGTAAGTTCTTCAATCTTGGTGGTTTTAAGTAGTAACCACTTAAGAGTTGTTCAATAGGGATCTAACAATGTTCTTGCTTCATTACAGTGTGGAGTAAATGCTAATTCAATGGATAGGCTTCTGCTTCAATCTTCAAAACCTTCTCTTTACACAAATGTGGACTGTACAGCTCTTGTAGCTGCCATTGTCAATAGGCAAGTCTCAGCCGTGCGCGTGCTACTACAGGCTGGTGTCAAGACAGATATTATGGTGAGGCTTGGAGCTTGGTCATGGGACAGTAACACCGGAGAAGAGTTTCGTGTAGGAGCTGGAGTGGCTGAGCCCTACCCTTTAACATGGTCTGCTGTAGAATACTTTGAAACCAGTGGCGAAATTTTACGTTTACTGCTTAAAGTCCAATCTCCAAATGCTCCTTACAACGGTCGGACTCTCCTCCACCATGCTGTCCTCTGCGGTAAACAGGCAGCCGTCAGAGTCCTCCTCAGCTGTGGCGCCGATCCAGAAACTCCTATCAAAACATCACGAGGCATTGAATTTCGTCCGATTCATATAGCTGCACACTATGGATCAGTGGAGATCATACAAGAACTGGTTAGTTTTGGCTGTGATATGAACTCGATGACTGATGCTGGGAACACGGCCTTGTTGGTCTCAACAAGACAGAAACATTCAGAGTGTGTAAAGGTTCTAGCTCTCGCTGGTGCTGATTTCGGCTTAGTGAACAAGTCCGGGCATTCTGCTGTTTTGATCGCTGAAACAAACAAGTGGTCTCTCGGATTAGAACGAGTAATTCTTGAACTTATCCGGTTCGGTGTGGTTCCACATTCAAGCAACGCTTCAGTTTTCTCGCCTTTGCTTTACGTGGCTCAAGCAGGAGACGCAGAGGCGCTTAAGTCTCTTGTAAAAGCTAAAGATATTTTCCTTGACTATCAAGACGAGGAAGGCTTCTCGGCTGCAATGCTAGCTGCAACGAAAGGCCATATCGAAGCGTTCAGAGTTTTAGTCTATGCAGGCGCAGACGTTAAGCTATTCAGCAACTCTGGAGACACTGTGGTTTCTCTGTCCGAGCAGAATGGTAACCGGGACGCTATCGAGAAGGTAATGCTCGAGTTTGCGCTTGAGAAGGACAACAGGAACATGGCGGGAGGATTCTATGCATTACACTGTGCTGCAAGGCGTGGAGACGTCAAAGCAGTGAAGCTTTTATGTGGAAAAGGATATGGTCTGGATGTCCCGGATGGAGACGGTTACACTCCGCTGATGCTTGCGGCCATAGAAGGCCATGGAGATATGTGCGAGTTCTTAATCGCCCGTGGCTCAAACTGCAATGCTAAGATCGGAAGAGGAGAAACATTGTTGGATCTCGCGAGTGGTAATGCAGAGAAGGTGATCGGTAATGAGTTGTCTCGGAGGTTTGTGATAAAGGGAAGCAGTGTGATGAAACACACCAAGGGAGGGAAAGGGAAGAAGCATGGGAAAGGACTGAGAATCTTGGAATCAAGTGGAGTACTAAGTTGGGGGAAATCGCGGAAGAGAAACGTGGTGTGTAAGGAAGTAGAGATTGGGATGAGCCAGCGGTTTATGAAGAACCGTAAAGGGAAAGGCGATGCGACTGCGGAGGAAGAAGGGATTTTCCGGGTAATGACTACGGAGAACAAGGAGATTCATTTTGTTTGTGAAGGTGGATTAGTGGGTGCAGAGATGTGGGTGAGAGGAATAAGACTTGTGACCAGAGAGGCTATTTGTGGGAGAATTCAGTATTAGAGTGTTGTTTTTGTATATAAAGAAGTTTTGAGAAAGGGAGTTTTTGTTTTGAAAGTAGTGTGCATCTATTGTGGTGGGGGTGTTTATAGCTTTATAGCTAGCTGTTGGGTTGGATTATGAAGATTGGTTCAAATTCTAGCTTTGGTATCTGCAGTATATTTGTGAAATAGCTCAATAGATTCAAGATTTGTGGGTTGCATATGAATGAAAATTTCTCAGTTCTTACTTGGATTCAGGACCTGGATATTAAAAAAAACATTGAAATTCATGTATCTATCAAAACAACAAGAAGATTTTTAAAGAGCATTACATCACACATGAAGTCAGAACTTTAGTTTACCAGTCACCAATGCAACAGGTAATATAACCATCAGAGATAAACAGAGAAGCTTTGAAGTTCTAATCGCTATTGTAACCATCATCATCGTTATCCTTATCTTCATGGTCTTTCACCACTCGTTCTATGAACTGTCTTCGAACTCCAGCCATCACAGCTTCTCTTGAGGACTCATCGTCTCCTCCTTTTCCATCGTTAAGAACCGGCTCTGACTGACACAGAACTAAAGCTACACCTGCAAAAGAACCAAAGCATGTTCAGACATCATTTCCTTCTGGTCTATTACCATTCTGCTGAAACCATGATCGGTTGCAAATGACAAAGAGGGCTTCAAACTTACTCTCAGGGGTGCACCTACGGCCAAAGCTCGTCATGCCTACGTGTGTTCCTTTGACCGCGCCATGACGGTACACCAGCAAGGTAGGAAGATTGCAGTCAGGGTAATTCGGAATACAATCAGTCGATATAATCTTAACAAACTTCGTTGCCGGGTATCTACTAGCCAATTCGTCTAGGCAACCCAATAGCAAGCCACACTGCGCAAAGCTATCAGAAAGCAACAAGAAATGAACAAAAGATTAGTGTTTCAAACATGTCACAAGATTGGTTCTTCAAGAGCAATCATAATTCACTAACACTTCAAATGCATTACCCATCTTTGTAGAGGCATACAACAACCCAATCTTCAGCAGAAGCTTGCGTAACCTCCCGCACGAAATCAGATCCCGAGATAGGAGTCACTGTTCCAAACCTTCTTACTTTCGCTGCTTCTTGCAGCTCCGATAACCTCTTCTTCCTATCAAAAACATCAATCACATTAGCTCCTGTGAAGCATGAAGAAACATCAAATGAAATTGCACACGAAGTTTAACCTATCCATCAAGAGCTAAAATAAGACACTACCCTTTTCTTCAGTCAATACGAAAAGAAAGGCATTTCATATCCAAAACACAAACGAATCGAGAACGAGCTAGCTAGCTACATGTAAACAGATCCGGGAAAATCAAATTCACAATCCAAAATATCATCAGACACAGGATTCTCTAGGGGTAATTAAGACCGTAATTGTAAAATCCAGAATGTTCGATTCGATCTACGAACCTGTATTCTTCGAGGAAGCGATCATCCTCGAGATCTTTGTCGTCTTCAAGATCCTCAAGCTCTTCCTCAGTCTTCTCATTAAACCATGCCTGATCTTTAGGAGCTGAAGCCTCGTCTTGCTCCGGGGTATAAGCCGGCGGTTTGAATACCGGAGCTTTCTCCGGGAGATTCCCCAATTTCCGCTGGATATCGTCCCATTGTGTCGACGTTCCTTCGACGTCCTTGTACACAAAATGATAATCCGCCATAGATTCACCACAGAGAAACCCTTTGAATCTGAAAGAGAAAAAAAAAAGCAGATTGCTTTGACACTCTGTGATCGCAAATCTCGTTCCTTTTCTGGAAGACGATTCAAAAGGTCAGACCCAAAGTTGGTCTAACTAAACCGAAACATACCGAGGCTAATGCTAATCTGATCCATACCGAACCGATAATTTCTGGGTTAAAAGGCGGTTAATATCCTAAGCTTCTGATTTATTCGGAGGGTCTGGGATTATATATTGTATTAGTTTTGGAGAAGATCCAGAGATAATCAAACAAACAGCTTAGAAATTCTTGGTTTTTGCGATCGATTAGGGTTTTTGCGATCGTCTGAAGATTCTACATGATTAGAGGAGTTATGAACACGGAGGGTGTGATTGCGTCAATCCAGGGTTTATCAGCGAGTTCTGGGGATTTATCTGCACTCCACGATCTTTTGAAAGGAGCTGAGGAATCGCTCCGAGTCGACTCGGATGTTAAACTCTCTACTCTTGACCAGCTCGACCCCGCGAAGCATTCTCTTGGTTACCTGTATTTCCTGTGAGTTTATTCTTCTTTTGAGATGTTTGAATTTTGGGTTCTTTCTGGTATATGATGATTTAGGTTACTGGAAGTGTAGGATAATCTGCATTAGGTGTGTTTATGGTTTATGTTTGTAGAATTCGAGGTGTGTGATGAGCTCTATAGTTTACAAGGAGGATTCTTTTGTTCCTTTTATTGGATTTCTGATCTTTAATTTTGTGTGTATCGTTTGTTTGTTCCAGTGATGTTCTTACGAGTCGTCCAATTTCGGAGGAGAAAGCTTCAGATGTGGTTGTGTTAATTGCACGATTCATAAACTCTTGTGATGCGGGGCAGATTCGTTTAGCGAGCGATAAATGTAATCACTGAGACTTGAAGGGATTTATATTTTCTCTTTTCCTTGTGTTCTTTTGTTTAGGGATGAATGATGTTATTATTTTGATTCTTGCAGTTGTATCTCTTTGTAAGAGATTGAAGGTTTTGCTGCTCAAAGATCCCCTGCGAGGGGTAGGGCCACTGTTGTCAGCTGTTCGTAAGCTTCAGGTCTCCACGAAACGTTTGACTGCATTGCATCCAGATTGTCTTCAGCTATGTTTGCAGGCCAAAAAGTATAAAGATGGTTTCTCCATTATTAGTGATGATATTTTGGAGGTTGACCAGCCAAGAGACTTTTTTCTATATTGCTATTATGGGTAAGCCAGTTTCCCTCATTGCTATCTTTTTTTTATAGTAGTTATAGATTCTCGTTATTGATTCCAGTACTTTTTTGACAGGGGAATGATATGCATTGGGCTGAAGAATTTTCAGAAAGCATCAGAGCTTCTTTACAATGTAAGGGATTCTATTTTTTTTTTAATTTTCACAGATTATTTAGCTATCAAGGACTTCGTTTTAGTTTTAACTCATTCTGGAGTACTTGTATCAGGCTGTGACTGCTCCTATGCATGTTGTCAATGCCATAGCCCTTGAGTCGTACAAAAAGTACATATTGGTGTCTCTCATTCTAAATGGGCAGGTAATGCTTGGATGTTTTGAGTAATGTTGTTTCACTAACTACATTCTGTGTCTGATTTTCACTTCAAGCATTGGCTTATCTTATGAGGTTATTCTTATACTTGTGCAGTTTACTAACAGTGTCCCCAAGTGTGCTTCTCAAGCAGCTCAGAGGCACCTCAAGAACTTGTGTATGGTAAGTTTGAACCATATCCATTGTACATGTATCATTCTACCCGTGTTATTATTTCCTCATATATCTTGCTGATTCCATGATTGAATTCTTCATTTTTGAGTGGAGGATATGGTCCTTTTTTCACTTCAGTTCAAAGATTTTAGTTGCTTCATACTCCATCCCTGCTAGATATATTAACTGGCTTATGATTTTATTGTTCACCCTTTTCTCAGCCTTACATTGAACTGGGTAATTGTTACAACGAAGGGGGTATTGCAGAACTAGAGGCATTGGTTGTGGCCAACAGCTCGCATTATGAAACGGTAAATTTCCTCTAAACAACACTCATTGTACTTTCTGTAACGATATCAAACTTCATTCACCATTATAACTTGAATGGAATGCTATTTTTCAGGACAAGAACCTTGGATTAGTTAAGCAAGCAGTGTCATCCCTTTACAAGCGAAACATTCTGAAATTGACTCAGAAGTACTTGACTTTGTCGCTTGAAGATATAGCCAGCACGGTCCATATTGCTAATGCTAAGGAGGCGGAAATGCATGTGCTTCAGATGGTACTATATTCTCTGTGACCCGCACTTGGTTTTTGGAAGCCACCTTTATATTTGTAACTGGTATATGACGACGTTGTGTTTTCTTTCCAAACTTGCAGATCCAGGATGGTCAGATACATGCCCTTATCAACCAGAAAGATGGAATGGTTAGATTCTTGGAGGACCCTGAGCAGTACAAAACGAGTGAGATGATTGAGATCTTGGATTCTGTCATTCAGAGGTATGTCATATACTTTGGTGTCACGGAACAAACTGTTTCGATGTTTTAGTGGATAATTAGCACTTGGAATGAAAGTGATATAGATAGTGAATGGATTTGCCAAAATAGAGTAGAAGCATCAAATGAGCTATTGTGTTTATATGATTTTTCAGGACGATTGGACTGTCGAAGAATCTCCTAGCCATGGATGAGAGCTTATCATGTGACCCGTTATACTTGGGAAAGGTAACTTAATGCCATATATGTCATAGCTGCCTATGTTATGTCCTCGTACCCGAGTTTGCTCGAACTATAATATGCCGTTGATTAACTTTTGTTAGGTTGGAAGAGAAAGACAAAGGTATGACTTTGGAGACGATTTTGACAATGTCCCTCAGAAGTTCTCCATGTAAACAGCAAAAAAAGACCAAAAGGACCAAAAATCTTGGCTTAAATCTAGACATTGTTTCTTCTGCTTTTTTTGTTGTTGGTTAAATATTTTTTGCTTTACAATGGCCAACAAGTAGAGAAGGTCGTTTTGGACCCATAAATCTTTATCATATCTAGAAAATGGCGATGTGGCCTCTTGATAAATTACGAACTTCCACAGTGAGTAGTCAAAACGACGACGCATTGAAGTTTTAAACTGGTGCGTGATATTTGGGCTAATTTCAGGCCCATAACTTAAAAGTGAGAAGGCTTTCTCGTCTCTAAGCGCCACGTAGATTTTTTCGATTTTTTACTCATTTTTGTTCTTGTCTCGTCTTCTTCTCCACTTCGTTTTCAACCTGATTTCCCTCTCTTATCCTCAATAAAAAAAAAATCTGAGAAAATCACGAAGGAGGAACAGAACAAAATCCTCAGAATCGCCGCCGGAGAATTTCGAGAATCGCTAATTCCGATGGAAGGGGTTATCACATGTTTTGATACAAAATGCGTCTCTCTTCCAATTCGTCCTTTCCCACTTTCTAGGGTTTCTTCACTTTCTCGGTGGAGGAACAGTAATTTCGTCTCTTCATCGCGATCGGTTCCTCAAAGAACATTGTGCGTTTCTGGTTCGAGCTCGGATACTTTAATCGCAGGCGGTTCACCGAAGGAAGACGAGAGGAAGAGCAAAGTATCGAGCAAGAAGGAAGGTGACGACTCCGAGGATTTGAAGTTTTGGATGGATAAGAAAGGTTTGCCTCCTTGCAAGGTAGTTCTCAAGGAGAGACCTGCTCATGATCAGAAGCATAAACCTATTCATTATGTTGCTGCTAGTGAAGATCTTCAGGTGTTTGACTTCGCATTTCACCACTTTCTCAATTTGCTAATTTATATAGATGTATCGTTTTTCCGAGCATTGATGGTAAAGGTGACCTAATTACCTTGTTTTTACAGAAGGGTGATGTGGCGTTTTCAGTTCCCAACTCTTTGGTGGTCACACTTGAAAGAGTATTGGGAAATGAGACTATTGGTATGAGCCAATTCTTTGTCACGTTTCACATTCCAAGAAGTTGCTTTGTACAATCATTTACAATCATATTTGGATTAGGATTTGTGATGTCTCTTACATGGTTGTAAATTGAGGATATGAATACTTATCTGAAGCCATAACCTCTCATTTGTTTTTCTCATATACAGCCGAATTGTTGACGACGAACAAATTGTCTGAACTGGCTTGCCTAGCTTTGTATTTGATGTATGAGAAGAAACAAGGGGAGAAATCAGTATGGTATCCTTATATAAGAGAACTTGATCGTCAACGAGGCCGAGGTCAGCTAGATGTGGAATCCCCTTTGCTATGGTCAGAAGCTGAGTTAGAATACCTTACTGGCAGCCCGACAAAGGCCGAAGTTCTTGAAAGGGCCGAGGGGATCAAAAGAGAATATAAGGAGCTTGACACCGTCTGGTTTATGGCTGGATCTTTGTTTCAGGTGTTTAACTACTCTATTTACTACCTAAGCCTTCAGCTTATTTTTTCTTTTATAATATATGGAATTCTAACAGCGACCGCAAACTTACATCTAGTGATTTGTGTTTTGCAGCAATACCCGTATGACATACCAACCGAAGCTTTTTCATTTGAGATTTTCAAACAGGCATTTGTTGCCATCCAGTCCTGTGTGGTGCATTTACAAGTAATTTTATCATTCTTTCTGGACTTCCCCTTCGCAATTCATATGTCCAGCCCGTGTTTGGATGAATACCTAGAGTTCATTTCAATAATATGGTCTTACCTCAGTTACTCTATAATGGATATACAACTAGCCAAGCTTTGTTTCTCCTAATTTAGATTTGTTATGCTTCTTCCTGTACCCAGAATGTCAGTTTGGCTCGTCGGTTTGCTTTGGTTCCTCTTGGTCCTCCCTTGTTGGCATACTGTTCCAACTGCAAGGCTATGCTTACAGCTGTTGATGATGCTGTTGAACTCGTGGTAGATAGGCCATATAAGGCTGGGGATCCTATAGTTGCCTGGTGCGTCTGGGCGCCAAATTGCTTTCCCAATAGCTTTCTCTGTCTAATTTATCTTACCTACTATTGTGTTTTGTCCTTTATTTCAAGGTGTGGGCCACAACCTAATGCGAAATTGCTTCTGAACTATGGATTCGTTGATGAAGATAACCCATACGATAGAATAATAGTTGAGGTAATTATGAAGCTTTGATGCCTTACTGTAACCTTCAGTGTAATTTTCATGTGATTTTTTCAACTTATGTGTCATGTCTTGCATTCCAGGCGGCACTGAGCACCGATGATCCTCAATATCAGGACAAGAGAATGGTAGCTCAAAGGAACGGAAAATTATCCCAACAAGTTTTTCAGGTATGAACGTGCGACTTTCCCATTTCAACAAGTCCACTTTAGGATGTTTTGCCTGATTTTTGTTTTGCATCCACCTCAGGTTCGTGTGGGAAAAGAAAAAGAAGCTGTCCAAGACATGCTTCCCTACCTGCGGTTGGGTTACATGTCTGATCCTTCTGAAATGCAATCGGTTATTTCGTCCCAAGGTCCAGTTTGTCCAGTAAGTAGAGAATGAATGACGTGGCAGATATTTTTGTCTTTTGATATTTCCTTGATTGTATCAAATGCTCAGTCCCAACATGTGAGGCCTCTTTATGTTAATTCTACACGTGAATCTACTTGTAAAGATTAACTCTCAGTCTCTTTTGTAGATGAGCCCTTGCATGGAAAGAGCAGTCCTAGATCAGCTTGCTAATTACTTCATGAGACGCTTGGCTGGCTACCCTACTACTCCTAAAGAAGATGATGCATTGGTATATCTTCAAACTTTGTGATTGATAAATAACATATCAAAACAGATTTTTGGCCTTTCTGCATGATATTAATGTAATACTTGCTCAATAGTTGGCAGATCCTAAATTGAATCCTAGGAAGCGAGTTGCAACCCGGCTTGTTCGATTGGAGAAGAAAATGCTAGCTGCATGCCTTGGGGCAACAGTCGATTTGTTAAATCAGTTGCCCGATACAAGCATCTCTCCATGCCCAGCACCCTATGCTCCATCCTTGAAATAAAAAGGCACTTAACTCTGTACCCTCGCTCTCAGAACAATAATTAATATTTCCTGACCTTCTAAAACAAAGGCGTTGCAGGTCTTTGTTGTTGTAGCTGCAATTGGTGGGACATGGCATGAGTACATTTTGTTTGTGTCCTTGATCCTTACAGTCGTGGTCGCTTAACTAAGGTCAGTTTTGTGTGTGTACAAGTCCAGATCTGATCCTAGTGTATGCTGCTCGAAAACATGAATAATATCCCAGTTAATTTGGATTTTATAAGATTTCTTGGTAGCTGCTAGCCTGAATTCTATCTCCTTACAGATGGTTTAATGATGTTTGTTTCTGAGTTCTGACTGCAGAAGTTTAATTTCTATGTTGTAATGCACATTGCAATTGCTACTAGGAGCGTATCTCTCGCTTGACATGCAAATGCTCAGCCTATGATTGTCCTCTTTTTTTCTTACAACAATGAAGCATTGTATTGTTGGTCTTGTGGAAATTCTGCAAGTGTAATTACAGACATGAAACCATAAACGTCACCTTGTTATTCCCAACTCCCTCTAGTGTTTTTTTATCTGTGAAGAAATGTCACAGAGATATAATGTTTTCAATCAAGCTTGTCCAGTTGTCAGATTTTCTTCAACTATTAGGAGACGAATCAGCAATAAGAATCTCTCTGTGGTACGATTTATATTCATAACTTGTTTCTTAGCTTCACTGGTCTCCGGCTTCATGGTGAATTATAAGATGTGGTTGACAACAGGAACTGATTAACCTGGTGTCCCTGTAAACTGTTTTCCTAATGGGTAGAAATAGAGCAGCATACAGAGCAAGCCTTGTCTGTTCACCACTGTACTTCCATCAGATCAGAAAGACAAGTTACTGCTGAAACCGGTCCATTCCCATATATCTTCGAATCAATTTCACTCCCAATCCGCTTTGCTAGTTTTTTCATTGCAGCGATCCGTGCATTTTATTTCATAGCAGCTATCTTCATAATACATTAATGGAATGTCTTAGTCCCAGTGTTTCACTGAAACATCAGTTTGGATAGTCCCAAGGAAACAATGGTCACACACTCACCTTAGCTTTAAGGATTAAGAGATCGAATTGAACAACACGAGACACGAACGCACAAACTCTCTCAAGCCTAGAAGCGACTGATTCTCCTTCTCTATCACCTAGAACTCACCACTAGGGGTTCCCCTAAACCAAATTAGGATTTTCTAAATAAAAAATAGAACCGACGTGCTGACTTAGAATCAACACTGAGGACGGAGTTTACCTCAGAATCACAATCGGAAATATGATCCGGAAACTAGACAAGAAGAGATTTCCAACGACATATAGAATGTTGCCTAACTCTCTATGGAGCTCCGACAAAATGCCCTCGAAGTGGTCAAATCACATATCCGATTCTGCACAAACCTCTCTTAGGAAAACAATGATATCTCTTAGCATACACATCCGATTGACAAACCGATTTCACTCACGGCTAGCTAAGAGAGAGGAGAACTTACCCATAAAATTTCACTCTGATCCGCTCTGTTCTTCATGTCCGTTTCTCTTCTCTACCAAAACAGAATAGAATTGTCTCCTTCTCACAAATCAATTAACTTTCTCAAGAACATATTTTTCTCTCTTCTCTCCTTTTTTTCCCTCAAAAACACTATTCTCTCTGATTTTTATGACTCAAAACGCGGCTGGGTCCTTTAAATACGAAGACCTAGCGTTCCGCACCCAAACCGCACTCAAAACCGGACAATCGAATCAAACCGATTATGTTCCAAAAATGTTGGTGTCGATCGACACCACCGAAAAATATCATTTACTGTTCGCGGTCGTTACAAGAACTGAAGAAGCTTTTTATGAAAATCCATATCCAGAGTGTATTTGCAGTTGAAAAGAACACAAAGAACCCTAAAATAAAAATTTCCTATTTTTGTTCTATATTACGTCCATTTATAGTGACCTCAACCATAGTTATCACAAAATTTTTGAGATTAGAAACAAAAATGTTTGAACCGCTAGGTTATTTTTTTGTTTTGGTTTTCTCTCCATATATCGTTTTGTGTATTTGAGTTGAATCATCCATCGTGGTGTTAATTTGATAATTTGTTGTATGTTTCTCATATAATATGGGGAATATCAACTATTACACTTTATTACAAGTAGCCAGAACTACTTAACAAATACCCTAATGCACACGCTTAAAAGAAAATAACATCCAATTTTACTTGTATATTTATGGTTTTAATCTGGCCAACGCTAATCAAAGTAAGAACATAATATTTTTCCTCTACGGGTTTCGAACCTTATTTTATCTTGGCAACGTATTTCGCATCGATAGCAAATGGGAAGAGTGAGACCATAGTTTGGAACTATTTTAAACCCCCCCCCCCCCCCCCCCCCATCAAATAGCACGAAATTTTGACTAGGCGTCATATAACATCCGTGTTGCCCTCGAAAACAATGAATATGGAGTGCGACACCACATTTATTACATGTATAAAGCCACTCGGGTGTATCTATTACTTTCTCGCAAACTTCACACCAATTGAGACTTCCATTCACTACGTTAGAAAGAGTGAGGGAAATGTTCGTGATGCTCATATCTCACTTTATATGGTAATGTAGCACAACCAAAACACAAAACGAAGTCGCATTTGAGGCAATTTAAATGTCGGGACCACTCATTTCTGCACATTGAACATGCGTTAGAAATTACTTGAGTTGTTAGGAACAAAGGATGCATATGACATTGATGGTCAAATGGCTCAGATATTGCAGCACATCGCACATCTAAGGACGGATATCCACCACGTAGGCTACCCGCATATTTGGCACACGAGTATCGGTCACACATTTCACAACTGAAATATTCTGCGGTTTCATTTACTTGTAGAATAAGTCTGTTGAGGAAACGCAATGGGTTGTCTCGTCCGAGGAAGATTTGCACATGCTTCATGGAGTACAAAATCACACTTCCACTACAAGAAAACAGGCCATTTGCCACTACCAGAAACGTCACAAATTCGTCACTAATAAGGGATTTGCGACTACTTTGCGACGAAAACAAGTAGTCACAAAAAGCTCGTCGCTAATTTGCGACGGTGCCAATTCGTCGCTAATTTGCGACGGATTTATGACGGATTTAGGACTCCATAACCCAGTCCCAAATTCGTCGCTAATTTGCGACGGTTTTGCGACTCCACATTTCAGTTGCAAATAAGCGACGCTTGTGTGACTCAGACATGTAGTCACTAATTAGCAACGGATTTGAGACTGTTTTGTGCGTGGCAAATAAGCGACTGATTTGCGACAATAAACGATGTAGCAAATAAGCGACTGATTTGTGTCTACTTCTTTCGTGGCAAATTAGCTACGGATTAGAGACTAAATTGATATTGTTAAAACATGATGTTAGTCAGAGATTCGTCACTAATTAGCCTCTGATTTGCGACGCCGTAGTTTTACAATTATCTAAATTAAATCTTATTGTAGTCACTTATTAGTCACATAAATGGTACTAAGTTTTGGTTCATTTGCTAATTGTTGCGGAAAAACAAACTGGAAATTGAAAATTAAGCTACAAAACAAGCATTTAGCTTATAAAACTTGCTACCAATGTACAAAAAGCTTGCAAGCAATGTATAAAAAGAAGTTACTACAACCATTGTATCACAAAAGGTTGTTACATTCCTAGAGAGTCTAAGAGTGAAGGATGATTTATGGTGAGGTGTCTTGCGGTGTACCGGTTGGTGCAGGAGGAAGAGCGGTCGGTCATCTGAGGCTGGAGTGATGACAACTGGAATCTGTGGTGAAGCTTGTTGAACTGTTGGTGCTGCTTGCTGCATGAAGGCGAGCATCTTGTTCTCGAGTTCAGTGATCCGGTCCTGACTTGCCTTTAGGGATGTATCACGGCTATCGCCTACAACCTCTAGGGCTTCAAGCATTGTACCAGTTGATCCTCCAATTAGCAACACCTGAAATCAGTTCCAGCAGCATCAAGGATCACATAAATGACAATTTTTTTTATGTCTCAGCTATTAGCAAATAGCAACAAAACCCTTTGATTGACGTGCTCAGTTTAAAGCAAATTGTTAGTTTCTAGAAAAGGATGGATTACCGTCAGAACAACAATGGTTGTAGTTGCAGTGAATATAGTTTGACCATGTCCTTCTGGGAGATCGTGAACAGATTGCAGAGCAAGAGCAAAAGCCATAGCACCTCGAAGTCCTATGCAACTTACATGTGTTGTTAGTTCGAACTGATGAACTGAAAACAATAACTCCATATGGAAACAAAGAGCAGTATTCTAACCACTGTACCAAAGTGCTTTTTGATGCGTCATTGGTATTTTCCTATGAGCAGGTCGTGCCAGGTTGACCAAATATCCACAACCAAACACATTAGCTGCCCTGAGTAAGACAAATATGCACAAGAGTACCACTATCAGACACAAAAACAACACAAAATTTGCTATTGGGAAATAATGTTATGTATGTATTTATACACATTGAACATTATGTGGAAAGATGCTAAAGTGATACAAAAAGTGTACCTTGCAATTACGATAAACAGCTGAGATTCAATACCAAGGATAAAGGAAAGTTAAGGAACAACAACAGTTTATATAAACTAAGAACCTGAAATATCAAAACCCATGTAGATGAACCTGAAAATTTGACCATTTAAGGTCAGGTCATTCACGCATATCACAGAAATCAAGAGGCATGAGGGTATAAGAAGCAAATGCATACACAAATGTCTCTTTAAGAACACACAAAGCACACATATAGGAATATGTAATGACATGGGAGAACGTTGAGATGCTTAAAAGAAAAAAATCAGTTTGATATTCATGTAATTTATCTTAGGTTTCTCGAATTTGTTCATAACTCAAGTTTTTAACAGCATTCTCAAATTCAAGCGCTACCATGAGCCAAACCATGCGTGAATTATAGAGACAAAGAGAAAGAAAGGAAGATATAAAAGCAAACCTGCAGACATTGAACCGACAAAGGTTTCTAGAAACCTGACTATCACCATAAAGAAATTTTGTCCAGATGGGACATTGTCCTACATCCCAGTTTATAGCCTTGTTAATATATCTTGCCATTTGACTATCGTCTTTCACAGCTAAAAAATGTTACAGAATTTCTCGTCCTATACTCTCAAAGAAACCTATCAAATATGCATCAACATAGAAAATAGCTAAAAAGCCCTAATTTCGTCCGTAAAATCACAAATCACAATCAAATTTCGATTTTTTTAACTCAAACACCAAAGAGAAACAAACCCAAATAAAAAACCCATAAACACAGGAGAAGAAAGAACTGACCTACGAAGCCAATTGAGAAAAGCATCCCACCGAGCATGTAATACTTCCGTTTCGTCCCGGAAACCATCTCATCGAATTCCGACACTGTTTATGTTGGACTAGCGACTGATTTCACTGAACCCAGAAATTGAAATCGAAAACACAATCGATTACTTAGTTTCAACCAGGGAAAGGGGAAAACTTTAGAAATTTCAAACCTTGAAACGAGCTTCTGTGTCGATTCTGCTTGACAGAGAGAGAAAGAATCGCCGGAGAGGGAAGAGAACCGCGACGGATATTCCGCCGGAGAGGAGAATTTCACGGCGGAGAAAGCGAAGAGAGAGACGAGATGGTCGGAGTGAATTTTGAAGGAGAGGGAAGGAGGTAAGACAGAGACGGAGGAGGATCTGTAAACGCAGAGAGGAAGGGATTTAGGGTTTTTCGGAAGATAAGAAAATGGAAGAAGCAGAGGCAGACATGGCTTTAGCTTTGAGATGAAGAAGGAGGCTAAAGCTCTCTCTGGAAGAGGATAAGGTTTAAGGGTTTCTTCGAGAGATTTTCAGAGTGAAGAGAGAGTAAAGATAAGGAGACCAAGAGATAAAGATAGAGTTTTTTTAACTTTTACACTTAGGCACAAATTTCGTTTCCCGGTTAGTCATTTTCGTTTCCCGCAAATTTTCGTTGCTAATTAGTCTCAAATTTGTGATTGATTTGTGACGATTTTAAGTTAGTCACAAATCAAATCCCCAAACCCTAAATATTTAGACCCAAAATTTTTTCTTCTACCATTTCCCTAAACCATATACCCTAAATAAACTGATATAACCATTATACCACCACTAAAAAAACTAATTTACAAAAACATCAACTTTACATAAACTTACTTTAAAACTTCTAAGTGTTTATAAGCTAAAGTACATTAATGTTGTTCTCACATAAATATTTTTTTGTAAATTGATTTACTCACTACAACCACATCTTGGCTACTTTGTCATTGACTTTAGTACAAACTAAATACAACTATGAATCATAGAAACATACATTTGGGTTTTAATGTGTAGTAATGTAAAATGGAGTGGCAAAGTAGTCACTAATCAGTCGCAGATTTACTTCTGCGTTGCAAATATGTCGCAAAGTAGTGGTATATTTGTGACTATTTTGTGACGTTAGTATAAGGATTTCAGATCTGAACCTTAAACCCTATATAGTCACTAAAGAGTCACAAATTCGTCACAAATTTGCAACTACTTTGCAACACCTCGAACCCCTAAACCCTATTCAGTCACAAATTCGTCACAAATTTGCAACTATTTTGCAACACCACGAACCCCTAAACCATATTCAGTCACAAATCGGTGGCAAAAAATTATTTTGGTTCCGCGTCGAAACCCTAAACCCTATTTAGTCACAAATCGGTCACAAAGCGGTCACAAATGGACTGTTTTCTACTCTTTAAAGAGTGACAAATATGTGACGTTTTAGCCTCTACTTTGCGACTACCATTAGAAAAAATATCTTCTTGTGTCGACATTGGATTTGCGACGCTTGAGTGACTATTTTGAAGGCGTCGCTAAATTGTGACTCCTCTGATAGTCACAAAGCCGTCACAATTTTGCGACCACTATAATCGTCTTCCAGGAGTCGCTAATTTGTGACTGATTTGTGACGACTTCTGAACCTACTTTTAGGTGTCACAAAGTAGTCACTAATTTGTGACTACCTTACGACTAGTTCCTGGCGTCGCAAATTAGCGACTAGTTTATGACGCCTTTTATTGGCGTGGCAAATCAGTCGGAAATTCGTCTCAAAGTAGTCGCAAATATTAGTGACTGATTTTTCAGTCACAAACCGTAGTCACTAATGGACTGTTTTCTTGTAGTGTTCAGATCCATACATTCGTAGATACCACCATCGTAAAGAGGAAGTACACATGCTTGACACTTCTTTTTTTCATCATACGACATGTATGTCCCATTTTCAAATCTCATGTGATGATGTGGATGGCTGAAATGTTGTATAACTCCATCGCCTATCACCTCAAATGGATTAAGATGTTCATATACTTCTTCTGGTTTGTCTTCGAGTTCTTCTCCATCCCATACATATTTTCGAGTT
Organism: Draba incana; assembly: GCA_963576765.1. NCBI lineage: Eukaryota > Viridiplantae > Streptophyta > Magnoliopsida > Brassicales > Brassicaceae > Draba > Draba incana. Next base: position 10,254,444 of record OY755205.1, read on the forward strand.
GCACACTTTGAATGCACTACATAAGTGCAATCTTTCATGCAAGAGTATTTCCCACAATTTTCATCAACATTTTGACGACAAACTCCACAAGACAATTTTCTAGAAGAAGATGAAGAATATGTAAAAGAGATACGGTGTTCATGGCGGGATACTCTTATGACGAATGGCAAATAGATACATGTTTTGTGGACAATGAAATCGCATTGAAGACACACATAGATGATAGACTTGTTATCATCAGCTAACCCACAAACATCACATATCAAATTGGTTTTTCTAGGAAAGTAGGTGAGGGTGTGATCATGCCTCTTTTTATAGGTCAGGAATGACGGTTTTCTCGCACAAACAAGGTCTATACTAAAATTACAAAGAGAGCAATGGTAAAATAAACGGAAAAGATCTGACCCACAATAACAACAACGCGTTGCCATTTTAGACCTATAAATATAATACTTCTGATTCAATTGAACGTATTGATTATACATGAGAAGTTGGAGATTGTGTTTGGGGTGATAAAGGGAGTTGATTAGAGGGGGAGACTCGACGCATTCTTTGTGGTAAGCTACTTTACATTGCTTGCAAAAGTAATAAGTTGTACCGATTGACTTACATTCACAAGCACCGCACCAGAACTCATCTTGAAAATATTCTTTGTTGTTGCACCAAAATAAGGGGTAAAGTTGGTGGCGAAAATGTGAAGAATTGTCGTCTTTCACATATGAAAAGTCACCTGAATTGTCGATTATGAGAGATTTATCAACAGTTCTCTTATAAGAATCTCGTTTATTTATTTCGAATCGTTCGGTAGGGCATATGAGACGAGAAACAAGAGGATGTTCGATGGAATTCATGGCTATTAGTACTCAAAAGAAGTTGGTGGTTATAAATAATGGAAGTTTAGAGTTTAGTTTTTGTGATTTGTGACCAGACTAAGCTATATATATATTATAAGCGTTCAAGGATTGGATACCATTTTAAACTTCTCAAGCAAGGTACTAATTCCATTGTTTCTAATTTAGTTTCCTTACGATTTAGGCTAAGAAGTCTTTCTAAAGATCATCAAACTCAGAAATGAAAGTGTTTTGGAAAAGATATATTCTTTTCTTAGTTCTTACCCTCATATTGGTTCCCATGAGGTAGAATATTTATTAGATTTAGTGTTTTTGTTTGTCGATGTACCAAGGTAATCAATTTTGAGAATTGCCCTTTCTCTTTTCCCATAAGAAGAAGCAACGAATGAGAGAACCAGTTGAAACACAAGCATACCGTTATTAGAAGGAAAAGTATGGAATCAAACATTCACTGTGCAAACTGACATATATATGTCAATAGCAACCAAAAAAAAAAAAAAAATCAAATCACTTGACCAGAAATTCCAGAACCAAATTGCGAACTTCAATTTATTTTGCTTAAGAATCAGATAAATGGACATTCTGAATTTTAAATCCAACTAAAATCAAAATGTTAATGTAAATTCCATTAGATGCATGAAACATCAAGTTACTACTGATCGTTTTACCAATCAGACAAAACATTTCTACAGTTACAAGAAGCTCTCCTGAACAAAGTCGTGTTAGAATTTTACACACAAAACTAAAGGTTCTGCAAATTAAAAGAAGAACGTACATACCATTTGAAGTGTAATAGCTCTGACTCTTAGCTCTGCTCTTTGTAAGGAGTCCATATCATTTTGTTAACGTCTACATCAAGACCACCTCGGCCTGCAGCTTTCAAATGTCGGTCCAGTGCTTTAGGATCCGCGCAGATCACGTGTTGTCCTTTCATGTACTGTATCAGCTCCAAGCTCTGAAGTGTGCTTAATATATCTTCTGCTTTAATCGCCGTCATATCGCTCAGCTCATACATTGTGGGAGAAGAAAGGTTTCAATATATGAAACAATCTGTTGATGGATACGCTAAAAGCCTCCAGAGCAAGGCTTGTTTGTTCACCACTATACTTCCGACTCTAAATCGTTTCAGATCAGAAAGACAAGTTACTTCTGAAACCGGTCCATTCCCATATATCTTCGAATCGACTTCATAGCAGCTAAATGAAATTGTCTTCATAATACATTAATGGGATGTCTGGTCCCAGTGTTTCACTGAAACATCAGTTTGGATCGTAAATGGTGCAGATGGAGCAGTCAGTTGTTACATAAGGCCCAAGGAAACATGCCTGAGCTAAGTTAATTAGTATTTGTGTAAACAATAAGGGAAGATTATTATTGGTTTGACTAAGTCAAAGAGTCTTTTACCTTAAACGACGTCGTTTTAAATGATCTTATAAAAGTGAAAAAATATCGGATCTATCTTCTTCTCTTTCCCATTTTCTTTACAGGCGTAGAAAGTTCGAGGTTCATGGGAATTCGTGATCAGTAGTCGATTTGATCTCCTGGCTAGGGTTTTATCTGCATGAAATTGTAGAATTGTGAACTTTATGTATAGAGATTTCCATGACGACTCCGATTCGGCTAGTGCTAGATTTCTCTTCCCATGGCGACTTTGAAGATTCCCGGCAAAATTCTCTGGGGAATCCATCTGATTCCGGCCCAGTAGCAGCAGAAGAACAGACAAATAAGAAGAGCAAGAAGAAGAAGAAGAAGAGGAGGAATTTGGCTTCGTCAAGCAGTAGCAACCGGATCTGGAATGAGGAAGACGAAGTCGCTGTTTTAAAGGTACATCTTATCTTATTTCATCTCTATGTACTGGGTTCCTTGATTGCATGTTGATTTTTCCTTAACGATTTTGCGATTTCTCACTCTTAGGGATTAGTGGATTACAGAGTTAAGACTGGATTCAACCCTAAAATCGATTGGGATGACTTTTACCGTTTCGTTCGTGGTTCAATCGTTGCAAAAGTCCCCAAGGATCAGGTTTTGAGTAAGATCAAGAAGTTGAAAAGGAGTTTCGTTGCTAATCTGGAGAAAATCAATCAAGGGCATGATCCACTTTTCACTAGGTCTACTGATTCTGAAGCATTTGGATTCTCTATGATGATTTGGGGCAAAAACGATGATGATGGAGACATGGATAATGCAAATCAGATCGAGAATGGTGTAAGTTAGGGATTCATCATTTGTCCTGTTTTGATTCAGCTTTGTGATGTTGTTTGATGAATTGCATTTAGGAGTTTGGATATTGGTCAATGTTGAATATATGGTTTGTTGAATTTGAGGAGGCGGCGTTACAGGAGGACGAGGAAGCGGCGGCTAATGCCGAGCCTTTAACTGAGGATGGTGCAGCGAAAAGCGATTCTGAGGGAACGCGTGAAATTGGTGTTGACACAATAACAGAGAATGAGACTGCTGAAGAAGAGAGTCACGGCGATGATGCTGACGAGTTATGTGCTGTACGGGATGCGTTTGAGACAACGGTGTCGCATGGTTTAAGGGAGTATCAAAAAAGGTTGCATCTTGAGAAGCTGATGAACCTTGGAACTGGAAGAAGAAGAGAGCTTAGTAACGAATGGAAAGCGTTATGTGTCGAGGAATCAAGACTGAAGATCAGGAAGCTTAGGTATTCCGCAAAGCTCGCAGAGGCAGCGAATGATAGCTGAAATGAAGAAGAAGCCATATTGCAGTAATTTGGTGTTGCTTAGTATAAGTTAGTTCAAATTAGTCATATAAGTTTATAACTGTTGTTAAGTAAGTATTGTCTACGGCTTATGGATTGTGGTTTTTGTAACTTTTGGTGATCTACTTATGAAGATGTTTGTGAATCTCTACTTTGATATTCCCTTTCTGTAATTTGTGATTATTCACCTACCAATTACCACTTTACTAGTTTAGAAAATGGCTGCAAAATTTGTTTATTTGGGGATGATAATTTTGGTCAAATAATATTTAATTAAATGACTAAATTAGACAATTATGTATAAATGTGCCTTTTTGCTTTCTTTATTTTTTATTCATAAAATGTGTCTTACCGGAATTATTGGATTAGAGTTTGTCATTGCTTCTTCTTCTTCATCCGTATAAAACTCATCTTCTTCATCGATTCTGAGCTAGGGTTGGGGATTTCCGATCTTCAATGTCGATCAGTATCGGAGAATTCTCAATTCCAGACCTACCTCTCTTCGTCTCCATGTTCTTAATCATCTACCTAATCGCTTACTTCATCGTATTCCGCAATTGGAAACCTCAAATCCGTCCCGAAGCTTCGAGCTGTATGATTTCAATTTTCCACGGCACACCGGCGGTTTTCCTCGCCTCACGCGCCGTCTTCTCTTCTCCTTCAAGCTCCTTCTCCTCCGCAAACACCGCCGATCAAAACACCGTACTCGATTTCAGCGTCGCTTACTTCCTCACCGATCTCTTCCACTACATCGTCTTCTACCCTAACGACGTACTCTTCATCGGTCATCACTTAGCCACCTTGTTCGTCTTCTTAACCTGCCGATTCCTCGTTTTCCATGGAGCTTGCGCGATCTTAGGGTTACTGATTCTCGCTGAAGTCACAAGCGCTTGTCAGAACGCATGGACACTCGCCGGAGCTAGGAAGAACGATCCGGAATCTCGACTCGCCGTGAAAGTGTACGATCTCTTGTCTCCTCCGTTTTACACGTTCTACAGTATCGTTAGGGGTGTTTTGGGACCATTGTTTTTTGGGAAAATGGTTGCGTTTTATGCACAAGGTGGTGCTCAAGGTGTGATTCCGAATTGGTTATGGATTTCTTGGGCTATTGTGGTTGGTACTGCGATTTCTGTTAGTATACTTTGGATTTGGAATCTCTGGATAGAATTGTTTAGAGAAAGGAAGAAGAAACTGATAAGTGAAGACAAGAAAGTTAGATAGTTTGTGTCAAAGATCATTGTTTTTGATTCCTTTCTTTCCATGTACTATATATCACCCAACTTACCATGATTGTTTAAGTATGTAAGTTTGGAATAATAGATTTGCTTCTTTGGCTTTTCTTCTTTTGTTGTTTCTCCCATTTAACACATCTGATTCAGTGGATTTGTAATTTTGGTGTTGATTGCCAAATACTACAATATAATGGTGTTCATAGTTCTTTCCTTGTAGTATATTTTGTTTTTACGCTTATGAATCGAAAGCTTGTGGGAGTTCTAGTAGCTAAGTTGGAAATACTCATAGAAAGTTTGTGAAAAAGCATTATTCAGAAGTTAATCTCTACAAGTTTCTACCAATTGATTGAAAGTTTGTGTCTTATCAGCTCTTATTAAAATTTTGATCAATTCTTCTGTTACACTTGGTTAGTCTTCTCTTGATTCTTGAATATTGCCGAGAATTTGGAAGATGCAGGGTATTATAATTCGTTTCCTTAAGTGTGGCATTCTTGGTGAGTTATATTTGGCTTTGTAAGTCTCTTTGTTTAGAACTTGTTCATAGCAGTTTTGGACAATGAACGGGAAACTGTGTTAATGCAGTACATCCAACAAATAGAGAAAAATATCATGAGAATCTTGTTTGTTCCATGATGGCCTTCTCGTCGACAACCAAAAAACGATTGAGATTCCTGAGGGGCCTAGCATTTGTTTCTCGGGTTCATGTCTGTATCTTGTTGAATTTCTTTTAGTAATTTCGCTATCCCTACAATAGTTGTCGTCAGGAGATTCCCGAGAACAATTCAGGCGTTAATGATAAGCCATATTATGTAAGGTGAGTTTGCTAATCCTCCTGGTTGGTGAGTCGATGTAAATTTTGAATCTACCTGTTGTTCCACCAAGATAGAATCTGGTTCCCATAGGATCAGCCAAATCATGCAAGGGATCTAAATTGTGCATCTATTGTGATACTAACACGTTTATTGACAGCAGAGGAGCATAAAATGGCTTAAAATATGTGGTCAGACCGAACACGAGTCCTCCATCCATACACGGACAACAGTGCACTGAAGTATGGTAAGGTGTATGCAATGCGCATTGTGTTAGCTGCAACGAAGAGGTAAACGAGTCATAGCTGCTACTTTTTCAGTTGGAAGATAAGATACAAACTCTTGCTCAACTTACTTACAAAAGAACAGCGCACAACAAAGCTTAGAATCTTGGTAGGATTGAAGTGGAACTTCCTTATAATTACAGATGCAATCATGTAAAGCGATTTCGTTGCATCTACCTATATAGGCCACAGGAAAAAAGGAGAATTGTGAATTTGTGTTTCCAACAATTTCATTTTAAAATGTCTGTGGGGGGGTTTAAAGCCATGATACACCAGGTAGTTTCCCAAGAGGTGTATAACTATTAGCATGTTATCCACAATGATAAGCCACTGATTGCAGCAACCAAAGCGAGACCCGAGAGGGAGTTCAATTTATTAAGCTGGGAAAACATGTGGGAGAAGGCAAAGATCAAACCGAAATCTCGATTGGCCATCAATAAAGAAGTTGTCGCAGCACAATAATGTAGCTTCACCCAGCTTGTGGAAGCAGTCATCCATCACCCCTCAAACATAATGTGATGACCCATGACAGGACCAACACCAGATGCCCAGGAGCCAGCAACTGGTAACTCACGTATCCATTTACTTGGCAGCATCAAAAGCTAGCTGCAAACCGCATAGATCCATACATTTGCCTCATATGACACTATTGGATTGTGATCATTTCATATATAGAAGATGACAGGAAGAAATTGGTAATGTATTTTGGTAACAGCCTGTTTTTGTTATCGTTTTTCGGTCTATTGCTAAATTAATAACTGTAATGTGTTTTGTCTAATTGGTTGGTTAACTCCAAGTAGTTGCTAAGAAGAAATGCATTGCTGCAGAATCAAAATTGGTAAAGCATTGACTGATTTTGGACATTAAAGGGGAAAGTTAAGAAGAGGGTGGAAAAATGGTTCTTGTGATCAACAATTGGGTTAAAATTTTAGCAAACAAACAAAACAAAGGATCCAATACGTTTTCTCTCAAAACCTCAATAACCTCAAACCGAACCCGAAAAATCTGAAAACCAAAAAAACCCGAACCGAGCAGACCCGAATAACTGAATGTCCACCCTATTTATTTATTCAGCTAATTCTGTTTTCTAGCCAACTGTGTAGTAAGAAAATATTCTTATTACCCAATCTTTGAGTTAAACAACAATGGGAGATGGTTATTAATTTTGGGATAAACGGGTCCACAAATTAAGAAAGGTTCGTATAAAAAAACCCCAATGAGTAAACTAGACGACCCGATAAACGAGAGCCTATCCTAACAAACCCTTTCCTTTTCTTATCCCTCACGCAAAAGGAAAGATTCCCTATAAATAATCATCTTCTGCGTTCTCCAACTGCTTCTCACCTACATCAAAACAAAAAAAAAGACCCAAAACACTACAAAACAAAACCCTAGATTGCAATATTCAAAGCAAATCATGGAGGGGACAAAGATTGCAAAGATTGTTTTTGGTCTAGGAGCCGCCTTGTCAACAGCGATCGCTTCAAGATACACCGTTGATGGCGGCGAGAAAGCTGTGATGTTCGACCGATTCAAAGGTGTTCTCGAAGATTCTGTCGGAGAAGGGACACACCTCAAGGTTCCATGGGTGCAAAAGGCACATATCTTCGACATTCGAACCGAGCCCTACGAAATTTCCTGCCAATCTGGAACTAAAGATCTTCAGATGGTTAATCTCAAACTCCGTGTTATGTCTCGCCCTGATGTAAGTCTCTTGCGAATCTCAAAACAAATTCCGTTTATACGATTTTAATTTGTAATATGCTAGTGACATATAAATCGATCAGGTTGAGTTGGAAACCTATGAAACTAAACAATAATTTTTTTTATATGTGGATTTGTGTCAGGCTTCGCGCCTTCCAGATATATACCAGCGCTTAGGTCTCCAATACCGCGAAAAGGTTTTACCAGCGATTGGGAACGAGATTTTGAAAGCAGTGGTGGCTCAGTTCAACGCGGACCAGCTCTTGACAGAGCGTCAACATGTCTCCGCTCTTGTGCGTGAGACGCTGATCAAGCGAGCTAGAGAGTTCAACATTATACTTGATGACGTGTCCATCACGCATCTTGAATACGGTCCAGAGTTCTCACGTGCCGTGGAGCGGAAGCAAGTGGCCCAACAAGAAGCTGAGCGGTCCAAGTTCATAGTTGCAAAGGCTGATCAGGAGAGACGAGCGGCTGTGATTAGAGCCGAAGGAGAGAGCGAATCGGCTCGGGTTATATCGAAAGCGACTGCAGAAGCTGGGATGGGTTTAATTGAGCTTAGAAGGATCGAAGCGGCTAGGGAAATTGCGGTTACGCTCTCTAAGGCTCCCAACGTTACCTATATGCCTAATGGTGGTGGGAATTTCTTGTTTTCAATGAATGGTCCGAGCAAATAACTTGTTTTTGATGACTTTGGGGTATTCAATCTAACATTTCAAGTGGTTTATTTTAATTTGTCAAATCATATGTTATTGTACCATGAATTTTAAAAAACTTATTAAAATCCACTGTTATTGAACTAGTGATTTTAAAAAATACTTTAAAATCCACTGTTATTGAAATTATACTAAGGATTTGATTTTAATTATGATTCCAGGAGATTTTAGGAAATCCCTTGGGAAAATCCCATAGTTTTAGGTGGGATTGCAGAGAATTTTATTATAAATCTCATAAAATCACACAAAATCATTAAAATAACCTAAAATCTCATTAAAACTCAAATCTCTTTAAATGCAAAATTCAATACACCCCCTTTGTTGCTTTAGTTATTTGCAAAAGATATGGTTTTAATTAAATCTAGGTTTGAATTTGGTTTTCTTTTTGGAGTTTTAGATTTTTATATACTATAAGAAACGAAAATAAAATTCAACATTAATAAAATCTCGGTTTTATGTAAAATTTTTGTAATTTTTGGATAGTTTTTCTTAATTTTTTTTAACAGCTTCTTTATTACCTTAATTGTAAAAGAATACAACGGCTGATTAGCCATTGGGCTGGACAATTGAAAGAAACATACATTAAATTTAAATCTATTTCATAAACCTCCTTTGATAAAAGATATGCTGAACTATTCCTTTCACGATTGACATGCTTAGAAGAACAATGAGGTAATTTTGCAATCCACCATCTTATATCATATGAGTCTCTTCAAGAACATCGACCTATTCAAATTAATTAACGACCAGATTAGTGTTAATTTAATATTATACATTTCTATATAGAGTCTTTGGTTTATAATTTATTGTCAAGTTCACCAAGAGTGACCAAATTTTTGAATGTTTCAAGAGTTTTTTTTCTTCTTTGTTTTTAATACTTTGATTTGAACATTGAATAGGGTAGGCTGGTCAAACAATTATGAGCTGAATAATTCAAGCTAGTATTTTCCTTAATTTGTTACATTTCCAAATTTTAAGTTGAACTTTTGGTGACCAAGATTAAAACATTTCAACTTGAAAATATAAATGAATGTTTCTCTTACAAAAACAAACCGATATAGGTTCATCAATTATGAATCATCTAATAAAACTAATCATTTTTAGTTCTATCTTTATGCCATAACTCTATGATTAAGAACATAATGAAGTGTCAATCCAAAATCTCTATGATTAATAGTTTTGGAATCTCAATCCATTATTCTTCAAATTTATAAAAAATCCGTGAAGAACCAAAAAATAATACGCAAAGAAAAAAAATCTTTAGCACTGTTACGCATCTAGAACATACCAATTTACGGTAAGCGCGTTTCAGAGGATTACTTTCTCCTCTCTCATAGCAATAAGCTAAATGACACTTTGTCCACAATCGTCTCTCTCTCTCTAGCTTCTTCCTCTTCGTCGTCATCATTTCATTCTCTGTAAATTACTCCAAATTATTCAAAAATCGAAACTGGGTTTTATCAATTTTGACTCTTTGCACACAATTCTTCGAAGAAATTCGATCCCAATCTCCGTAATTGTTCTGGGTATCTTCAGATTCCGGTCAATTTCAGGTTTGGAAACCCTAGATAGATGTGATCTCTCTCTGTCTCACCTTAAGATCAAGCTCTTGAAGAAATTTCGGATTTGCGAATTCGAATTTCGTCGGTGAAATTCTGGGTTTCTCGGTGAGAGGGAAATGCCAAGCGTAGCTGTGAAACTATATAGCGTCTTCTTTAAGTTACTTTTGAAACATCGTCTTCAAAATCTGATTTCGATTTCAGCTAATGAGTTATCTGATCCATTCGGTATATCAACCCGATCCGATGAATCCGTCGCCGCCGCGAATCCGTCTTTCACCGACGGCGTCGCAACCAAAGATATCCACATTGATCCGATGACGTCACTCACGGTAAGGATCTTCCTTCCCGAATCCGCTCTTTCTCCAACAAACCAACCCAGATCCGATCGGAGACATAGCCACGGTCCTCCTCTTAATCAGAATCCTCCGGAGGAGAGAAACGAGTCTCGAAGGAATAGCTATGGATGCAACACCGAGAATCCAGAATCGTACGGTGGTTACGCGCCGCCTGCGAAGAGGAATTCACGGAAACTTCCAGTGATGTTGCAGTTTCACGGTGGTGGTTGGGTTAGTGGAAGTTCCGATTCGGCAGCTAATGACTTCTTTTGCCGGCGAATCGCTAAAGTATGCGATGTGATTGTGTTAGCCGTAGGTTATAGGCTTGCGCCGGAGAATCGGTACCCTGCGGCGTTTGAAGACGGAGTTAAAGTGCTGCATTGGCTTGGGAAACAGGCTAATTTAGCTGAATGTTGTAAGTCTTTGGGTAATCGACGCGTGAATGGTGTTGAGTTGAAGAAAGTGAATGTTCAAGGACAGATTGTAGATGCTTTTGGAGCTTCCATGGTTGAGCCTTGGCTCGCAGCTCACGGTGATCCTTCGAGGTTTGTTTTTGTAAATTTGCCTGCTTGTTGCTTAAGACTGAGAAAGTAATGAACTAAATTTAATAAGTTGAGAAGTATTGGAATTTGATGTGATCCATGAAGTATTTGTGTTTAGTGAAGTTAGAACATGCTTTGATTAGATTAGATTGTTAGAGTAGTTTCTGAGTCGATTTATGAAGAGTTAAGAAGAATGTTAGGGTTGTATGGAGAACTAGTTAGATGCACTCTTCCATTTGCTTGCAATTTTCATCAAGAGCTGTTTCTCAGCTTGTTTACTTGTATGGCTTTAAAACAGATGTGTTCTTCTTGGGGTGAGTTGTGGTGGGAACATAGCAGACTATGTAGCTAGGAAAGCAGTGGAAGCGGGGAAGCTATTAGACCCGGTGAAAGTTGTTGCACAGGTTCTAATGTACCCGTTTTTCATCGGAAACAATCCAACACAGTCCGAAATAAAGCTGGCAAACTCTTACTTTTACGATAAACCCGTCTCTGTTCTGGCTTGGAAACTCTTCTTACCAGAGAAAGAGTTTGACTTTGACCACCCGGCAGCAAACCCACTTGCCCATGACCGTAGTGGACCGCCTCTGAAGCTAATGCCTCCAACGCTTACAGTAGTAGCTGAGCATGACTGGATGAGAGACCGAGCTATTGCTTATGCAGAGGAGCTTAGAAAGGTAAATGTAGATTCTCCAGTTTTAGAATACAAAGACGCAGTTCATGAGTTTGCGACACTTGATATGCTTCTCAAGACTCCTCAGGCACAGGCTTGTGCCGAGGATATCGCCATTTGGGTCAAGAAGTATATTTCGATCCGTGGCCATGAGTTCTCATACTGAAATTTGACCATGTTCTTATTATTATTTCATTTTCTTCATTTTTGTATGATAGCAATATTTTCTGGGTAGGATTAGAGATGATTTTCTGAGTCTTTTTGCAAAGATTGTCAATTTTTATTTGTTTGGGTTCCTAATGTATTCATATGTACGTATTCTTAATAAACCATCTTGGTTTGACCAAATTTTCAAGCTTGTTCTTCTTGGTTTAACATTGGAAACATTTTAGAGGGGTGTTAAATTGAACAATTCATATAATCCATCTTTACCACTAAATTCAACTTTTTTCTGTAACTCTATAATGAATGCTAATGGCCAAAAAGCAGAAGATAATCTGGAAAGGGCTCAAATTCAACCAAGTTTTTGGGATTACAAATCACATTTTAAAACAGAGATACTAGACAAACAAACAAAAAAGAGTATTACACAACAAGAAGGAAATCAGGAAGATGGTTACTTGGAAACTTTCTTCTTCCCTGCAATTGCAATCTTCTTGCCTTTAAGAGTCCTGCAATTGTTCTTGGTCCTCTGACCCCGACATGGCAATCCTTGGATGTGCCTAACCCCGCGGTAACATTGAATCTCCTTCAATCTCTTAATCGCAAGCGCATTGAACCTCCTCTGCACACAAAAATCACAAATGTCATTCTCTAAGGGCTAAAGAAGACAAATCAAAACCACATGGAAATCCAAAACTAAAGCAATTTAAGTTCTTCTCCAAGCTCAAGAAGTGATACAGTTACTATGAACATTACTAGTTAGAGAGCTAGAAAGCAAAAGAATTACCAGATCACCCTCAATCATGTACTTGGAGACTTCATCACGAAGAATGATGAGTTCTTCCTCAGGCATGTCTTTGGTGATTTTGTTCTCCATTTGAAGATCAACGAGAATCTGACGAGCCCTAGTTCGACCAATCCCGTGAATGTACTGAAGAGAGTATTCAATTCTCTTGTTACTCGGAATCTCCACTCCTCCAACACGAGCACATGTGATGGTCAGATTCCGTTTCTGCAATTTACCAAACAAAAACCCTAAAATCAGAAACAAAAAAACCCCCAAATTCAAGAAAAATCATTGAGATTACATTGGGAGGAGTGTTTGAAGATGGCAAAGCAAGAGTGTTGCGAGAGAGAGGATTGGATTTTGTCCAATTGCAAGTGAGAGAGAGCGAGTGAGCTACGGGCATCGCAACCATCTGCGCCATTTTTCTCTATACTCGTCTTCTTCTTCTTCTTACGAATTTTGGATATTTCAGAGGCGAAGAAAGAATAAGAGCCGAACGGATAAGGGAAGCGTCGAATCACAACTTTGCAAAATAAAAATACTTATTGGGCTTTTCTTTCTTTCTTCAGGGCAGGCTCGTTATTGTCTGGTTAGGCCTAGATTCACACTTTGTTTATTATTCTTAGTTTAGTCTTTTTTTTTGTTTTTTGTTAGAAAGTGTAGAGAGATCGTATAAAAAGTGGTGAGTGGATAGATGCAAAGTCAATGGATAAGAATGAGTCTTGTAACTATTTCAGATGCTTGTTATCATTATTACATGTTGTTCTAATGTATTCCAAGTTGATTGGCTTTTATTCTTTTTGCACCATTTGATAATTTTGGTAGCAAATTGCTACAACATTCTGTTGTGTTATTTTCCTGATTTTTTTTTCTTGGATATCTTTTCTTTCATTTTGCATATCTGATTTATTGAAGTCGTACTCATGGTTTTGGTTGCAAGTTACAACAAATTTCGAGTGTAATGTTTTATGGTTTCTTCTGGATTTTTTTTTTTTTTAATAATTCGTTCTACTGATGCCTGGAGGTATATAATTCATGAAACAAAGCTTGTCGTTATCCAAGTAGCTATAATAGGATAGTCATTGCTAACGAAACCAACGTCTAAATGCACCTTTATTTTGTTGAGGCATGCCCATGGCCATTATTGTAACGTAAGGCCTACATTTCATTATTTTGTCATTTTTGTTTATAGGAAAACCATTTTTTTGTAGTTTGGATATTTATTATTCTATGTAGTTTTAAATGACCATGCAAAAGGCTATAAATTTAATCAAAGTTTTTTAAAAGTCTAAGCTAACATGCTTATAAATGAGTCGTTATAATGCCTTGATTGCAAGATTTTGCTTCAAAGGAGGAAAACTATGAAAAAAACATAAAAAGAGAAATGATTTATAGATAGGAATTATGATAACATCAGTACATCGCAATCTTTATAGAAACAAGTAAAAAAAAGGAACACGTGAAAAAAGAAATTGAAAAAAAAACTCAGAGAGAAAACAATTTGATCAAGATGAATGGAAAACACATCTCACTCAGAGGACGAAAGACAAAGCACCAACAAATGCGGTGGCGATGAGCTGAGGATAGGCGGAGAAAGTGGCAGCACTTGGAGCCGGAGCATGAGCCTTGGGAGCTGGAGCTGGAGCCATATGTGGAGCCATATGTGGAGCCTTAGTTGGACTATGGTCCCCTTTTTGGGATTCGGCAGTCATGACCAAAACGGCCAGGACAATGCAGACGAAGGCGAAGCGGATCAAAGAATTTTTTGCTGCCATTTCTATATTCTTCTCCTTCTTCTTCTTCTTCTTTGGTATTCTTTCTTTGTTGTTTTCTGTATGATCTATCAACAAATGGGACTTAATTTATAGAGAGAGAGGGGTCGTGTAAAAAATAGCAGAGCTAGTGGGTTTAAAAGTCAAAGCATAAGAATAAGTCTTATTGTTGAGATGTTCATTTTCTTTATCAACATGTTCTTTAAGTCGTTATCATTACATGTTGTTAGCTTAGACATTTTTAAGAAAAATATTTAAAAAAAGGACGGAGAGGTGGAACTTGGTGATGTGTATGAATTTGTTAGTGGACACCCATTTATCTGTTCGTCTATGTTCTGGAACAGCTGTTACTTCGACGCAAAAGAGGGACGTTTCATGACCAAGCCAACTCAATCCGGTTTTGTTCGACCGCGACCAAAAAAAAAAAAGAAAACAGTGTATGTAGGCCGGTTTGTTTCTTGGCGCTAGATGTGGGATAATATAATAGAATTTAGCGCTGGTTTAGTTTCGTGGATTTTATTTTACCTTTACTAGGCTAGTGTACTTTCGGATAGTTTTAAGTAGATTCGGATTTAGATCAAAAAAAAAAAAAAAAAAATAGATTCGGATAGTTTGAGTTACATCTTTTATTTTTATTTTTCAAGTATTTCGGATAGTTTTGGTTTTTTTAAAACGTTTATAGATTAATTAGAACAACATGTAATAATGATAACAAACGTCTGAATCATTAGACTAATTTATTTTTAATTATTTCCAATATATCCAATAATTATGGATAATATAGATATATTTAGATAAAAGGTAATCGAATCGAACAATATATAACCGAATTTTTTTGGTTTTCCAATCAATTATCTGAAAACCAAAATGTCCGACCGAATCGAGTACTCAAATGCCTAGACTGATCTATTTGCACTGTTCCATCTTTAGCCCAATTAATGGCGATACGGGAATAGTTTAATCTAATGGGTTGAATGTGTACGACTCTTTTATTAGGCCTAAACTTGATGTGATTTTGGTCCATCTTCTTACTCTTCGTATGCTCTCCCTCCGATTTGTTTTTAGTTTTTTTTTTTTTTTTTTTTTGTCTTTGTCGAGGTCAGTATTCTTTTTTTTTTTTGGGACAAACCAACTTGTTTCATTCAAATAAAAGAGTTCTTACACAAAAGGAAGACTAAGCAACCTTAAGACTAACGAGTTCGCGGGCACATAAGCCAAACGAAGAGCATAAAGAAACCAGATAGATAGAGAAAATGATCGCAACAGACAACACATGTCGAAGAGAAAGCTTTTCATCTCCATGATCACACTTTCGTTGATGAAAAGAGTGATTAGGGATTGAGATTCAGGTAACAAACATAGTTCTCTAATCTCTGACTTTGGAGCTGCAACAATGGCGGCTTTAACAGCAAGGCATTCAACATCCAGTACCGAAGGAGTTAACTGATGCGAAATGGAGCCTTGATGCAGAGTAATGAGAATCTCATTACTCTGGTTCATACATATCCACTCAATTCCACAATCTAAAGATGCCATATTCCAGACTGCATCCATGACGTAATTGGTGGCGTGAAGCACATGTCGATGAAGACAATACCTGCATAACACAGCAAGTGGATAAGATCTGCGAAATACCGTTAGAGGACGTAACCTGCATACTGCTGTAAATGAACGAAACCTGCAATCTGCAGTAAGTGGACAAGGTTTATGTAATGCAGTTAGAGAACAAGGCCTGCATACTGCAGCAAGTGAAAGAAGCCTGCAATCTGCAGTAGGTGAACAAAGCCTGCAATCTGCAGTAGGTAAACGCCCAGAGGCGACAAGGCTACCATAGGGAGGTATAATCAGAGAATCTAAATCAGCCGAAACTAACGGGACGAAACAGAGAAAGCTTGAATCTAACAAGACACTCCCTAACCACTCTTTGTAACACCAACCACACTCTGAGATGAAGGGTGATAAGCAAGAGTGTACCTGATACGAGGGCCAAACAACCAAGACAAGCGACCCTAGATCTGAAACTGAGACCAACCGATTAAAGCCATCGATGTCTCTTAGATCAGGTGCTGACGACAAGAGACCCGAGACAAGAGTAATCGCTTGTGGAGACTCGTCCGGAGGATCTGGGGGCTCCGGTGGATGACGAAGTTCTAGTGTCGCCGTATCGGCCCGAATCGCGAAAGACGCTAATAGATCCGGCGGTTTTCGCAGAGGTGAGACCACCGAGAAGAACTTTACCTTTACACAGGACATGGAGAGATGATTATAGATCGTCGGTGGATCTGAGTTAGCGTTAGACAGTGCGAGGAGAATGATCGGCGGTAGAGAGGTTGTGGCCGCGATCCATTCCGACGAGAGAAAGTTTCGGCGGCTGCCTAGGTTTGCGGGCCTGGGAGGAAACTAGGTCTTTTACTAAACTTCAACTAGTCCATGTCGAGGTCAGTATTCTATATCACATTTTTAAAATTAAGGTCAGTTCAGTGAACCAAAACAAAATCGAATATTTGGTTAGCTGAAACTTTATTTTGGTCAAGATTATGATGCACCACACCAAAGAAAAATAAATCATTTAGGTTGTTGACTAAAGGTAACAATAAAGTAAGATTTACGTACTCGGAACACTACGTCGATGATAAATTTCATTTGTAATTCATTTTGACGTCTAATAACTCGCTCGATGACCTAATTTAAAATCTGTAATGCAATTTGAATACATTGATGTATTCAGTGAAGAGAAAACTATTGATGTATTCAAATTAAATTAAAATAGTTGTTTTTTTAATTTGAAGTATTATTGTTATTTTCCTCTTTTGTATATAGAACTGGTATGTTGAATATTTTACAAAAGAGGAAAATAACAATAATACTTCAAATTAAAAAAACAACTATTTTAATTTAAGTAGTGGTTGAAGGTTTACCCAAAATGAGGAACCAATGTTTATATATGTAGCAGTTTGAGTCATTAGTTAATATTGTATTTTAAATAGAAAACAAAGGATGTTATAATTTTGATAGATTAAGAAGATTAGTCTGAAAATCCTCAAATCTTTCCACAATAGTCGAGATGATCGAATCAATGGTTCCAGCCAATGAAATTTTTAAACGACATCAAATATTATGGACTCGCTTATATTTTATGTTTTCCTTAGCTTTAACATTGAAATTCTAATAAAAAGGATTCTTTTTTTTTTTTGAGTAAACGGATTATAATATGTAAATGTAAGTAAGTAAGAGTAACGTTGATAAGAATTCTTTAATATTTCGTTACGATAATAATTCATGAAAAATGCTTTGGAGTTAGGACATTCAAAAGAAAGTGAAATCTACATATCATGACGTAAAAAGTCGAGTCCTCAAATATATTTAACAAGTACGAAATATTTACAAATAGAATAAGGGAAATACAAAAGATTCCTTGATGACAGAAGAAGCACAAGGCTTTGAAGAGGGGACCGGTAAATCTACACAAATCTCAAATCGTTTTCTTTTAACCAAACTTTTAACAAAGCAATAATCAAGTAATGGAATTCCTTCAATAGCCAATTAAACTAATCATTTGTTATGTTAATAATTAATATTTTTAAAGACAAAATAAAATAAAATGGTGTAAATGAGTAAGTTTGAAAAATGATGTCAAAAACAAAAACAAATGTGGTTTATGTGGTGAAATAGCAAATTGTAGAAGCTTGAGCAATCAAATGTATCTCATTAATCGGAAATCACCACGTTTGTTATGAATTTAGTTATACAAATAATAAAGATTCTCACCATATGGCTTATGACATTGTAACAACATTAATAGAAATCAATATCTTGTATACCCGGTCACTAATAAATTATTCATCTGTCACGGCGAGATTAACTAGCTTCTCTTTATTGAAAAAGATAATCATGTAATGGTGATATATATACACATATATACTCATTTATAAATAACAATTTAGTTTAGCTATTGCTTTAGTGCAAACTTTTATAATTAATGAATCATGAGCACAAAAGTA
Organism: Draba incana; assembly: GCA_963576765.1. Lineage (NCBI taxonomy): Eukaryota > Viridiplantae > Streptophyta > Magnoliopsida > Brassicales > Brassicaceae > Draba > Draba incana. The sequence goes on from OY755205.1 coordinate 10,272,596, forward strand.
GTTTGTCGACAAGTTCATATTATTCTGTAACAACCTCACACACTTCTCACGAAATATTTCTTTAATTGGCTCAGCAATCATTATTTACTGCTTCACTTATTAGTGTTTTGCTTTAAATTTTGGATTTATTTGTCTTTTAGCCTGTAAGTGACCTGTCAAACGAGAGAATCTTTGATCTTCCCAACTCACCTCTTATTATTTACAAGTAATGCCCATTACTTGATCCAAACTTCTCTTCATTATATTTTTGACGAACTTAAGCTCTCCCCCTTTGCTTCAAATTAGCATTACCTATATCTATGATATTTGATAGATGTCATATTGATTAGAGTTTGCTTTAACAAAAAAAATCAATGGGGAGAAAACCTTGTTGTGAGAAGATTGGATTGAAGAGAGGTCCATGGACTATAGAAGAAGATCATAGACTTATGAACTTTATTCTTCACAATGGCATCCACTGCTGGAGAATTGTCCCAAAACTCGCAGGTACTTCTTAATATATGCATACATAAATATATTTATCTGCATGGTTAGGGATTATTTTCTTGCTTTTTCTGTCTTTTTGATGTTGACGTGTGGATGAAGGCTTGCTGAGATGTGGGAAGAGCTGTAGATTGAGATGGATTAATTATTTGAGGCCTGATCTTAAGAGAGGTGGTTTCACTGATGCTGAAGAAGACCGGATTATGGAACTTCACTCTCAACTTGGTAACCGGTACGATTATTCGATTTTTTTTTCATTTTCTTCGAATCATATATTTTCGTCAACCGCGGTATCAAACTGGATTTTTGACAAAATCTCTCTCCAAATGTAACACCATGCTTGGATTTAGGTCCGATTATGTTTTACTCAGCTTCCTCCAATTTATCTATTCGTTCTCAAAATTCAAGCAGTTTTTTCCCCTCAGAATTGCGATAATGTTTTTAAAAAAAAACTGAGTTTGACGTGTATACTTGTGCATGGAATGAAGTTTGCTTGTGGATAAAACCCTGTGCGGCTTTATACATACGGTTAACTTTATCTATATTTATCATTCATGTTGAAGATTTTTAAAAAAAAGTTTGAAGACTAACTTTTAACTTATTACATGTTTTATGAATGCTTTGAACGTCATAGGTGGTCTAAAATTGCATCTCATTTCCCTGGTCGAACGGATAACGAGATAAAAAACCATTGGAATACGAAGATCAAGAAGAAAATGAAACATCTTGGGTTAAATCCAGCTACACATGAGCCGATGAATAATATTACCGGCCAAACCGAATCTAACCAGAAAACAAATCCAAATATGTGTTCTAATATTAATGAAGGAGAAGACATCAAGGACCAAACTCCAAAAGATGATGCCATAGAAGAAACAACAAAAACATCAGCAATATCTGATAATGATGAGGAAATTTTAGCGAAAACTTGCAAAACTTTATGTGCAGAAGAAGTAGACATCGAATCTCTATTCGAAGGCAATGAGATTTCTATCTCGTCTTCTTCTTTCTCTTCTTTATATAGTAATATTTCAAGAAGCGAGTCTTCATCATATCTTGCTGAAGATTCGATCTCTTTAGAACAATGGGACTTGGATATGATGGATCCTTTAGTACCATGGTACCTCTTCGCCAATCTTGATGATAATATTTTCCTCTTATGACAAAATCTAATATAACATTGTAATATATCTATATATATAATTATCGTAAGTATTTACTCGCTTAATATCATGTATGTAAGATGTGGATTATGCATGGCGTGCGATGATGTATTATGATTTGCTCATACAATATGTATTCAACTATGCATATATAATGACTCGTTTAACGAAAAATATACTCCCTCCATTTATTATACTACTTGATATATAGGATTTTTTTTTGTTTTATTTTAAGTGATGTTTTCAAATTTTCATGCAAAATTAATTATATATATGTTGTTCATGACTGTTTGAGTTTTGTAGATTGTTTTTCATTGGTTGAGTCATTTTGGAGTTGATGAAAAACCATATTTTATTTTTTTTAAATATTAAATCAAATGATTTTTTAATCTTTGTATAAAAATCTTAAACATTAACTAATATGAAAAGAAATTTTAATGACTCAGTTACCAAGAAAATATAGCTAAAACGTAGACACTATCACCATCCAGCATCGTTGTTGTTCAAATAATTGTACATTGTTATATTTGAAGTTCCACACAACCCTCGTAATTAAGTTGTAACAACTTCAAATAAAAGCGGCAAATAAACGGGCGAGCATTACACCTATACAACCAATACATTCTAAGTGACGGAATAAGTGAAATTACAAACCTTACACGCTAATGATTTAACATATTCTATGCTCATTATACATTCATTATCAATGTGTTCTTTACTTCTTTATAGTTAGGTGAATTAGGTCAATGTGGCCTATAATGTATTACAAGTAATATTTTCTAAAAACCGATTAAAAGTGACATAAAATAAACAACTTATGAAATTGACAAAACCTTTACAAGAAATAAACTTGTGAAATTGACCCGTTTTGAAATATACAATGAGTTCCACCTACTTTTACAAAAATAGAATAATAACTTTATCTACTTCATTCGAAAACATACATTTGATAAATTTTTATTAAATAAAAAGATGAAGTAATCACTTCTACCAAACTTTCGATACCTATTATTGATTTTGCTTAAGAAGATTTGATTTGATCGGACCAAAATTAATTAAGGTTAAACATATTTTAAACACTTTTAGGTCATGGTGAATCGTAGTTGTTGGGATAAAAGACAATGACGACGATGTTGCTTCCGTCAAGTGTTTGGATTTTTGCAACCATTACATTAATTACTATAAAATTATATTATTAGCAACAACAAATCTTTGAGTGCAAAGAATTTAGTTCAACTCTGTATGTAAAGTAACCAAGTAAAAAAAATTAAGAAATTATTATTTCTTGTGGGTCTAAACCAGAGTTTAATTTCCGTCAAACGTGGAATTATCTAACCACTCCCATTTGGCTAATCGAAATAGTGTCCTACTTTAAACCAATAAAAAAAACTTGGTGAATGACCTACTCGACGGCTATATTTAGGAGAATTAGTCGGGTGGTAAAAACTTGGATCACCATCTGAATTAAAAAATAAAAAGTAAACGAATAAATAATTTCCTTGAAAGTTGTAACAATAACAAAACATGTAAATTTGAGGACGCTATTGTATACATTTCGTCCTCAAATTTAGAAAGGTGCAATACAAAAGTGGACGAAATTGGCTCAACACTGAATTAGGAATGTGCCGTAAAGCTTAAAATTGGTTATGATTTAATTCGTACTTGATGGTTGTGATATCATTTTTTTTTTGCGACGATTACCCTCTAGACTTACCGGATGGGAGCAAGACACGATCGAACATCACCTTGAGTATGATGTTCTTTCAATCAAATGATGTCCATTATATATAATCCGGTATCTAATTATTTGTGATGATCGCGGTGATCAAGCAACTCTCTTGGCCGGCTTAAAAGGTTTATATCCAAGTCCAACATGTTGTCTAGACTGATTTCTTGTGTTGTTAGTTTGAGTGGCTATTTTTGTTACTTGTGTTTTGTGTTGGCTGCCTTGGCACTTTTTATAATCTTGTTATCGATGGATTTCATTTGGATCAGGTCTGGCTCTTTTATAAGGCCAAGCAAGCACATGCCACAAAATGTACAGAAATTCTCTTCATTTTTTTCATTTTATACCTAATTGGCATATAATTAATTGGTTAGTGTTACTAGGAAGTGTGAGTGAAATAACGATTGTGGGAGTGCAGTACCTCTTCTAAAGTTGAAAAAATATATATATATATATATATATATATATATATATATATATATATATATATATATGTATTGAAAATTGATGGAGAATCGAATATCAAATAAATAGTTAGTGGGTAATGAACATCAAAACAAAATGTGGATAGTAACTAATACTCTATAAATTAATAATTACCATAAATTAATAAAAATTTTCGGTCTCATTCGGGCCAATGTAAAAATTAGCAAAATTCGATAAAATGATAAGATAATAAAATTTTTTAAACTCTGTAAAAATGGTCCCAATAATAGTATAAATTAATAATTATAAATCTTATACGCATATATATAGATATATAAGATAATTTAGTAAAGTATGACTATATTGTTCTATATTTTCTTTTTAAAGTTGAAATCTTGTTGGAACTAATCTCTAACTTTTTTATTGCATCTAAATGTATGGTATTATAAACTTAATCTGCATCAAGTTGAAAATTTTATATGTGATAATAATTTTCTGATAATTAAATACTTTTTTCTAAAAATATGATCGTTCAACTTCATCGTGAATAATAAAGTAGCAACAATTTTGTTCTTGCTTATAATAGTCAAATAAATAATTAGCTTTCCTCTTATAATGATGGTGCATATTAGTAACATGATATATATAGAGTAAGATGAATATGTAAAAAATATATAAACAATTAAATAACCTTAATAAAAGAATTTATATGAATTTTTACGTAATGTTTTTATTTTAAATATAAAAAATATCAAAAAATCATGGATTAGAAAGATCCCTTTTTAAATTAATAATTATTAATTTATAAATTAATAAATTTTCATAGTCCCAACAATTTTAATTTATAGAGGTTTTACTGTAGTTTCAAATTTACAAGGCAATGTGACTTGTTTTGTTAATTAAGGAGTTTGTGGAAACGAAATACCCACTTATTACTTATACATAATATAACTTCCTAGATAGTAGTATTTGGAATAATATTAGAATATGATGTAAAGAAAAAACTGATACGAGTTACAAAATATTTTCTGAAATTAAGAAACTAACACATATTACCTTAGAAGAAGCAAAACATTTAAATTAAATCTAACATTGACACAACCTAAGCTACAAGAGATAACAAGAAGCTAAAGATGCAGAACCAAACGGCTAAGACAGCAGGCGGAGCAGAGGACGAGGTGGTCCGATCATGAGCCTCGACGATCATCTTCTGACCTTTTTCACAATGACCCGACGTTCCACTAACGAAATAGTAAGGAACAGAGTGATCAAACATGAATCGGGTCTTGCCCGTATTCGAGTAAAATCTCGGATGCGACGAATTGCATTGCTTGTAATCCTCCTTCGTCACTTGCATCACCGAGTCTTTCTTGTATTTGAATCCTTATATACAAACCCAAAAATATCAAAGTCAAAATTTTGATGTTAAACTATGGCAACGTTTTTTAGTTAGGTTTATGTGTAACTTACGAATAGTGTCTCCGACTTGGAATTGTTTATTGGAAGCCCAGTCATTGAGAGTTGTAGAAGCATTTTCAGGAGGAACGACCCAGTTGAGTTTGTATTCATGTGAAAAAACAGAAGCGGAAACCATTAAGACAGTAACCAGCGAAAAAAATATTTTTTTCATTTTCTTAGCTTGAGAGTAAAACGATGAAGTAAATGATTTGGGGGTTAATAAATTAGGTCTTTTTATAAGCAATTAAGACGAGTGGGTTACGCAAAGAGAGAGAGGGGGAAAGAAAGTGGAGAGATAAGTGTTAGTGGTTAGTTAAGAGCTTTTGAGACTCTCTGTTTAAGTCAATGCAATTAGCGGGAACAAGGAAAATGACTTTTTTAGAAGCGAAATGCCTAGAAAAATAATTTACTTTTAAAAATTGTTTAATTCTTCTAACCTTTTTTACAATGACCCGAAATTTCACTAATCAAATAGTAAAAATATGGAAATCAAGGAATAAAAATGTATTTCAAAGAGTTGACTCAGAAATTTTCACACATACTATAACTTACTGAGAATGAAAAATTGACATGGCAAAAAACTCAACGCATTAGTTCAGTCAAGAAGTAGTACACCATAATGCGAGTCCGCAATTAATTAGCATCGTTGTAAAGTTGATGGATCTTGGAAAGAGTTAGATGCGACCTCTTAACATGGCTGGATATGTTGCGAGGGGACGGACCACACTTTATTATTCGGGGCGAAAAGGACAAAAAATGCTTATCACATTTGCATCTGAAGATAGAATCCTTGTTATGGACGACGAATGTCATTTTGGAAAATTGAGTAGATTGTCAGGCTTTCGAGACGGATTGCTTTTAGATGGTTAACTTGACTTTATTTCCAAGATCGTGACCCGCCTTCTCCATCCCCTTGGAATTTTTTTTGGTGAGCTTCAGACTAGTTTTCCTTCCCATATTTTTCAAATTTCAAATTATCATTGATTCCACGTTCTCTTAGTAGTAAGGCCCGGCTATTTGGCCCAATTATCCCATTCAAAGATTATTGGATTTTTTATGTATGTAATACATCTCCGAATTGAGTAACCAATGGACAAGATTTATTTTAATAAAATGATTGGTTGACAAAAAACAAAAAGATGATAAAATTACAATTTAACCAAGAAGAAAAAGATAAGCTTTGTATCCAAACAAATGGATAAAAACTCTATACTTATGATAGGTTAAATCTAATCAGAATTAGAATCATATTCAGAATTATCAATAATTTCGATGTGACGTTTTCCTTGTCTCTTTGATTGATTCAAATCATCTTCTCGAAATATGGTCACCCTCTCAAACCCTTCTTGAATGTTGTAATCTCTTCGTCTTTCGGGATCGGATAACACCCTCCACGCAGTATCAACGATCATCAATGCTGACTTGGCCGCAACAGATTTGTTTCTATCAGGACAAAGCTTAACCACTAGATATGTCATTTACTCTGAATCATTTGGTGGCTACAGAATGGGTCAGATATGTTGAGAATATTGTAGTGTGTAAAATTTTGTAAGAGTGTCCAGTGGATTTGATAGGCAACGAGAACCTCTGAGATCTTACGATGATTCACAGATGTGTTTGGTAAACCAAACGTTAATGCATTGATGATTTGGATGGCGCCTTGGACATTGCCTCTCCGGTATTGTTCATCTGCTAGTCTTATATGGTGTTCGGAAAAGGCTCTCGCTGATATAGGTTTGTTCATTGTAAGGCTTGTTTGATTGTGAAAGAGTCATCGATGATTTTATAGGGAGAAGGTAGAATTAAGTAATGATTTCAGATTAATATGAGACCAAAATTTAAGAAAAGAAACGGACGTTGACTAGTAATTTTCAAGTTAAGAGACTAAAGAAAAGGAAATTTTATAAATGATGATAAGAAAAAAGTTTGACGTAAATAAAGAAAAATAAGTAAGTTAATTGTTTATCTTTTTAATTCTAGAAGTAAATTAATTTTTGTAATATTATCTGTTATGTATAAAATTCACCCTATTCAAAAATAAAGATGTCCAAATGAGATTTAAAACAACCAATAATTACAAGCCACACCATCATTATGTATCAAGTTAATTTTCTTTTGTTGTTAATAAGAAATTTCCATTTTATGAATTAATATGAATAACATTCAAGTGAAATCAAACAAACAAATAAAGACAATAGAGCATCAAATTCTAAACTAAGGATGCTTCGATGCTACTATGATGCTTCTCGGTTAAGACGATTATAAAGCCAAATTGGCCATCAATGCTAAATACGATTGAAATCTTTCTTTTTTTGGTTACGCCATTTGTAATCACCTAGTTTAGTTAAAACGTTATGATAATATATAAACACGGAATCACTGACCAAGAAGGAATATGGGGATCTATTTTATAGGATCGTAGATAATTTAACATGTTTTTTCTCTCTCTCTCTGATAAAGTAACAACTTTTTCTATGATTTTCTTGATTATAATAAATTTCTGATTTTAAAAAACTTGCAAACCCTTTATTGAAAAAAAACAATTCTTTAAACAAAATAAAAGCATCATAAATGTATCAAAGATGTACCCTAGACTCACTCATCTCTTGGAACCGTTTAATCATTGTTCCGGTTGTTATCCACGATTAGAAAAAGAAGAAAAGGATGAAAAAATATCTAATTGATTGAAAGATTGTTTGTAGTGAGTTAAATTGGACTTTTTCTAGTGCTTATATATTTATAGGGCTACAATTAAATTAAAATCAAACAAGAGTCAATAATGTTTTGTCGGACTACGGAATTGAGGGAATGCATTACAGCTCTTTAACCCGATTGCTTATACGACATTGTCACCACTTATACGCCCAAATTCCATAGGTTATACCCGTTGGTACAAATTACATTCACGTTTTTGCTTACCATGTATGTGGCTTTGACCGCGCTGCTCACATTCGAAACATGGACTACTCGGGGGGTAATTAATGTGTCAATCGGAGCTCGTCATGTGATGATATATGCCCAATATGTCATCTCTACACTACAAGAAAACATGGCATATTCCTACGGCCAAATCCGTCAGAAATCCGTCAGAATAGGGGGTATTCCGACAGATTTCTAACGGATTTGGTCCGCCGGTTCTATCTCGTCGAAAATACAAATCCGTCAGAAATCCGTCGGGTTGTCCCTATGGATTTCTGACGGGACATGGATCACCGGAATCCGTCGACACTACGTCGGAATCCGGTCGGAGCACATAATTCCGACGGTATTCCGACGGATACTCATACTCACGGAATTCTGACGGTCAAGGAAGGCGACAGCTTCCAAGACCGTCGGAAATCCGTCCGTTTATGTAGCCGTCGGAATACCGTCGGAATTCTATGCTCCGACCGGATTCCGACGTAGTGTCGACGGATTCCGGTGATCCATGTGCCGTCAGGAATCCGTCGGGCCAAACCGACGGAATTCTGACGGATTTGCAATTATTTAAAAAAAAAATTATTTTTATTTAAATATATGAAAATAAATGAATTATTAAGAAAAAATTAAATTAAAAATCAAAATTAAATTCAAATTAAATTCAAATTGTTTTAAAACCAAATTTAAAGTTTTACATTAAATTTAAAATGTCCAAAAACATTTACGACCCATGAGAACGGAAGAACTCGTTCATCTTCGCCTCCATTGCACGATATCGTTCATCCGCCTCCTCCTTCTCTCTCTGGCGCCGTTCTTCCACCTTCGCAAACTGTCTCTGCAACCGTTCCTCCGCCTTCTCTCTCTCGTACCGTTCCTCCAAAGAGCTAACCCGCTGGGTCAGCTCGGCGTTTTGTGCTACCAAACTGCTACCACCGTGATAGCGAACTGACGAAACGGATGAGCAACTGTCTTCGGGGAGGCCGTAGACACAACCTCTGCTCTTAGGGGTTACCTAAGAAAAAAAATTCAATCAATTTCATAACATATTAGTATTAAAAGGTATTTTAAATGTGTTTTAAATTGACACGTTTACTAACCTCGTAAGTGAACTCGTTGATCTTCTCGAATGGAACTTCGGTTGGCGGCGGAGTTCCATCGACGATCGGTTGCGATTGGAGGTAATGCTCCCCGAGCTTCTCCACGCTCTCCACGATTTCCCGAGCAATCGCATCTTGGATTTCACCCATTTTTCTGTTGGTGTGAGCATCTCTGATGACATCAAGATGTGAAGGACGCACACCAGTCTTCTCAATCTGTTAGCATAGTCAAGTAAGGAAAATGTTAGCGATAATTAAAAAATTTTGGAAAATTAGGAAAATTACCAGTTGCACAACACGTGACGCCTTGCTCGTTGCACCGAGGTTGTGGGTCGCCGGTCCCTTCCCATTCCGTTCGCTCCTCCGGTTAGTCGAGTTTTGTGTGGAGGTCGCTAGAGTGTCCTCCCGTTCCCAATGTGCAATTAGTCCAGCCCATAATGCTTCGTCGTTTTTAAGAACCTTAGGCACCTTCTGACTTCGGAACCACCCGTCCTTCCACTCGTTCATCTTCTCCGAGTACTTTCTACGCACTTTTGCGTCGAATTCTTTGCGGACGATAAGAGTCAGTTGTGGCTCCCATGTAAATTCTTGCTGAAAAACAAAACAATACCCGAAATACTATTGACAATTGGAATGTAATATAAAAGATGAATTTTTAATTTAGAATATAAATACATACCGCAAATTGCCAAAACCATGTGTCCTGGTCTGCCACCGGCATGGACTCATAAGTGGGATACGACTTACTTATCAGGCTATTGATCATTGAGTTGATGGAACTCGAAATACCGTTTCCCGAATATTGGAACCTACACGGTATTTTGTTTCATATTTTGCTAACAATTTTATTAAGTTAATATAAGCCTATAAATTTTTAAAAGTAGTCATTACCAGGTCGTGTTAGGTGGTACATCCGGATCAAGTCGTGTCAACCTTTCCCGACCGGGTTGGTACACAAACTCCTCGATGCTCATTGCCGTACGAGCAGAGGCAGTTGTACCCATAAGAGGAGTGTCGGGGATTTCTGACTGAGTCGCAGTCCCACCTCCCCAAGTGGAAGTACCGGCTCCGCTAGTCTCATGATATACGCCATAATTCCTATGATTTACAAAAATTTTACATAACTTTAAAATTAGTATTTAAAATTACTATGTCAATTATAAATTTAAAATTTACAATCTTTAGTACGGAGTTTGGGCTTTTGGGATTTGGGAATTTGTGATTTTGAGATTTTGAGATTTCAGAATTTATGGAATTTAGGATTTATGGTAATTTGGTAATTTGCGATTTTTGAATTTTGTTAAGAAGGAATGAAGTAACACTCCAACATCACGAAGACGAAACACGTAAAATTTTGTAAATGGTATAAAGGTTTTTTTAGATATAGTGATTTATTAATTTTTTCATTTTATATATATATAGATTTAGGGATTTAGGATTTGTTAAAAAATTTAAAAAAACATTAAAAAAACATTTAAAACAATACAAATTTAAAAAATTAAGGGACTCGCTCAATGTTGGGAGTTCATGCAACAATTATTGACAATGTTAAGGAATTAGAGGTTTATGAAAACCAAGACAACATAGATAGAACTTCTGGGATTCACGGCCTTGGAAACCAGAAGTTCTACCTATGTTGACTTGGTTTTCAAAAATCTCTAATTACTTAACATTGTCAATAATTCTTGCATACAACTCCCAACATTGATCGAGTCCCTTAATTTTTTTAATTTGTATTGTTTTTAAAAGTTTTTTAAATGTTTTTAAAATTTAAGGGTTTTAGAAGCTTTTTAAATTTTTTAAAAAATTATTTAAAATTTAAAGTTACATGTTTTTAAAAGTTATATATTTTTAAATTTTTTTAAATTTAAGAGTTACATGTTTGTAAAAGTTTTTAAAACTTTTTAAAATTTAAGAGTTTTTTTTAAAAAACTTTTAATCAAGAATTTTAACAATTTTTAATTTCTAGAATTTTTTATATTAATCATATTATAAATCTCAATAAATCTTAAAAATTACAAACACTTATTAGAATTGAAATTCAATTAATTGCAAATGGTAAGTTCCTAAAATTATCATAATACCTTAATCCATATATCCATAAATCCCTAATTTCTCATAATTTCAAAATTAATAAAATTTTCTAAATCCCTAAATACATAAAATTTTCTAAATCCCTAAATTCATAAAATTTTCTAAATCCCTAAATCTTAAATTCCTAAACATCTCATAATGAATTACGAAATCATGTTAAACAATGCTTGTAATTCGACATTTACCCATTCCCAATTGAATAACACACAATTTCAAGCACAAATCCGTTCATAATATTTAAAATCAACAAAAACTTACATTGTCTCGTTGATTTGGTGAGAGGGTTTGTGAAATGGAATGGGGACGTCGGAAAAACGGTGACAAAGAGCGGCGATTCGGCGGCGTAACAGACGGAAAGACAGAGGCGATTTGGGGAAAAAATTTTTTTCTCTGCTTCTGTCTGCGGAGAAGACGAAGTCTGTGATTTTAAAGGACTATGCGACAGAATTATGACAGATTTATGGCGGAATATTAAAATCCGTCGGAATTCTGTCAGATGCTCCCGTTTTTTCGATGAGATCGAAGTGTTTAGGCGGCAGAAAATTAGGGTTTTCCGTCAGAAATCCGTCATAAATATTGACGGAATTCTGACGGATTTTTGTTTTTTAAAAATTTTTTCATGATCCGACTAAAACAAATATAAAATTAATAATTCGTCAGAAATCCGTTAGCATTTATGACGGATTTCTGACGGATTTCTTAAAATCAATTATTTTCTACTTGGAGATAGAAAAAATTAAATAAAAGTATGAATACGTCGGACATAAGGTTATTTATTTTTCCTTGCTCCAAATATAAAATATTTCGATTTAAGATTCACAATAAATTTAAAATATTTTTTCTTTCTCCGATTGATATATTAAGATTTTAGCCTCTATTACTTATTGTTTTCTATTGTTTTTACGAGTCATTCAAGTTATTTTTAGTGTCTTTTGATGTTCTAGGAGGTTCTCGAGCATGGTTTGGAGTTATTGGGGCTCATTGGAGCAAACGAGACAAAATTGGAGCAAAAAGCCGATTTTCCCTATCCGAGCACCTGCTCGCCCCGATCGGAGCACCTGCTCGCCAAAGGATCGAAGACTTTTACCTCCTTGAATTGAGGCCGACCGGTCCCATTACCAGCCCGACCGGTCCTGATTCCAGAGACTCATGTCGACGAAATTTTAAAAAAATTATATTCCGTCAGAAATCCGTCATAATTTCTGACGGATTTCTGACGGATTTTGGTTTTTTAATTAATTTTTTAATCTCCGATTAGAAAAAAAATTTCCTTATCCGTCAGAAATCCGTCAGTATTTCTGACGGATTTCTGACGGATCATTAAATTCATATAATATCTATTCGAAGATTTAAAAAATCAATAAAAATCCAAAGGAGTCGTGCCGGCACTACTCTTGCGAAAAGCAGACGCGCCAGGAATACTGCGTTTTTAGTAGTAGTTGTGCTGGCACAACTCTTAACAACATCTCCAAACTTTAGATATTTACATGTCATCCCCGATATGGGTGACATCAACGACAAGGTCAATGTTATCCATCTCCACCACATGTGACATTGGTATACTTCTCGATGGTTGTAGAGCATCATTTTCTGGAACTCCATATATTTTTCCTCTCGGGTTAATTGGAGTTACTGTGATCCAAGGATATGTACGATAGGCAACTCGAGGATATGGAATGTAGCAAACCTATTAATAAATAGTGGATATTGTTAATATACATAAACAACAAACCTTAAGTATGAGTACGTAGGTAAACATATTATTGTATTGATACCTGGTCTGCTTGAGACGCAAGGATAAATGGATCGTAATACTGTAGTTTCCGGCTTGAATTTATCGAAATAACACCAAGAGGGTCAACTCGAACCCCTCGTCCATTGGATGGATCATATCAATCGCACATAAACACAATGCACCTCAAGTCCAACATTCCTGGATAGTGGATTTCCAAGATTTTGTTTAAAATCCCATAGTACATGGTATCACCTGACTGCGCCGAAATACCATAGTCCGAAGTTGATCTTTGACGTCCTTCCTTACGGATCCTGAACGAATATCCCCTAGTGCAAAACTTGGGATATGAAGTCGCGGTGCTGCGTAAACCCTGAACAAACTCCACTAACCATGTCGGGAGTGATTGACTACTTGCTAAACTTTCGGAAACCTAAAAAATGATATAAGTAAGATATCAGTAACATATGAACGTGAAAACATGGAAAAGTAAGAGTAAGTAATTATATTAAACTTACATAACATTTCAACCACCCCGGAAATTCTCCATCTTTCAAGACAGCAAGTTCGGCATCTGCCTTATCAGAATGGTAATCATGTGCGAGAGACATGTAGATCCTGTAACATAACAGTCGTTAGTAGATGAAAGCAAATAATTCCATAAATTTAGTATAATAACTGATATACCTTTCGTACTCCAAAATTTTGTCACAGTTTCTGAGGATATACGTATGCAAATGTGTGACCTCTTGTGGTGATAGTTTGCGTTTCTTTCCTTTTCCACTTGCTCGACCAACTTGGGCAAACAACTCAGGAACAACCACGGCATAGACTGCTTTCTCACCTCTATCATCATGTCGGGCATGACGTCTCGCCTTAGTACGAACTTGCGATGGAAAGTAATATTCGGCAAAAGTGTGAGACTTCCTCGTTTAGGCTTTGTGCGACAATAGATCCCTCAACCATGCTCAAATTTTTAACCTTTTTCTTCAGGTGGAACATGTAACGCTCGAACAGATACATCCATCGGTACTGAACAGGGCCTCCTAAGGCTGCTTCTCATGGGAGGTGAATAGGAAGATCTTCCATAACGTCAAAAAAAACGGTGGAAATATCTTCTCAAGATTACAAAGGAGAACCGGGATATTGGCCTCCAAGTTACGTATCCCGTGGACGGTAAGCTTTCTTGAACATAAATCTCGGAAGAATGCACCAACTCCTATAAATGAAAATTAAACAAGTTAGTACATATATAGTAATATTATTGTAGTAAGAAACTAACGGGAGTAAGAAATATACATCCAATTGCTTGGTGGATTGGTTCTGGAAGAAGATATGCAAATACAAATGGAAGAAGACGCTGCATCACGACATGATAATCATGACTCTTCATTCCTATAAACTTCCCTTCCGTCGAATCCACGCAATTACGTAGATTAGATGCTTAGCCGTCTGGAAATTTTACAAATTTTTTGAACCATTCAAAAAAAACTTTTTTCTGCCCAGCATCGACAATCTACCATTAGCCAAAACATGAAGAGATGGCCTCGAACAAATCAATGGCAAGTCCAACCTAGACTTCCAGTTGTCTTTGGTCTTTCCTGGGACGTTTAATATGGTGTTCATGATGTTGTCAAAGAAATTCTTTTCAACATGCATGACATCTGCATTATGCCGCAATAGATGGTCTTTCCAGTAAGGCAAATCCCAGAAAATACTTTTCTTGTGCCAATTGGGATATTCCCCACAACCGTCGACGGGGTGATGGCCATCACCCCCACATTCAAGAGTTCGCTCTGCACCAAAATCACGTAACTGTTCCAATATGCTGCGACCATCTATCTCCAGAGGTGGACCATATAACACTTGTAGATTCTTCCTGAAATGTCTTTTAGACCGACGATATGGATGATCTGCCGGTAAAAAACACCTATGACAATCAAACCATCCTTCTGTGCTGCAGTTGGAATGCTGTAGTATTGTCTTGGCAATAAGAACAAGTCAATCTTCCATGCGTTGTCCATCCAGATAACATACCGTACACTGGAAAATCGCTTATGGTCCACATAAGAACCGTACGCATGTTGAAATTCTGCTGGACTGAAACATCAAAAGCCTCAACACCATGCTCCCACAACATCTGCAACTCACAGTTCAATGGTTGGAGGAATATATCGAGCGACCGTCTTGGATGATCTGGCCCGGTAACTAGAATTGAGAGAAACAGGAACTCTCGCCGCATGCACATAGATGAAGGCAAATTGTAAGGTGTTACGATGACCGGCCACAATGAATATTTTCTTCCATGCTTGCCAAACGGGTTGAAACCATCAGTGGATAAGCCTATGTATACATTTCGTCGTTCATATGCAAAATCTGGATATACGGATTGGAAGTGTTTTCACGCTTTCGCGTCAGAAGGATGCGTGATATCTCCATCTTGACTATGCTCTGCATTCCATCTCATAGCCTTAGCTGTGCGGTTTGATTCGTACAACCTCTTCAACCTATCGTTAAGGGTAAATGCCACATCCGTTTGAATGGAATCTTCACCCTGCCACTTGTGTCCTGGAACCGGGGTTTCTGGCCAAATTTACATTTGTTTCGGTTCTCGTCTTCTCTCCAATATATCATACAGTTGTCGATGCACACATCTATAACCTGGTAGGGCAAACCAAGACCGGCGACAAGTTTTTGGACCTCGTAGTATGATCCTGGGGCCAAATTATCTTCTGGCAAAACATTTTTCATGAACTCGGTGAATGCATCAACACATTCTTCGGACAACTTATAATCAGTCTTTAGGTTCATCATCCTACTAGCAGAAGATAACGGTGAATGACCATCCCTACAACCGCTGTATAGTGGTTGGTTTGATGCGTCTAACATATCGAAAAACCTTCAAGATTCTAAATTAGGTTCTTCAACCCTATCACCCTCATGATACCCACCCGACTGCAAATTCTCTCTAAATACATCGTTAACCATCGCAACCGTACTTACCGCAACATCTACTTCCGCTGTAGGTTCCCCTACGCTAGACGGAAAATAAGGTTCATTGCTACTGGTACTACCATATTCATAATTCCTTTCCCTATGTAAATACCAAACCTTATATCCCGCCCTAAATCCATATCTATATAAGTGGTTCCAAACAGTAGGAACCGCAACACTAATTCTATTACAGCAATTAGAACAAGGACATTTGATATTCTGACCTTTGTTGGCCGCCTCTTGATTTCTAGGTAACTGCATGAACTCGCAAATACCTTGACCGTATTCGGTCGTTAATAAGCTCAACACCTCTTCCATCATTGGTCCGTCCATCTATGACCGAAAATATGAAGAACTCATCTCTAAATTTTTTTTTTGTTTTTCAAATGTTGTTATGAACGTCGGAAGAAATGTGAAAACTTATGTAGAATGAAAATCCGTTAGAAATCCATCGGAAAACCGTCAAAACCTCTGACATAACAACACTTCAATCCCATCGGGCAACCCAAACGATATGTTAACCACCCAAAGTTTGCCGACATCGGACCCCGTCACAATTCCGTTGGAATTCCGTCTGTCCGACAGAAAAATCTGATTTCTGTCGGTTGTCCATCGGAATGTCGACGGAAAGTTACGATAGCTTACCGTCGGTAAATATGACGGATTTCTGACGGCATACGGACGGTAATCCTGGTCGTCATAATTCCATAAAAATAAACCGACGGAGTACTGACGGAATAATTTTTTGTCGGAAAACTGTCTGAATTCCGACGGAATTGTCCGACGGGAATTCTGACGGCCAGAAATTCCGTCGGAAAACAGCTTGTTTTCTTGTAGTGCTATTAGCTTCGTATTGTGGATGTGGTGTGTGACGCTTGTGGCAGAAGACTGCCTATTGGGGTTAAGCGTTGGAACCCCAGTGGTTCAGGCACAATACACTGCGCTTTTGCAAGGTTACAATATACAAATTAAAACTAAAATCATCAGTTTAATCTGCTTGACTGGAATAGTTGTTTATTATGAATGTGACAGCACTTGGTCATTTGTTGGTTTGATCGCTACTTCATCTTTTATTAGAGCTTTGGAATGATTATTATTATTATCTTGATGTGATGATTATTATTATTATCATCTTAAAGAGCTCCGATTGGCGCAATAAATATCCGAAAAACCCACTGCTTCGAGTGTGTTCTCCGAAAAATCCCATCGGATTCTATCAAAAGAATTCTTTAAATCCAACTTTGACAACATCCAACCTTTTATTATTAATTTCACTGATACTTCTCTAATAGAGCACAACATACAGTTAACTCTACCAAATACTAACAAAGGTGTACAATAACACGAACCAGACCATAGAATATATTTTTCAACGATATCATACATCAAGATTTAATTCATACTTGTTGGTCGTAACGTCGTTTTGAGTTCCGGTCCTGACAATTACTACTGAGACTTGCTAAATGGGAGCGAGACACGGTCGAACATCACCTTGTATCTGATCATGTTCTTTCAATCAAATGAATGTCCAATAGGTACAACTTGGTATCTACGTCTTCTCTCTTGTACAATGTTGTTTACATCAATCACTTAAAAATCTGTTTCATATTCTCTCTTGTAAATGCAATTAAGCTCTCTTCTCTTTGTCTGGTCGAGGACCCAACAGATTAATATCAATGGTGGCTCCATAACTCTCAGCAGATCTAACAACCGCATCGTACGGCTTAGAAGATAGCTTAAGCCCTTTGTTTTGAGCCTTCAAATGTAACTCATAAGCAAGCCTTGGTTTCGCATCATTCGCAAGAGCCTCAATCAACATCTCGTAAGTTATCTCATTAGGCTCAACATTCTCACCTCTCATACGGTGAAACCACTCGTAAGCCACACCGCTTAGCTCGTTTCTTGCGCAACTGCTTATAATCGCGTTGTAAGTCACAACGCTCGGCTCAATACCTTTTGAAGCCATTTCCTTGAGAAGGGTATCCAAAAGATTGAATTTTTTCTGTCCTGTCAAAACCGAAGCCATTATCGTGTAGGCGTAAAGATTGGGCTCGATCCCTACTTTAATCATATGGTTCCAAACCCGAAACGCCTCATCATATAACTTCCCTTTCTCAAGAGCGCTGAGGAGTGCACCGTATGAGATAACCGTTGGCTTTTCGCCGTTTTCAACCATTCCTTTAAAGATTTGGATCGCAGCTGCGGTCTCAGAAGCTTTAGAACACGCTACAAGAACCGCGTTCCAGTGTCTGCTCTGCGGTTTCAATCCTTTATCTTCCATTTTGTTAAGTAACCTAACTCCCCATCTCCATATCCCTCTCCTGCTAGCAGCACTTAGCAAAATATTGAAATGAGAGACCACTAGCTCGTAAGACAAGTTGTTCGGTTCAGGTCCTTTGTCAAGAAGATCCTCGTAGATCTCCAACGCCGCCCACCATTTCTTAGCTTTACCCATCAGCCAAATCAAGTGGTTGCAGACAGATAGACTTATCTCAGGAAACCTCTCTCTGATTCTTTTGTACAACTCTTTACCAACAATGTAATGCTCTTCACGTGTACACGCCCATATAAGCCTCTCGTGCTCTTCCCTACTCGGTTTAAGCCCCGCATTGTCCATTGCATTCAAAAGCTTCAACACTTTAGTGGTCAAGTTTTTGTCTTCGACCAGCCATCGCCTCATCACTTGGTAACATATTCTACCGATGAAGTTTTCGAGCTTAACAAACTCAAATTCCCAATCGTAGTCCCGGTCATTCCCTATTTCCCTTTTCGAGTATTTTTCTCTCAATTCAACAAAGAACTCGAGAGCTGCCATTCCGTCTTCCATTTTTCTGTAGACCAGCAAAGCCGTTGAATACGTTATCGGGGAAGGCTCAAAACCCTTTTCCTTGACTAAGTCAAGTATCCCAAGGGCCTTGTGAAACTCTCCTTCTTCCATGTAAATAAGCATCAAAGTATTGTAAGTGACAATGTTTGGAACAATCCCTTCTTCCTCCATATCACTCAGTATCTTCTCTACTTCTCCAAACCCACTCGATTCTTTCATCGCACCCAAAAGACTATTATATATGAAAAGGTTTGGACCGATCAAACCGCCAGACTCACTCTTCTTCCTCTTAAGCCAATCTACTACTGCCATTGCAGGCTTTAACCTCTTGTCCTTGCCAAAACCCCTTATCATAGCACAATATACTTGAAGAGGCAACTCTCCTTTCTCCTTGAGAACAACATCAACATCATCCGCTGTCTTAGCACCTCGTAAACTATACGCCAATTCTCTAACATTAACTCTAGATATAGCTTCTTTTCCTCCACTTACAACCTGTGATTCAGAATGATCAAAGTCTAATGAAGTAACTGAACTTGAATCTTCCCTTGAGACTTCCTCCCCGAGTTCTCGTTGTTCCGTGGCCCATCCTACCCCAACCGATGATCCCAGCAGCTTTCTCTTTGGCTCACACAGAAACAAAACTTTTGAGCTAGGACTTATAGCCAAACCTTTAAATTTACTATCACTCGAAACCAAGATCAAGCTAGAGATACTACCAAAACAATGCCTCTTTCTAGTCTTAGGGCTAACTACAAAACAAGAACAATCCAACTCAAATTCCAATCTTGATCCAACCAAAAGACCAAACTTTAATGGCCAAATGCTTAAAGCTTGCATCTTTTTTTCCAAACACAATAATTTCACCAGCGAGAACAATCAAAGAGAAACCAAATGCTCAAATTTCGCATGTTTCACCGGAGAAATCAAATAACCCACGAACTGAAATTCCCCAAAGTCGCAACTTTTCTACACGATTCGTCACCAAACACAACAAATCAGTAAAACGCGATTACTCTTTATGCTTGCTTCAACCTTTGCGTGTTTCTCGGAGAAACAAAAAGAGAATTCGAAATCCTATCGCCCAACATATTCATGCCACTGATTCTGAACGAACCAGAATCTCGAATTCGTAAACTCAGACGCAGCCACAACAGAGATGGTTTAGCTTTTCTTTGGTTAAGTGATGATGGTGTGGTGCGCTTGTGGCCATCCAATTTCCTGTGAGCGGGTAAGCAAGAGAAGAAACAGTTAAACGGTGTCGTTTATCAATTTGTTATCATTCAAGCCCAATAATGTGGCCCAATACTCGTGTTTTTCAGCCATTTTATAATTAATTATTAGTACTTTTTTCTACTACGGTGAAAAATTATATATATATATATATATATATATATTATTTTTTTGGCCGTCAACTTCAACTTATATCTTATTTTTTGGTTTTATAAAAAAAAAAAACTTGCTAAAAAAACACAGATGCACTTTTTAAAAAATGAATGTAAATGCTGTTGTTTTCGAATATTTTAATCATTAAATCTAAAAGAGATACACTTAAAAGTATTTATGTAATATTGTTTTGTAAGCAATAAATATATTTTTATTGCACTAAAAATGTTAATTTAAAGTATTTTTCTGTTTTTTTTTCATTCAGATGGGATATAGAATTAGAGAAGTTCCACACGACATAATTGCATTGAGACCATACTTTAGCTTGGGTACAAAAGATATATGTTTCTTTGTAAAAATACAATAAACATGTATGGCCCATGCATATAGACATATAAATAATACTGTATAAAATGATCCACAAACACATTATTGTGAGCATATATATAAATAATTACACTTTCTATATATAACTATGTGTATGTGTGTCTATATGTATAATTATGATGGGCAGTCATGTTGGTGGATCAACTTTTTGTTAAAGGAGAAAAATAAATGTGGATTCACCACATCCTATAAACCGTCTTCTAGCTACTACAACATGTTGCTATGTCATACCATCTTGTCCATTAATTATCACATACATGATTACATACATCACATGTGTACTGATGGTTTGGTTTTATGTTGAATCCATAGTTTAATCGGAGATTAATCACACGTAACAAAGGGAGACGGCCAATAATCCGGTGGCTAATACCTGAAAAATGGGGTCAATAGACATGAAATAAAACTCTTACTATCAACTATAGTATATAAAACAGTAGTTTTGTTGAGGTAGATTTTGCGTTATAGGAGGAGCCGTTAATCGTTTGCTCGGGATCATAGGTCCTTTCGATTTACTTTCGCGAGTGTTCCTGCACGGTTCCGGTAGCTTTCAATTTGCTTTCGATTCACTTTCGCGAGTTTTCGGTATTTGTAGCTCTCGAATGTTTTTTACCAACAATATATATTAGAAGGAAAAGAAAAAAGCAAGTAATTAATCTGGATTTATTGGTGTATAATGGAATTATTTTCTACGGTCAATGTAGAGTTTTAATTTTTTTGATTATTCTACTCTCATGCAAACAGTAAGGTGAATGCAAACCGGTTGTGGATTTCAGTTCATGATTAATTAATTTCTACGGTAAACTAATTTTATATCGTTTTTTAAAATAAAGACGTTGCAAAATGATTAAGAATTTAAGATTTGGGTTTGCAGTAGACAGACTGATAGTCCCCTAATAACTGTTACATAATATGATTTAGAAAATATGATGTAGTTATAAGTTGTTTGATGGCTGTAAGAAAAATTTCTTGTCGAAGATTTTATTTTGGATGCATCATATATATGTAAAGTAATATAAACACACACATTGATATTTTCTTATAACTTTGAGCTAGTTGATAAGCTATTGTTTTCAATTTATTAATTTGTCGTTATTTCAAAAGGTTTTCATGCATTATTAAGTTTCCAAAACGGTCCTACCACATGGCGATATTTCCACAAGGTTCAAAGTAGGCCTAGTTCAAAGTTCACCCATTCGAAAGAAACGTAATCACTTTAATTGGCATTACAAAAATCAAAATTAAAATACTGTCCGTTTTAGGTAAATGATTTTCTTTTACGCCGATTAGGTAGATGATTAGATAACTATATCATGTGTTATTTTTACTCTGTTCCTTTTTGTCAACATTTTTGCATTGTAAATACTATATATACTTATCAATCATTTAGTATATTCTTTGTCATGTTTATCATTTTAATCTCTCAAATATCTATATCGAAAAAAGTAGTTCTATATTTGTGAATTATATGATTCAACAGGACACGATGTGATATTGAATTGTGATGTGAGTCTGGCCTTTAGTGGTTTATTCAACTTACTGTTGTGAGTATGAGAAATGTATCTTTTAGAGATGCAATGTCGATGGGTTTTCCTCTCCGCCATTGTCATGTGTTCATTGGTTTATATAAAAGTCCACAAATACTTTGTAACTATCGGTGCTTCCAAACATGTTAAAGTTAATTGAACGATACATATAATTTCTTCTTCTTTTTTTTTTTTTGGTATGAATGTTAAGACATAATTGCGTTAATACATAAAATAGCCTCTATGTCACTTAAATGAATTGCCTAAAACTCAATTTTTATCATCTAGTATCCGAAATGTCAAAGTAATGATGGAAAACTATCAACTTAACCAAAGTATCGATCAGCGGTACCTGAACGAAGTCTCGCGAGTTGATATCAAAGCTTACTACTATTATGTTTGTTTTGTCAGCTGTTACAGACCATAGGTACAAATGTTTTTGTTTTATATAATCGGAGGATGACTCAGATTTTTACCATCCAGGATGGATGTAGCCGGTGAGTTATACTCACCGGATTTTCTAATTAAACTTAAAATGTTGCACCATTTCGACTGATCAAATAAAAGTAAAAGTGTTTTTAAAGAAAATCAAATTCAGATTAGAAATATTTTTAATATGCAGCAAAATTGTTATCCATCCAATACATGATGTTCGTAAAGATATTAGTTTGTTTCCTCCCACAATAATTATTACATGTTTTTTATAAGTTAACTATGAATATAATTTGTCAAACTGAGATAAACTTTAATACAACAAGGTCGGTTCGCCGAAATTCCTTGACAAAAACAAAGCTTACCCATAATAAAATTAAATTAATCAACAATAGTACAATGCCATAATGTTGATTGTTTTTTTCTTGCATATTTTTTGGGTGTTCGGCCCTTCAATCAAGGAAACATTGTTTATCAGCAGTCGAACCAACGCCCATGTGCTAAAACTCTTCTCTTAAACAGTCTCGATCAATCCTATTTAAAATCTGATTTATCCTTTGTCGGCACATATTCATGTAATCTTTTAATTTATTCTATACTAATTGACTTAACATAATTAATATACATAACATAAACAAAAAATACTAAAAAGAGGAAGACTTATAAGTTTTGTAACAAAACAACTTGCACATGCAAGTATGTACGTATGAGGTTTTGTCCTTATCTTAACCTTGTCTCTTATATAAACCACCTAAATGTTTCCATGTTTATGTATCCCAAACCTTAAGAGAAAAGAAAACACACAAACGAGAAAAGCTCCATAGAAATCAAAGTAGAAAGAGATGATGATGTTCAAGTCCAAGAGGTTTGGGATTCGATTTGGATTTGGTAAAAGAATCAACAACAAAAGCACACAACAAGATCAGCAACACAAGGGGGTTGGTGATAATAACAACAATAGTAGTAATTGTAGCAACTATGAGATCAAATGGGAACTTAGGCCAGGAGGTATGCTTGTTCAAAAGAGACAAGAGAGCATTGGTGAAGACTTAATCTCCATTAGAGTATCTACTTTCGCTCATTCTCATGATCTCTCCATTGAAGCCACCTCCACTTTTGGTAAATTTCTCATCTCTCAACACTTCTTAATCTCTATGCGAGGTTGTAAAAAAAAAAAAAAAACTAGATTGCCAAAAGATCGTTTGAAACCAAAAAACCTCTTTTTTAAGTATGTAGAAACTAAAAACCCTTTTAAAACATGAACTATAGAAAAGGATAAATGGGTAAATATTTTAAAGTCTCTAAAGTTGATTCTTCTAATCAAAGCTTAAATCATCTAACAACCCTAAAAGCACTTCTACAAAAGCTCACATCCCAATTTTTGTTGTTCTTGTTTCATTTTTATTTTTAAAGCCAACAAAGTCTGACTTTAAATTCTCTTTAAGCTGTAGTCTTTTTTTCAGCCAAGTCAAATTTTAAAATCAATAATTACCGTAGTAGTTCCACTCAGTCCACCTCAATATCAAATTATCCTTGATGAAACAAACAAATATTGTATCTCAGAAACCTTTGAATGAATTTGATAAGTACTGATATGATTATGAATAGCACAAGGAGCTTGAAACATGGAGAAGAGCTTGAACCTGATGGAAACAAGCTTGTAGCTGAGGAAGCAGCTCATGCTGGAGTTAAACTTGAGCCAAAATGGAAGAAGCATGATCTTAAACCTCCCTGGTTTTTGATCTAAGTATCAACAAATGGAATTCATTTGCACTCTTTTTCCCTTGCCTTAGTTTTGTCCCAATGGGTTTTCCAAGGAAGGTTTTTAATGAGGCTTGTGAATCACTTTCACATCATCCATTTGTTGATCAAGACCACATATTTCGACCCAAATGCATAGCCATCAAGTCCAATGCATTTTATGCCAATTACAAGCCCAAAAAGAGCCCAAAACAAGTGTCTAATTTGCTGGCCAAGAGAAGTGACGAAAATAGAAGAGCAAGGGTCATTTTTCAACTTAGATTTATTGTTGTTATTTCCTAGACAGTCTGCATGTAGACTTGTCTTTTCTATTTAAGTTCTTTGTATTCTCATTTCTAAAACTATCAAACATTTTAATTAAAAACCTCTTCTTTTCTTGTTTGATCTGAGATTGGTGAGTCATATCCTTTCTCAACTTGTGAATACTTTTGGTGTGTAATATCCAAGCAATAGCAAGCCTGAAAGTTCAAAGACCTTTCACATCCTTTGAAAGTTTCTATCAATCCATTCGATTCTGTTCAATGTTCATAGATCCATAAATTCAACCCTTCATCCGCTGCATCAATTCTCTTCGATCATCCATTCACCTTCAAACAATACATCATTCCATCTCCATTCAAAATCCTTTTGTGTGATCCGCTGCAATCCCTTGAAGAAATCATCACTTCAGACTTTGATCTCTTGATTAGAGACTCTTCACTTACCAACTTGATCAAAGGAACGTTCGTGGGCTAGATCTCTTACGGAGATCGTGTCAAGTGGTATCAGAGCCCACTTTGATTCAGGTTGTATCTATCTTTTCTGGTTTTTTCAATTTCTGCAAAATTTTGTTTAGTCGATTTGAGGATGATCTTGTATCCGTTTTGCGTGATTTTTGATTGATTCGTGTAGATCAGATCGTGAACTGTTAGAATCTGTATTAGATCTCGTGTTTTGGATAGAAACTCATCGAGTTATTGTGTTTAGAAATTCAACTCTTCAACTGCCTTTAAAATCTGAATTTCAGAAAAGTGTTTTGTTGTTTGATCTATGCTTAAAAACGTTTTTCTTCTTTTCTGGAATAATTTACTTGCTTAATTTGTGTTGTTCCAGGTACAATGGTGGATCTCGATGAAGAATAAGAATCCAGCAACTTACAAGCCAACAAGTTGATTATTGAGGCAGTCACGGCTAACTTTGCTAAACTTGTTGATAATAGACTCAAAACCTTTCGACTTCAGCCTGCGGCTACCAAATCCAACTATCAAAAAGGAGAGAGATCCCATGAGAAGTCTGATTGGAGAAGAAGATCAGCCCAAGATAAATCAAATTATGGCTACTAGGGCCGTGGTGATCAAAGAAGTACTGAGCAAGATAAACAACTTCAGAACCAGTTTAGAAGACAAAAGGACTATGATGAACTAAAAGAATAATACAAGAGGCGTTTGAGGCTGTGGAGAAAAGCCAAAAGAAAAGACCAGCCACTCATTAATCTATTGGTATTGGAATAAACAAAGAGAGATCTAGTTGTTCTAGGAAGGAACTAACAAATCAAAAGCCAGAACCAGATCACCCTTTACCAATCAGCAAGGAGGATGATCAACGTGAGAGCCTCTTCTACACAAGATGCTTAGTTAAAAATAAAGTGTGCAGCCTTATCATTGATCAAGGTATATGTACAAATTTGGCAAGTTCAACAATGGTGGAGAAGCTTAGTTTGGAGACTAAGAAGCATCCAGAACCTTACAAGCTTCTATGGTTAAATGGGGAGATAGAAGTGACTCAACAAGTAATGGTGTCGTTGTCCATTGGGAGATATGTGGATGAAATACTTTGTGATGTTTTGCCCATGGAAGCCTGCCACATTGTTTTAGGAAAGCCATGGAACCATGATCGCCAAGCTACTTATCGGGGTCTTACCCACCAATACTCGTTCTAGTTCAAGGATAAGAAGATCTCCCTTGCTCCTTTATCTTTATTGGAAGCTTACCCAGATCAGGAAACTAAGAACAAAGCGGTGGAGCAACTCACCTTTCTCAAAACGTCCTTGGAAGCTAAGTGTATTCTTTCCTTTGTCAAATCTAATTTTGCGCTTGAAAAACTAACCCCTTTGCAACCGGAGCAACTGAGTAGTATTGTTTGTGTTTCACAGCTCTTAGAAGAAGAATCACTCGAAGAAACACAAAAGAGTTTGCCTTTAGTTATTGACTTGGAGCAGCCAACCAAGCTTATGCCATTTTCTTGTGACTAACCTCTAAAGCACTGTAAGGAAACTGATTTGATTAAGATAGAGCCTAATTTGAATTCTGCTCAAGATGAAAAATGTTTTGCTTTGAAAGATGTGAAAGAGCTTTGTGTTTTAAACCCTGTTTTTGATAAAATGATCCCAACTTTCAAAACGCTCGCACTTGAAAGGTTCTCTAAGCTAAATTGCTTTATATTTGAAGTATTTCATGAATTTCAACCTTCTTTGAGAGTGTCTTTGCGTAGTAACAAGATTGAGTTGTTTAGAACTACAACAGAATGTGATATGGTTCAAAGCTTTTCTAAGATAAACAAAATGCTTGAAAACGTGTTGTGTGGTTCAAATTCAGAAAGTGAACTTTGTAATCCGAATTTGAAAGATCATGATTTTAGTTTATCTAACTTTACAAAGATCATTACCTTTTCAAGTATAATGCACTTGTTCTATCTAATGGCTGCTCAGAAAGGAACATGAATCATGGAGATGCATATGAGAAATACAATTAAGGATCAACTTCAAATGCATCATGAGTTGAAAGGAGCTGAAGGTGTACTGAACATATTGGCAATCAAGGAAAAGCCAGCAAACTTGCATCCGCCTCAAATCATTCGCAAAAAATCCAAGCAAGGAACCATGAGTGGGATTGAAGATTTCACTATAGGCAATGCAGATCTGATTCATAGTTTAGGAAAAGAACTCACATGTTCTGTTCAAATCAAAGAAAACCCACCTGATGCTAGACCACCAATTAAAACTCGAGGTAATTATCTAAACTCCCAAAAATGAATGAGAGCTAACTTATTCTCTCTTGATGCAGATTGTATGATTTTGGAGTCAAAACCTCTTCGAGGAAGAAAGAATATGTTGGTTCCCTTGTCACCTCAAGAGAAGCTATACTTTGATCATCAAAGCTACATTTGGAAACCAGGAGAGTTTTTAGACATCTCTAGAGTGGACAAGTCAGTCACCAACCATGCCATGATCCAAGAAGAGCCTCCAGATCCAACACCACTCCTTTGTACCGTAATGAACAACAAAAACACCAAGGATCTTATTTGGAGCCAATTTCAGGTTTTGGAACTGTCTTGAAGCGCACAAGAAGAATCAAAAAGAGTGAGGGAGACAAACAATTCAAGCCCCCTGATCTGGACCAGAATAAACACCAAGATGTTAGTTCTTTCATGTTGATGAAAGAGGAACCACCAGACGCAGCATACAAGCCAAAATCAAGCCAAAACCAAAATGGAGGTATCTCTCTAACCTTTTCAGATTACTTTTATATTAACTTGATCTATTTTCTTGCAGATAAAATGGATTTGAGGTCAAATCCTTTTCAAGAGGGAGGGGATGATATGATCATGAATAGCACAAGGAGCTTGAAACATGGAGAAGAGCTTGAACCTGATGGAAACAAGCTTGTAGCTGAGGAAGCAGCTCATGCTGGAGTTAAACTTGAGCCAAAATGGAAGAAGCATGATCCTAAACCTCCCTGGTTTTTGATCTAAGTATCAACAAATGGACAGGTGATTCATTTGCACTCTTTTTCCCTTGCCTTGGTTTTGTCCCAATGGGTTTTCCAAGGAAGGTTTTTAATGAGGCTTGTGAATCACTTTCACATCATCCATTTGTTGATCAAGATCACATATTTCGACCCAAATGCATAGCCATCAAGTCCAATGCATTTTATGCCAATTACAAGCCCAAAAAGAGCCCAAAACAAGTGTCTAATTTGCTGGCCAAGAGAAGTGACGAAAATGGAAGAGCAAGGGTCATTTTTTCAACTTAGATTTATTGTTGTTATTTCCTAGACAGTCTGCATGTAGACTTGTCTTTTCTATTTAAGTTCTTTGTATTCTCATTTCTAAAACTATCAAACATTTTAATTAAAAACCTCTTCTTTTCTTGTTTGATCTGAGATTGGTGAGTCATATCCTTTCTCAACTTGTGAATGCTTTTGGTGTGTAATATCACAGCAATAGCAAGCCTGAAAGTTCAAAGACCTTTCACATCCTTTGAAAGTTTCTATCAATCCATTCGATTCTGTTCAAGTGTTCATAGATCCATAAATTCAACCCTTCATCCGCTGCATCAATTCTCTTCGATCATCCATTCACCTTCCAACAATACATCATTCCATCTCCATTCAGAATCCTTTTGTGTGATCCGCTGCAATCCCTTGAAGAAATCATCACTTCAGACTTTGATCTCTTGATTAGAGACTCTTCACTTACCAACTTGATCAAAGGAACGTTTGTGGGCTAGATCTCTTACGGAGATCGTGTCAAGTACTATAACTAGTACACCATATTTCTGAAAATTCAATAAAATCCATCACTAAATAGCATTAAATTGTATAGAAGACAATTAAAACTCGATTGCATAAATTCACCTCATCTTCTTGTATTACATCATTACATGATTTAAATCTGCCAATCCCGTCTTTAACATAAGGTTTTGTGTATGTGTTTACAGGAGAACTTAAGATGGTATTATCATTGCTTACCGGATTAGAGCCAAAACAACAAAGGCTATTATTCAGAGGGAAAGAAAGAGAGAATGATGAATATCTACACATGGTTGGTGTTGGAGATAAAGACAAAGTTTTGTTGTTAGAAGATCCTGCCTTCAAAGAGAGAAAGCTTCTTGATCTTAACAGCATTTCCACTTCTCGTCCCACTATAATCGTGTAAACAACTTAACAAATTTGTCAAAATTAGTTGTTTGTTAACTTCTTGGTAAAATATATAAGACTATTGTAGCTATCTAATCTCTAAGCTGTAAAACTAATTATGTGTATGTTGTAATATACTACTATTTGTCAAAAAAATTAGAGAGCTCATATGCATGCCCAAGAGAAGTAAAAACACGAAGGGTAATATGATGCATTCAATGAACTTATCATTGATAATCATTTTCTTTTTTTATTGTTCAGATGATTTGGTAGGAATTAGTTAACATTTCTAATAAGAGAACTAAAATAGGCTAACAAAACCGAAATTTTTGCATAACCGAGCTGGTCAAGACCCCTATACAGACCAACACCACCTTCATATCCCGGAATACTCCGGTTAAGCCCTAACGTCTCAAAAAGTTACAAAATAACAAACATATTATCATCCCCAAACATCCGTCACTTGGTTACTTCCGAAGACTAGTATGTCCACAATCCACAAGCCTAAACCACCAATTTTCAGTGGTTTACAAATCGTCTCTCTTCACAAATCGGCCCTGAAAACAAAAGATGAATCAAAACCAATGATTAATTAGAATCATAAATTCTCAATGAGTTCAATCAATTAAACCTAATTCTACATGAATATAATGGTTTGTACTAATGTCGCCATCGTATCATAATTCGGTTTAAAGGAGAACTTACTTTTATACGAGGACGTTTCTCGGCGTTGAGTTTCCGAACTTGGTATCGAATCCGCTTAGAGAAAAGTCGTTTTAGCCGTTTCTCTTTATACCGGAGCAAGCTTGCCTCTCTATGCCCTCTCCATAATCTCTCCGTCGTATCCATCTCAGGTACTGTCCACAAATTCCCTGCCTCGCCGGCGTCGCCAAATCCCTAAACCACCAACACAACACACATGCCTAATTTCATACTTGTAACGGTTTAATTAATAGCAACCCTAATAAAATGAAAAAGTACTTTCTTGCTACATCTGTTTCATGATTTTGCAACCGTTTTTTTTAGCAGAAAATCAACACATATTTAGCTACTCCGCAATTTAATTAAGAAAAATATCAGGCAATTATACAATTCTACAGTCAAATTAGTAAGCAAATCATTTATTTACCCCTACCATTCCACCAATAATACATTTTCAATTCCTAGTCAAACCCTTTAATATTCTGATGATAAAAAATTTCAAAAATCAAATACTTTAATAAGACTATCATCATGACAGTAGCAAAAAAGAACCCGTGATCTCATTAAAAACTTTCACCAGTTTTATGATATGTCAAAACTAATTAGTCAAAACTAATTAAAGCGTTGATTATTACTAGGATGCTATATGAAAAATGGAAAAAAAACAAAATTGAGATTTTTACTTACATCAACTGAAGCATGCAAGTCCGGCACCGTCTGCGGCGGTTCTCCGTCGACATAAAGCGTACCTTTATCCGACCAAGCTTCCAAAATCTGCTCATAATCAAGCTTCAAAGCTAACGAAGCCCGACCATCTTTCCCGTCGCCGCCGCAACACCGTGGAGTTCCACTCCGACTCATCACTTCCTCCACCACCTCCGAGTAACTTACCCACCGTTCCTCCGTCGTCTCCTCCTCCTCGCTCGCTCCTTTCCTCATCGCCGTTCGTAAAAGCGAAGAAGAAGACGATCCGTGGTCTTGACGATCGTACGGAGACAAATTCCGATCTCCGCCGTGATTTAGATCGTCGGCGACGGCGGAGGAAGGGAGGAGATCTTGAATCGAAGAGATTGTACTGTCGGTGGCGGAATTGAAAAGGTAAGCTGCTGCAACGGTGTCGTATTGCTCGTCTTCTACAGCCTCTGTTTTCTTCTTCTCCTTAAACGACGTCGTTTTAGGTTCTTCTTCTTCTTTTTTCGTCTTGCTCTGTTTTTTGTTCTTCTTCTTGGTTCTGAGATTCTTTTTGGTCTCGTGAAAAGTGTTGAGTTCGAGCTTAAGACTGAGAAATTTGGGTTTTTTCGTTTTTGTTCTGACTTTACGAGAAGCTTCGAGATTTGAAGGAGATTCGTTCATGGAGGATGATGATTCTATGCTTTTTCTCTTCTTTATCCTCTTTGATGATCTCGTACTCTGTTTTTCTTCTCCGACCGGACTGTTTTGGCTGTTACACATCTCTCCGATCTCTCTCTCTCTCTAAACTCTGTCTCTCACTCTTAATTCTTCTCTGTTTTCCAATTCTCTCTCTCACTCGCGAAGTATGTAGGTGGAGAGAGCGAGAAAGCTGATAGTGAAGGTACTTTTTGACGCGTGTCGATCACTCATTGGTCAAACCTATTGTAATCTTGGATTCTGTTTGGATGTGCAGGGAAGTAGTAAGGTTTGGATAGATTATTAAATTTTGATTAATTATGGGTAAGTCCATTCTTATTTTTCAACTTTTCGTATACGCCCCTTTGTTTTTTAGTTTTTTAGATACCAACATTTTACAAAGTTCACCTTTTTTTTTTCTTTTATTTAAAGGTTAGGGGTATCTTATTATTATGAGGTGAGCAATCTTTATAGGCACCAACATTTATAAAGTTCACATTTCACATACTGATTAACATGAGTTTATGTTTTGGCAACAAATTAACACAAGACTTTTAGAGCCAAGTCCAATATAGTGATATATCTAAAGTAATAAATTAATATAGTTCCACTAATCTTCATGAGAATATAGCATTTGCATTAATTTTTTTATTCCACATTGTAATCGAACGCAAGGAAATAAATATTCATAAACTGAAATTCTTTTTGATAAATTGTATACCATTTTTCACATTTTGCATTTTGAAACTGATTTTTTAATAATTTAAAACATTTATCAAAGTCTTAAGTTTTCAAAAAGTTATTCGTTTTACACTAAATGTGTTAATAGTATATACTAAAATGGAACGCCACTAATATACTACAACAAATTTTCGAATGTTTGAAAATCATTCTACTAATTTTTTTTTATTCAGCTAAAATCCGCTATTAGATTATTCGCCTGTTTTACTATTAAACTATTCATTTGACATACTAATGTACGTAACGTATTATTTAATTTAACAGAGTTAACGTAAATTAGTTTTCGTAAGGGAAATGATCTATTGAAGTTTGGGTTTTATCGTAAATTTGCTACCACCGACAGCAATGACAAATGAAGTGAATAAGTACACTAGCATCCTGAACAAATTACTGTCGTTTGATGACACCTTTCGTGGAGATAGATTTTCGTTTATACATTCACGTGAAATACAAATAAAGCTCTATACATTTTTTTGTCTTAATACATTTTTTTGTTTAGGCTACAACTATTGTTAGGTAGGTGACGCATACAAAACTATTTTATGCACTTTTGTAGGCAATCACATTATATTGTTTTTTTTTTTTAAACTATTATATTGTTTCTTTACTAACGTAACGTTATGTCATAAACTGCTTTAATTTTGATCTAAACATACTTTAAATTTTTTTGATCATGGACTCTAACAAAAATAATGTTCATGCATGCAATGCGATTTTTAGATGATAGACTAGAATATACTAAAACTACAAGGACCCATATCGCATATAAGTTCCACTGTGATAACAAAAATATCATATACCGTATATTGACAAGAATTAGACATGGCTTCAATAAGAATAAAATCAAGAATAAAAAGATAGCCTTTTGAAAATTCTGGTTAATAATTGCTGGATTTGACTAGTAGTACAGGTAAAAAGTAAAAATCTACACAGATAATGAAGTTACAAATGAATCATTTAAGAAAACATGACGCTGGCATAAAAGAAAAAGCTGAATGAGGAAACAATAAAGCATGCTAGCGAGAGAAGAAACCAATCAGAGCAAAACATACACTGGAAAAAGGGCAATTTACGTGGGTCCTACCTCCCTCCATTGACTTATTTTTCTTTTTAAAACTTCTATGCAAGTATAAGACTGTCCCGAGTAGTTTGGCTACTTTATGCACCGTATACATGATTCAAATTTTAAGATCTGGTGGCAGAATAAGGGAGAGCAAGCATCAAAACCAATTCTGAACAAGTATGAGAAAATTTCGTTTTACATGAGCCCGTATGATGTTTTTCTTTTCACTGCGTTCACTTAGAGTAAAGCTGATAACATGAAGAATGTAGTAGGGAAAAGTCAAGAGGCTCGATATTGAGTCGCATTAGAGAAAATGATTTCCAAGTTTTGATAGATCCTAGAGATTCATTTTGTATATTCAGCAAAACAAAAAATTGAACTATTCATTCACAAGCAAAACAAAAAATTGAACTATTCATTCACAATTGATGTGATCCCAGGAAACAGAGAAAACATTTCCCAATGTATTAAAGTTACATGATGAAAAAATTGTTCTAACAAAATTTCATAATGACATATTTTAAGTATATATTAAACTCCATTTAATCTCGTTTATACGTATATAATATAAATAAATAAATTTACGGCCTCAATCTTTCTGATTTAACTTAGAAAGAAAAGAAGAAGAATCCAACGGCGGCGAATGTGGCGGCAACGGAGAGTTTAACGGTGGTCACGGCACTGCTCGTTGGTGCCTCAGCGGTGGAGGTGCTGTCTGGTGTCGGAGCCGGAGGGGAGGAGACGGTGGGTGCCTCGCTGGCGTCATTGGGACTCGCGGCGGAGTAGTCGTCTTCGGCGGTGGGACCCTCAGCAGCAGGAGAAGATGCTTTGGGAGAAGATGCCTTAGGTGCTGCAGCAGAGGATTTTGGTGCGGTGGCCGGAGCTTTGGTTGGGGCGGTGGTAGTTTTGGTTGGTGCGGCGGTTGGTGACGGAGATTTTTTGGGAGAAGCTGAAGGAGCATCGGCGGCGAATGCGGTGGCGACGATTAAAGCCAATAGGGCTAATACGACAAATTGGCGTGCCATTTTTATTATTATTATTTGAGATTAAAAGGAGAATATTCCAAAAGCCAAAGCAGTATTTATTTTGTTTCTTTGCTTATTTATTTACTCTACGAACAAAATACTGCAAAAGCTTTAGGATGTAGGATCAGAATTACGGGAGTGAATTTATATGTTTTTGGAAGATGAGAAAATTTAGGAAAATTGATGGATATGAGAGAAAAATGAACATAATAGTCTAATTTTAGAAAGTATCTTAGGACAAAAGGACCCAAAATAGATTCAAAGAAAAAACATAGACCAGGAATAGAAACTTTGATTGACATTTTTTTTGATAAAATGTACTAATATTAGCAGCTGAGATTAAAGTTTATGACTTTTGTTCAGAAAATTAGGTTTACAGTTCCAAAAAGCCAATAAACTATAATTAAAAGCTCAAACTACAGAAAATTAGGTTTACAGTTTCACTCAATTGTTTGGTTAAGATTGAAAATTCACCATTCCAGAAATTTCACACCCCCCAATAAACTACAGAATAACTCACAAACAAAAACAAAAAAAAAGAAAGAAACATAAAACATTAGAATTGCAAATGAAGATCAAGATAAAATGTTCTTGTTCTCTAACAACAATTTTATACACGTATTGTAGATTTCTACGGTTTACTCGGACCGTACTCTATCCAATCTATCAACACTCTTCCTTCCTCTCTCAATCTGATGATTACTCTGATGATGATTCTGATGAAGGTCAACGCTCTTCCTCGCCTTGTCGTGGAAGTCAACGCTCCTCCTCGACCGATCTAAATGCTGCTCGAATGTAATTCTCAGCTTACTCTTCTTCGACGGACCTTTAGGCGGTTTCTCTTTCTCCCGTTTATCAACGCTCTGCCTCGGCTTCTCTCTTTTATCTACGCTCTGCCTCGGCATTTCCAAATCGCTGCTCTGGTATTCCGACTGGCACGTGCTCTTCCTCGAGGAAAGTGATCTCTCTACTGTTGTAATGAATTTCTTAAGGTGTTTGATGTATTCAGGGCAGTGTTCTAGATCACAATGGTTACCGCCTTCGAGCCAAAGCGGTTCATATTTCTCTCTAGAGAGTTCCCATAGTTGTTTTCCATGAGAACAATCAACAACTTCATCACAAGTTCCCTGCAACAAGAAGAACATTTTAGATATTCGTTTCCGATGAATCAAAAAACAGAGAGAAATGGATTTGTAACTCACGTGAATGACGAGAACCGGGCTATTCACGAGTGGGATTTTGTCGATATTCTGCAAAAAAATACATAAACCCGTAAAGATCTCGAAAAAAAATGATCAACCAAAGAATGATGAGTTTTATTACCTTGTAGATGTCGAACCAGTATGTTTTCTTAACCGGATACATTACTCTTAGACCGGAAAGAATCGGGCTATGGAGAACGACGGCTCTTAAACGAGGCAATCGAGCAGCGAGGTCTAATGTCGGTCCACTTCCTACAGATTGACCATAGAGGATTATGTCTTCTTGTTTTGCTCCATATGTTTCTTCAAGACATTTATAAGCAGCTTCAATATCAGCATATGTATGGTGCTCACTCGGCTACGAAAAAAAAAGAGATTCGGTTATTTAGTCGAATGGGTTCAAAGCCATTATCGATATCTCAACTTGTCGAAATTTAAAGGACTAACCTTTCCAGTAGATTGACCATACCCAGAATAATCATACCTGCAAGAAGAAACACACAGAAGTAAAAAAAAAAATGAAGCTGAATCAGAAGGATTTTGAAGCTGGTAGATGTATTGTTCATAAAGATACATTGTGAACTAATTAAAGTGCTGAAACATACAACTTAAGCATTTAGAACACAACCAAGTTCAGATTTCCAAACAGATTAAAAAACATAAAAGGACAACAAAATCAGAATTTGACAAAAATCAATGAACAAATCCATGAAAAATGATGCAACAACAGCTTAACCAGATATATAATTCCAAGTTTCAACCAAAAACTTGATCAGAATAAAATTGAAAAAAGTCTCATAAACCCAAAAGAACCAATCAAACAGTAAGTCAGAAGAAAACCCTCCAAATTTAACATCCAACCCCCCCAAAAAAAAGGAAACAAAACCTCCAAATCTATCCCATTTCAATTTAGCAAACAAACACCAAAATCAACAAAAATTCTTAAAACCCCATAAAGTCTACAAATTTGATCATACCCAGATACAAACATAACACAATTACAAACCAGAAAGAGCTAAAATCAACAAGAGTGAGCAAAAAACAAAAAGACTGAATTTTTATGAACATACCCCATGAGATTAACCTTAAGATGGATACTCAATTCGATGAAGAGCTCATACATCTGACCCAGATCGGCTGCGTTTCCATGGGAATAAAGCAGCGTCGATGTAGCCATCGGATGTCTAACGTACATAGACACGATCTCTGTTCCTCTTCGTGTCTGAAGCTTTAAGATTTCGACGTTTTCACGGTGAGGGAATGGATTCATCAGAAGAAGTCCGGTTAGTTCGTCGGTGATCAGCCTGTAAGACGACGGACTCGGCGGAAAGAAAGCGAACTTCGCCGCAACTGATGACGTCACCCCACCCATCTCTCTCTCTCTCCTTCACAGTCTTCTCTTAGACGAACATTGAGATTTTGAAGCTTTTTCTCGGAAACGGAGAGAGAGAGAGGATTTAGGAAGAAAAAGTGGCACTTGAAATGGTAAAGGGAAGAGAATGAATAAAAACTGTATTAAAGTTTGGAACTTTAGCTTATTAGTATTATTAAGTTTGTTCAAATTGTTCTTTAGTTTAATTAAAGAAATTTCTATGATGATAGTTGATAACACTTGCACTGTGAAATGTTTTAATTACAGAAGGATAAAAGATTTTAAAGTATATAGATTTGCAGACAAGATGGAGCTTATGTCAATGGAGTTGTATACACCTAAAGTAAAATTTAAATAGACAGATATTATTAAAAAAATGTTACTTTTGCAGAGAAAAAGGGTTTTAGACTATAATTTAGCGTCGGAGGAGTGATAGATAAATCATTTGTTATGATTAAACTTGTGTATATTTTTATATATCTTGGAATGTGACCTAAGAGTGAAACATGAAGGGGTATCCAACAACTAACTAACAATTTTAAGATGATTATCAGTATAAAATAACAGCAAAATGAATAATAGAATTAATTATATGATTTGTTATTATAAAGAAAAATAAAATAGGAAGAATAAAGAAGGGGTATGTCTGTTTGGTTCATGGGGGTCCATGAAATATAAGAAGCGGAAAGCAAAATTTGGAGTGGTGGGTCTTCACTCACGCCTGGTGTGACAGCTTGAATATATTTTCTTTTATTTTACTTTATTTGGTAAATTTTTGTTCCTTTTTTTTTTGTGAAAAGATTTTATAAATTTGGTTTATAATATATTTAGAATTTGTTTTCTTTGTAATGTTTGTTTTCTTCTCCTCAAATTTATCTTAATTAACTTATTACAAACCGTTGGAGATAAAGAAATCTATTGCAAACAACCTCTATACAATCGAAAGACGACTTAACATGTCCACAAAGGCCACCTATACATGCATCATGACCAAGTCTCATATACACTTACAACGAAATTACACCTCTACAGAGAGATTGAATATTCAGAATAAATTTATTATATACAAATAAAAATTACGAATATATATATCCCGGAGGTGCCACTGAGTTTTGCTCATTGTCATTGGCCTCAAAGTTAATCTAATCAATTTTAATGCTAATTTATAAGATCGTCACTGATCAAATAGGCCTTAGAGAGGTACTTATGGGCTTCGCCAAGGAGGACCTTATCTTGACATCAACATGCACAAGTGAAACTCATATCTTGACATCAACAAGTGAAGTTTATAATCGCTGGCTAACAACTATTTTCTCTTCTTTTACTTTGATAAAGAAAACAATTTTTATTTTGTTTAAAAGAACGCAAGTGAATACTTTAGAATATAATCACTTTTTTTACCCAAGAAAAAAAAGATAATTACTTTTTATTTGACAAGATCTAAGCTTAAATATAGTACTGTCTTTAGAAGATGTTAAGAACCCACATATGAAGTTATTCAAAACTTAAAACTATATACAACTAACATGAAAATGATCAATCATGTCAATTTTAGTAGCTTATGAATTACAAATCTATGAAACATGATAATTTTTTCAGTAAGATGTACTATGTATATATGTTCGAATCTACATAGCGGCGTAGGAATGACGATTAACAAATCATGCACTAGATTAGAGCTAGGCTTAGAGCGCTCATGTGAAGTTAAGGTTGAACATTTAATGATTTATATCTACTGAGACAATCTCCAATGTATTACACCATATTTTACACTAAAATGATGTTGGGTTTTACTTCAATGTATTAAACCATTTTCTATACTAAAAAGAAATATTCTAAATTTATTCTTTTACAAATTTACAAATTAACCTATCTACTTTTTTTTTAGTTAATAAATTATAAAATCATTTAAAATATGAAAAGAAAAATATAATACATCATATAAAATAAAGGTATATATAATAAATTTTGGTTTAATCATCATAAACATATTAGATTTGGGTTTTATTGTCATCATTTATATATATATATATATATATATATATATTTCTTATTAAATTTGAAATAATTTCAAGGACCAATTTATAAAAAAAAAAATTTACACCAAAATGGTGTAGGATTTGGTGTTGGGTTGAAGAAGATTTTACACCAAAATGAGATTTGGTGTATGATTTGGTGTAGGGTTGGAGATGTTGTGAATCCAAATGATAAAAAATTCACATACTATTTAATAAGCCGTCAAATTTTATGAATAACGTGAATAAAATGGTATGATTTTTTTTTTTGGGCTATATAAGTGTAAATATTTCATTGTTAATGAAAATGTATTAAGTTTACAAAATACAATGTTGGACATGTGTAATGATTTTATGGCAAAAAAAAAATAAAAGCATGAAAACATAGTTTATAAAAAATTTAGTGTTACATTCGACATA
Organism: Draba incana; assembly: GCA_963576765.1. NCBI lineage: Eukaryota > Viridiplantae > Streptophyta > Magnoliopsida > Brassicales > Brassicaceae > Draba > Draba incana. The sequence goes on from OY755205.1 coordinate 10,311,810, forward strand.
CGCATAATGGTAATGGAGGTAGAAGAAATGATGACGATAAAAATTGTTTTTCTCAAATCAGCATGTCATGATGAAGAAATCCAAGCAACCGCATAAGGTGACCACAAAAAAAATTGAAGAAGCGCAAACGATCACATAAGGTGAAAATAACTCGATGCAAGAAGCCTTTCTATTGAGGTCCGAGATTGGGTCGTTAACGGCCCATAAGCTCTCGATCACGAAACTCCTCTTGTGTCTTGAGAGTGCGACTTGAACGACGAAACCATGAGCTAACACAATAAGATATGACTTTTATCTAGTTTTATAATGTCTAACAAGTATAGGCAAAGAGAATAATACATACGATAAAAACTAAAAAGGTAACAAATAAAATAAAAGTCAAAAGATAACAATAAGTTATTTTAAGAGTTATGTTTGAAAGATAAGATACCAACAAACTTATTGCATGAGGATCCCAAATTGCATGCACGAGCGTCAATTGTTCATCATTTAGTTTCTTACATTCCTCAAATTTACTTCCTTTTCCATTCTCAATTATTTTGTCTGAAAAACGGAAAAGAAGGTGAAATCAACCGACTAATAATATCTGCAAATTTCAAAAATAAATAAATAGTAATATCTGCAAATAAAGCGGCACTTCTATGAAGGAGGCATAATCCATCTGAGAAATTGAGTGTTACGAGCTCTCTGGCACTAAATTTAGACGACTTAACATTGTTTTATAATTAGCTCGTTATCTAGACGACTTAACATTTTCCTGTAAATTTCGAATTTCAGCTTTAATAATACGGAATTCTCTAAATTCTTAAACCGATTTTCAACTAACTGATATCATTCAACATGTATTTAGATTTGATAACCTCTCTTGTCTTTCTCTTTTGTACTTAAGAACAATTGTTCTCTCCGATCCAATCTTAATCTTAATAATGAAATTCACAAATGTTGAAACGTAACAATTGTTGCCTCTCTTCTCTCTTATCCATGAATGACTTTGGGATATTACGTTTTGGATAACTAATGTATTTGATATCATACTTTTAAATATTGTGTTAAAGTTTTATATTTCTTTATATATATATATTTTTACAATAATATGCACTATGAATTTGAATGTGGGTAGTTACGGCACTAGCACAAACCACTCTATATATTACATATTTGAATGCCTTGATCAGCTATGTAAGTTTTAGAAAGTTAGAAATGAAAAGAAATATTTAATTTTTCAGTTACATAGTCGACAATATAATATAGTTTGAAATAGTTGATATAGTTATTAAAGGTATGATATATCAATTTTACTAAATTAAATTATATATTTTAATGAGTATATCAAAAAAATTCAAAACTTACATATCATTTTATGGAGAGAAATAATTACTGCAACTGTAATCATTATTTTGCTTCCTATCGTGTAGTCTGAAAAAATCGAAAGGTGATATAAATCTATAAATTTCCTCACGGATATAAAATATATAATAGAGAATATTTTTTTGTCAACACAATAAAATAGTAATTTAACCAACAACGAAAATGATTACTTTTGTCGCAAAGAATTTGTTGACTTCTCTTTTTATTGTCTAAACACAAAAGGTAATCTTTTAATTAGGAGTAAGAAAAAACTAGTCTTCGTTCAGTGGACCTACACAAGAATTTTTAATTATTTTTGCTTGTGTGTGTGTGTGTATTTATAATATGTAGAGATATATAAACCACGAAGAAAACATTACAAGAGATACACAATTATTAGCATAGGATCTCAGTCTAATTATAAAGACAATGTTGGTCTTGTCCATCTTCTTTTCGTTAGGAATTGTCTTTGTCTCTACGGTCTTTATATTTCATCAATATGTAAGCAAAATGGAACAAAAGATCATCACTCATCGCTAAATGGTAGCATGGGATGGCCTTTCATTGGAGAAACTCTTTCTTTCTTCAACCCTCACAGATCAGACTCCATTGGAACATTCTTGCAACAACGTGTTTCACGGTAATTAATCATTAACCTCCCAAAATAATGTGTTTTTTGTTTTGGTCAAAAGAGTTATTAATATATATTTTTAGTCAACAGAATAAAATATTTTAAATTTTGCATTATGGTAATACAAAATAATATACTATAAATCATAATATTTTTTATAAAATAAAATCTTGTAAGGATAATTATAAACTTGTGTATTTTTTTTCAGGTATGGAAAAGTATTCAAGTCAGATATTTGTGGTGGAAAAGCCATAGTCTCATGTGACCAAGAACTCAACATGTTCATACTTCAAAACGAAGGGAAGTTATTTACATCGGACTATCCAGAAGCGATGCATGACATTCTCGGCAAATATTCCCTCCTACTAGCCACCGGAGAAATTCACAAGAAACTAAAGAATGTCATTATCAGCTTCATCAATGTGACAAAGTCGAAACCGGACTTTCTTCTATGCGCAGAGAACCTCTCTATCTCAATGCTAGAGTCATGGAAAAATTGTCGCGAAATCGAATTCCATAAAGAAGTTAAAATGGTAATTAGCTAATCATTGAATCATTACAAAAACCTACTCATAATCGATATTTTCTAGTTTTTTAATATCTTTTTTGTGGTTTGAATCATAAAGTTTACTCTTAGCGTAATGGTAAATCAACTCTTGAGCATCAAACCAGAAGATCCAGCAAGACGTTATGTACTGCAAGATTTTTTATCTTACATGAAAGGGTTTATATCATTACCAATACCGCTTCCAGGAACGGCTTATACAAACGCAATTAAGGTTAGGCCCAATCCTTCCTCAAGGCAACAAAAAAATCTTTGATCCCTAAAATGTTTACTTTGAAGAGTAAGGAACATTTAATAAGAAAATAAACAGTTGGATTCCAGCTAGGGTTTTTGCACTTCTGTGATATCCCCTCGGGTTAGGCTTTAGCATAACGAATTTTTACGTGTAGACACATTTTTATATGCATATACTATATTATATAATTACAAAGTAATTACAATGTTATTTGTGAATAAAAATGTGTATACATGTAGACTACTATATAACTACAAATTATTTACAATGTTTGGCAGGCTAGGAAGAGCTTGTCTGCGAGGGTTATGGAGATGATAAAACAAAGAGAGCATGAAGAAGAAGAGATGAAGAATGCAAGAGAAGAAGATTTTCTTGATGTGATAATTTCAAATAAAAATCTAAATTATGAAGAGAAAGTTAGCATTGTGTTGGACATTTTGCTTGGAGGCTTTGAAACAAGTGCTACTCTTCTTTCTTTAGTCGTCTATTTTCTTGCAAAGTCTCCAAATCTTCTTCACGAACTCAAGGTCTTCCTTCTCTCTTTCCTTTTCCTTAATTATCTTTATATGTATATTTACGTATTTATGTTCACTACAAAAAAAGTGTTAAATTAGATCACTTATTTTTCTTATTTACATTAGTTATAATTGATGCAAACAAATTTTACATCACTTATTTAAGTGATTCGGTATTGGGTGATGCAAATATTTTGTATCAATTATAAAGTAACTGATGTTAATTTACCTCACTTGCAACAAGTGATATTAACTTTTGCATCAATTAATATAAATGATACTAGTATTTACATCAGTTACAACAAATGATTATAATTATTTGTATCAATTTTTTAATTAGCATTATTATATATTACATTTAATTAATACTAGTTTATTGTTAAGTTTTTTAATTTAAAAAAAATATATATGCTTATTTTACAGAACGTTATCATGATTTATAATGAAATCAACTTAAAAAAATAATAACTATGGATTCCAAGAGTATGAAACCAACTAAATATTTTAATAGTCCACTAAATTTAAGAATCGGCACATGCATGTGGTTATTTATAAAACAAAATTCTTTACAACTCCTCCTTAGCTTTCGATGTGGGATAAAAAATCCTCAATAATAGGAAACGAATTTCACCTTTTTTTTAAAAGTAATTGCATCAGTTTTTTTCCAACCGATGTAAACCAAATATGTAATAATAATTAAAAAAGTATTTACATCAAATTTTTATTGATGAAAACTTTGTATCATTTTTTAAGTAATGTTAACACAAACTAGTAAATGCATGAGTTACTTAAGTGATGAGAATCCATATTTTTGTATCAATCATGTAAAAATGATTTAAGCTAATAGCAATTTGTATCATTTTTATTGAATTGATGTTAAACTAGGCAATAACAACATCAATTATTACAATTGATGCTAAACTATATATATTTGCTTTATTTATAAATAAGTGATTTAAAATAGCATCACTTAGTTTTGTGATACAATATAAATGATGTAATCTACCTCTTTTTTTGTAGTGGTTTATCCATGCATGTGAATGTTTACAGGAAGAACATGAAGCCATTAGAGCCAAGAAAGGAGATGGAGAACTCTTGAATTGGGAAGATTACCAGAAGATGGCATTCACTCAAAATGTATGGTTCATATACCGATCCCATCATTTATTTTGCTAATTTTCCACAAAATTGTTTTGGTGACTAATTTATTCAAAATTTTAAATTTGACATCATAATTAACTGGTTCAAATTTATAGGTGATGTCCGAGGCACTGCGATGTGGAAATATCGTCAAGACGGTACACAGAAAAGCTACACATGATATTAAGTTCAAAGGTTAATTAATTCCGATAATCTTATTTAAAACATTTACTACTGAGTTGTAAAAATAAGAACTAATTAATGTTTTTGTTATTTGCTTGATTTGCAGAACATGTGATTCCAAGAGGATGGAAGGTGTTTCCCATTTTCACAGCAGTACATCTTGATCCATCTCTTCATGAAAATCCTTTTGAATTCAATCCCATGAGATGGACCGTAAGTAAATTATTTAAGAATGGAATGATACATTCAAAGACATGTGAAATATGAAACTAATCTTGTAATAAAATAAATAATTAGGATAAGGGAAAAATGAACAAGAAAACGACGGCGTTTGGAGGAGGGGTAAGGGTATGTCCTGGTGGTGAACTTGGCAAACTCTAAATTGCTTTCTTCATTCATCATCTTGTCCTCTCTTATAGGTTTGTCTCCTATTTTTTAATCCCTCTCTTTAGGTACACTAATTTATATGGTTGGACTCTGTTTTACCCCGACATAATCATCTACTTAACTTTGGTACGTTACCATATGTTTTTCTTAGAATAGTTAGCTATATTCACTATACCGTTTATTTTTCGAGAAATATATATCACATTAACTCATATGGAAATTATTTATTTATTTTATCTAGCTAGTAGTACGTCCATCCAATTTTTGGTTCGGATTTTCTCAAATTTGATTTAAATTACAAAAAAAAAAAAGAGAAGTAGATTTTACATCATTTTAGTTAGGATTGAGGGTTTTTCTTAGTTGTATGTTTCTTTCATGGTTTTGGTTATGGTTTTTTTTTTTTTTAAATAAAAAGAGTCTCGGCTATGTTACATATGGACAAATCTGGTTGATAATGTAGTTAATCACGCCTTACATACCCATGACTTTAGTTATATACGAATCTTATGTTTTTATTTTTATGTATAATGGTAGTTGGAAAATAAAGTCAGATGAAATGCCAATAGCGCATCCTTATGTGGAGTTTAAGAGAGGCATGCTTTTGGTGATTGAGCCAACAAGTTAAACCCATGCATAAAGATTAGCTGCTTTAATTAATAAGGGATCCATCGATCTTACATGGAATGTTTGGTTGGCCATTAGACCATCCTCATTGGTAACACCAATGAAAGTGTAAAAGTTTTTTGTAATTAAATTAATTAAATTTTAGTATGTTTTGGACTTTTTGGTGTCCTAAATCTGAAAAGAAATCTTATATTAGACCCATGTCCAAATATTATGATTTTTTTTGCCTTATTTAAATGGTATTTTATTAATAGGATCTTTTAGTTAGACACTAAAAAATTTGCAATGAGGATGCTCTTAGTATCGTATTTTAATAATTTGCTTCTGTTATGCATGCCCGTGTAGAGCTATGTATATCGAATAGTTTCGTGTTGGGATTTTTGAATAAAATGAGTATCTGCCTTTGATATGCTATATTTTCGAATTAATTCGTTATGTCAATATTCTTGTCCAAAATTTTTATCTAACAATCTAAATGGTTTAAAAATGTGCTTTTAAATTAAACATCATATGTAAATAACTAGTGTTATTTATAACCGAAATAATCTAGACTAATTTTCACAAGGTTTGTGAAAAGCTTTTTTGGTCATTTAAATCGTACACATTATATCCAATGATTGAAACTACAATAAGAACATTGGAAGTCTAGTCCTCCGATCTATAATGAATCACTCAACTACTAAACCACCATAAATTGGTTAAATTTTTAAGCACAGGGTAACAGTGTACAACCCACTAAAACTAGAACTTGTGTGGATTTCAACTACTATCCTTTCCATAATATAAATATTTTATTGTAACCAGAAAAAATACAAAATCAAAAACTATAGCCTCTTTACACGGAATCGAATTACGATTAATGTTTGTCTATAGCTTTTCATCTGTCTTTATATAAGAACTCTAGGAAGAGATGATTTAGAGGGGAAGTTACCATTTTGACCTTCAAAAGATTTGTCGAATACATACTTATTGTTAAGAGAAGAAGGATTAACTTGCATGAAGAGGTAATTACCAGCAAAGAGATCACCAAAATGTGATCGACTCTCTTTCAACCTCTTCAATATGTTTAAAATCCCAATTTTAACCCTACTCGCTTTCTTCCTCACAAATCCCCTAAGTCTCCTGATCTTAACTCTAACCCTAATCCTCCTTCTTCCTCCCAATGACACAACTCTCTTGAACCTATATATAACAAAAGTCTCATTATAAAAACACTTCAATATTATCAAAAGAGTTGTAATAAAGATGATTGTGTGAGTTATGATTATGAAATTAAAAGAAACCTGTAAGAGTATCTTCTTGTTGTTTCGCCGAAGATATCATCTTCTAGAGAAAGCCTCTTGTAAGGGACATTAGTGATTTTGGGAGAAGTAGCCATGGAAAGAAATGGATTATAGAATGCTGAGTTTTGAGTTAGATTCAAAGAGATTTCTTTGAGAAATGTATTTCATTTTCATCCATGTATTATATGAGTTGTCATTATTGTTAGACATTTCAATCTGTATAGTTGGTGGGTCGATTCATTTGAGGTAGTTAGATATGTGTTAATGTGAATTAAATGCGATACCTCAATTTAATTTTGCAAAGATTGTAATATTATTTTAAAATTTATCCCCTGCAATAAATAGGTGTTATTACACTACTATGTAACTATGCAAGTATGAGAATAGATAATATGATTTATTAGTGTTAGGCCCATGCCTTGCATGGGCTCTTTTTTTTTGACAACATTTATAAATACAAATGCTAAATAGATTTAAAAATTACAATACTAAATACAAATTATGCGATATAAAATTTGTTATTCTCTCTCTAATTCAAACAAAATTCCAAAGGATATGATTATGCATGTGTATTCCTGAAAATAATCGAACTCTAAAAGTCTAAATGATTTTGCTTGTAAATGGTATATATCCCTTATACATTATTTGTGAGGTGATTTCACTAAAAAATGTGACATGACACCCTTCTAAATGTGACATGAAATCCTTCTAAATGTGACATGACAATCCCTTTAAATGGGCCAATTAACAAAACCTTTTTAAATTTTTGGGGCTAATCCATATTTTTTTTCATCTAACCTAATAACCTTACTTCTAAGTTAATCTATATATTCATATATTAACGTGCATCAACTTGTAACGTGCTTCCAAGTAAAAATGAGTTTCCCCTATCCAAAAGTTTGTTACATTTTAATCTCATACTCTCAAAACTTAATACTCCCTCTGTTTCTTATTATAAGATGTTTTGGGTTCAAGCATTTTATTAAGAAAAAAAATTTCTATAAAAAAAATTATTAAATATAAACAATTCAACCAATTAAAAAAATACTACATAATACTATTGGTTACACAGTTTTCAATAAAGTAAAATGTACGTAGACATATGAAAACATTTTATATTGTGAAACAAAAAAAAATTTCTAAAACATCTTATAATAAGAAACATAGGGAGTATAAATTTTCGGATTACATTTTTATTAAAGATAAAAAACATTTGGAAAAAAAGAAGAAAAGGTAGAGTAATCTAAATTTATGTTGTAAAAAAAATATTTATTAATTTTATTTGTTTAAGAATATTTGGTCATATTGATATTTTAATATTTCGATGTCGAATTCGAATTCAGTTTTTATTACAAATTATCAATGAGAAAAAATGAATTTTTTAAAATAACATATTAAAACAGAAGATGTTAAGATGTCAATTCTTATAATATTTTTAAGTCCAATTTAGTTTTTATTAAAATACGTTCAAATATAAATTTTAACTTATATATAATAGATTTTACAATCCAATGTATTAAATTAGAAATAATATATTTCAGTTTGAATACATATTTACTTATGTGAAATAATAAAAGGTAAAATTAAACTTCCGAAAATTCATATTTAAAAACAAAAACATGATCAACAACATATACTATAATAATCAAAATCAATACATATTTTCACATTCTTAAACAGTAAAATTAAAAACAAAATTGTGAATAGTTTATCCGCCTCGTACGCGGGAGGGTCACCTAGTTATTACTGAAAAAACAAAGCGATTTGAAATACAAATGTGTGTGTAAGTTCAAACTGAATAACCAGAAGATAAAATATCACAAAACTTTGTAAAACATGGAAGTATGGAGAAGAACAATTGGTTGGTGCATATGTGAAATATGAAGTGGCATTGAATAGTCAGATACGAATGTAAGAAGAGCAAACAAATTAAAGAACTTTGTAAATAATTAAACATCATACAGAATATCAAAATCAGAACCAACTAAAACGTATTAGTTTCCATGAAAACTCTCTTAAAAAAAGATATGTAAACCACTCACTCACTGACCTTGAAACCATGATGAATGAAGTTGGAATTGTGGTTCAAGTCGACTTCGAAATTGCTTTTGCAGATTCCCTATGAGAGTAGTGAAAGTGTGAAACTGAATATCTGTGACGAAAGAGATATACAAACCTAATTGATTATGCATTGGTTCAGAGAAAAGTGAGATTAAAATTTAATTATGAAAATATAAAGTTACTTTCTATGCGATTTTAGGATTATCCACTAACAAAAAGAAGAGAGACACTCACCAATGATAGAGGAAAGGAAACACTTTGATAGGCGGCCATGGCAGATTGGTGGTGGAGAAGGGATGTGCTCTTTTAAGATCCGCCAAAGTGATTTATTGAGAATCTCAAGACGATGAGACAAATAGGAGAAGCCTGTTTGCAACTTAGATTTAGAGAAAAGAGAGACTTAATTGTTCCAAAGGGATCTGCATGTAAATTAAAAAAAACAAACCATAATCAACCTCATTTCTGAGCACTTTCTAACAATCGATTATAAACCTAAAATCAGAGACATGTAATGACAACTGAAAGTATGAAACAAAAGGTTGTAACTCAAAAATAAAATCGAAGCAACAAATAATCACATAAAAGCGATGATCTAATGGTCACCTTTAAAACAGATAACAACCCCATGTGATGAACAACAATAGAATTTTCAATTTTTTTACCGGGTGAGAAGTTGTAGAAAAATGGAATCTGCAAAAAGAAAGAGATGTGGTTAGCAAAAAAAAAAAAAAAATAGAAAGAGATGTTGAGTTTTTTTTTTTTTGGATTGTCGAACAATTTTGTAGGAAATAATGTTGAAGAGGGAATGGGTGTAGAGATCGTGGGGAATGAGCAGTTGGTGAATTTTTTTTTTTTTTTTCAGTCGAATTGATCTCATTTTGCTTCTCAATATTTTAGTGAAAAAAGTGAAAGAGTAAAATTTTGGAGTTTTGCCACATGTCAAATAGATAAGATGGCAGTTAATTATGTTTTTACTTGTGATTTATAGAATTAGAATATATCACTTATCAAAAAAGTGATAAAGTTTGTGTGATTGAACAAGACTTATTCTGATTATATATATGCACTAGACGAAATGGTACCACCAGTCAATAGATTCATTCAATATACATTTACAATCAAATGCTATAAAAGTTGAAGTTAATTCGAAATTCAGTCTAAGAAACTCAGTTACATTAAAACACACATAATTTCGTATTTATATTTAGTGCAAGTTTGATTAACATGGTACATGAATATTTTTCTTTGTAGACACCATATAACCCCACTTTTTAAGGAAGCATGTGATTCGTTCACTATATTGGTAGCTAACACGGAGGCTCATTATTTGAAAGAAAAAGTAGGTATCTCTTACCAATCTAACATTCAAATTCATTGGAAAATATAATCAAAATAAATAAATAAAAGATTATGGACACATGTGGATGACAACATTTTTACTCCAAGCAAAGAAGAAAGAAAGAGAGAAGTCAAAAGATTTTGGAACAAGATCAACGAATTCATCTTTTCTTTTGTACACAGAAAGATCTGATCTTTCTCAGAGAAAACTCAGTAGTGATTAGAACAAACTAAATTCCCAAAAGTAGTAAGAAGATGAACAAGAGAGAAGAAGGGTCGTCGATTTGGATCTACTTGTTAGTAGAGCTTTATTCTTGTCTGGATCGGTGCACGGCAAATCGGACACATTTGAAGGTCTGGTCCACATTCGCAACAAGTCTTGTATCAAATCAGAAACCAAGTCAGCTTAACGTTTTGATCGATTTAAGTAGTCAAAGAAGGAGAAGAAGAAATTGGAATTACCTGATGGCCACAACCAAATGCCATGTCTTTCGGATTGCTAAGACAAATCGGACATAGCTGTTCAAGAGAACCAAGAACATCAAGTTTCGAACTTTTTAACTAACATTTCAGATATATTTTGAAGCATTTTTCAGATTTCACAAGTACCTGGTTATCAGAAGCAGAGGATGTAGCGGGTGGGGTGGGATTAGACCTTAAGGGATAGCTTTCAGTTGGATAAGAAGGAACACTCGGTTTGAAACTGGGAAAACGGGAAGCTTTTGGCGAGTTGTAGGACGATGATCCACCATGCATTGGAGGTGGAAGAGGAAATCTTTCCGGAATATTCCCATCTCTTCTTCTGCGGAAGAAATTTGAAGGACAAGAATAAGTTGACAGTAAAAATTGAAGCCAAATTGATAAAAAAAGATTATGTTTGGGGATTTACCCTAAAAGGTTAAGCTCTAACGTCGCCTTGTATTGTTGAGGAATCTCCATGAGAGCAGAAAGAGCAAACTCTGTTTCCTTCAATGACTGAGCTTTGTTCTTTGACATGATCTCTGTGAAGTTCACAAACTAGAAACAGAAAAATCAGATCAAAAAGACCAAATTTCGACGTTATAAGCTAAAAAGAAACTCACTTGGAAGTTATCGAAAGCTCGAGAGGGAATATTATCGTCAAATTCCCTCATCATGTCCCATGGTCCATCCCCAACCCCGACTAATACGATTGATAACGGAAGCTTACTGTCATAGAGAAAGAAATGAAAATCATAAAACCAGCCACAGAAAGAGATAAACTTCAATGGAGGAACCAAAGTGAAACCAACCTCGCTTGCACGATAGCTTCCACGGTCTTCTGTTCTTGCGGACTCAAATGTCCATTTTCCGTGTCAACGCTTCTCGTAACCTGAAATAACCAATTTAGTTTCAATCTCTTAATACAAAACAAAGGATGGTACCAATTAGCTTAGTACCTGTCCATCTGCTATTATCACTAAGACGTGATATTGCCCACCGCTCTGCTCAACAATGGTCATGGCCATATCGATAATCGGAGCAAAAGAGGTTGGTCCTGAAATTGTTTTCACGAACTTAGCTTAGCGTTTCATGAAAACGCGAGGAAATAATAAAAAGAAATCAAACCTGCGAGCCGAAGCTGAGGTACAATCTCTTTATACCGAGCAAGTACTTCCTCGAACCCATTACAGAATCTATCTTCTGAATTGAAACTAAACACATCTTGATCATGTGTCGATGCATCACCAAAACCATAACACGGAATCAAGTTGTCCTCATCAAAGGCGGCTAGAGTTCGTCCTATAATAGTTATCGCTTGTTCGTAAGGATTCGGACTAGTGCCAATAAAGTGTAAGCTTTTCCTATTAAAAGACCTAGCTCCTGTCCATTCATTGCTCTTAGTGAAGTCAATACCAACGATAAGATTCGAAGATTCTAAACCCGCACGAGCAAGAGCTTCCGTCACCTGAATGATGAAAACAGAACGTAATGTGAATTGACGGAGTTAGATTTCTGCTAAAAACCACAACTAGAGTATCTATCCTCTCACCTGCTCTAAAGAAGAGTAATTATCAGCAATTCTTGAAAATTTCCGTTCCAACCGTTTCTTATCGCTACCGGGAGTTTGAAAAGGCTGAGAAGAGTAAGGCTGAGAAGTATACGAAGGCGGAGGAGGCTGCGAATATTCGGGAGGTGGTGCATATGAAGGTTGAGGAGGATAGTTATAGCTTCCTGGTCCATATTGAGGATAACTTTGTTGAGAAGCCCATGAAGATGGTGGTGGTGATGGTGATGGTGATGAACCTGAAGCTGACCTAAACGATGACTGAGACTCTTTCGAATTACCTGTCCCCATCAAAAACTTAAAAACTAAACCATTTCTTGATTCAATTCAATAACCTGCAACAAAGATTCAGCATTTAGAATCTATTCGAGAAAAAATGCAGAAACTTTTTACAAGATGCAATTATGAATCACCTAATCGTAATAAAGGTGAAAGCTTTTTGCTTGGCCAGATGTTGAAATTTCTCAGCTTTTAGAAATCGAAGGTAGGTTTGGTCTTTTTATAAAGAAAGGAGATTCAATCACGCAACGTAACTTTTCTTCAGAGACTTGGCAATAATAACGCGATTTAGTGACTTCTACATAAAGATAATAAGGTCAATTTAGATAAAACCTACTCTGCAATACTCCAAGCCCCAGATTAGTAAAAACCTAAAACCAGCTTACTGTTTCTCACAAATCTACGAGCGTTCCAATTAGATTACTTTTTGCCCGATTTGAACCAAAGCAAAATCAATTAATCAAAGTAAAGATTCATCCAAAAAACGAAACAGAACAGAGATTCGAAGGTGAATCTACCGACATTTTCTACCGACATTTTCCGGAAATTTTGTTATACCTTTTATTTGACGAAGAAGACGAAGAAGCAGCCCAGTCAAGGAGCTTCAATGGCGGATCGATTCCTTTCGCCTCAAAAGTTTTTCTTTTGTTCGAAAGCAATTTCACTTTTTTGTTTTTGTTTTTCTTTCAGTTGGTTTTGATTTTTGTTTTGTTTATATCAAATCATTAAAGGGACTAATCACTTTCTTTAAAAAAAAAAAAAAAAAGTGTTGAGCACGCTAATGGTGGAAACTTCTCAATTTTATCCCAAATATTTATTTGTTCTTCTAACAATTGGACATATACAATATTATTGATATCCAAAGTCCAGATATGGGGGATATCAACAATTGACAATTTCTTTGAATACTTGAAATTCTTAATCTACAAATGGGGAATACTTAAGAATAAATTAGGAGTAGATAAATTCTCTGTTTTTATTTAAATAAATGAAAGGAATCTGTTAAATAAAATTAATTAGATAAATTTGTAATCTAGTGAATAAGATTAGTAGTGTTATCATATGACAGACCGATCATGCAAATTTAAATTCGGTGAAGTGTGTGTGTCTAAATTGTATATGGAAAACGTTATTTAGAATAATTAGTAAATATTTTTGTTTTTTGCAAATCATAATTATATATAAAAATGTTATGAATCTTTTGATCATTTAAACAGAGCTGTAAAACAAAAAAAAAATTGTATGATTTGGGCAAATAAAACTATGATTTATAATAGTTGACAAAAAGAGAGTATATGATAAATTGATAATAAACTGCAATAAATATCTTTTGTATCAAGACAAAACTGCAATAAATATCTTTGGAAAAAAAAATGGATGGTTATCAGAAGTTTCCGTCCCTGTGCCAATCCTATCTTCAGTACATTATTTATCTTTTGTCGTGCGGTTAAAAACTGTCGTCAATGTACTCGATAGGTACTGTTTGAATATTCACCTTAAAAGAAAAATATTGAAAAGCTTGACTTTTGAATTATTCTCCATTCGTTTTTTGGGTCGTGAGATCTTGTTTATAATCATAATTAAGTTTTCATAACTTCAATAATAACAGTTTCTACATCCTTTGCAAAGCAGACACGACACGTGAACAAATAAATGGACTTACTTTAATTTACGAAACTTCCTATGCGTAATTTATGCAACTCTTTTTTATCTTCCTTGGACCGTTCCTTCAAGGAGCAAACAAGAAGAATCAAGTACGTGGACTGCACTATTAAACAAAATTCATAAAAGCATTTCGAATCAACATAATGGGAAAGAAATACAATAAAAAGTGCTTTAAAGTAATAAATTCACTAAACCATGTAATTGATATACTTTCTCTTGATGACGACAAAAAAAAAAAATATATATATATATATATCTATATATACTTTCTCTTTTAAATTAAAACAGAAAACCGAGCATTACAATTGAATTGAAAATAATGCAATCTATTGCAATTCAATATTTTTGATGGTTTCATTAAAAGATATAGAGTAAATATTATGAGTGTTTTATTAGTGGAGGTGCTATAATACGTCAATGTCTATAAATATAGTGTCATCCTAATTTTCTATACAACAATTTATATATTTTTCTCTATAAACATTCATAACCTCTCCAAAATGAAGTTGTCTCTGCGTTTTCTTGTAGCAGTTCTCCTCGTCGTTGCCACAGGTTCATTCATCGTTGATGTCATTTAAATGTCTATATTTGTCAAATCATTTATGTGTTGTGCATGTGACTATAAGCATGTTTAAATATTCATGGTTGTACTTATAAAACCAAAATTTTAATGATGTACGAAATAATCTACTACCAAAAAATCTATAAATAACCATGTATGTCTTGTTATGAATCTTATTCTACATTTTCATTACAAGAATGTACATATATAATCATAGTGGTGTTATCGTTTGTAGAGATAGGATCGACGGAAGCAATAACTTGTGGAAGACCATGCCGGCGTTTCAGAAAGCAATGCTCACTAGTGGCTCTCCCTATATGTATAGCCCTGTGTCGTTTGGTCGAGGAATTGGATGGTGGTAAATGTAATGGACATCAATGTATGTGCACCTATCCATGTTTACAAAATCAATTTTATGATGATGATAATATTCTTAAAAATTAATTAGATAACTTTATGGTTATGAGTTATTCTAATTTGTTATCGTTTGTTCATGTTGGAATGATAAATTAACAATATAAAATGTTATTTTGGTTTCTTGTAAATTGAAAAAAAAAAATCTTCAAACGTACACGTTAAGTTTTTTTTTGTTTGAACATCTAACATTTTATTAATTTTAAAAATTTGTAAATAATTGTTGAAAAAAATTGATGGAAACATATTAGTGAACACTTGCAAAGTAATTTGATACAATGATATAACAATATCCAAATTATCCATGGAGAACCCATTTGGACACGGTTGTTACTAGCCACAGTCATTGTTGGTCATGGTCATTACTGGTTGTGGTCGCAACTTGACAGCAAAAGAACATGACCGCTTGGACATGACCATTTGGACATGATCAACCAATTTGACAGCTCTAATTGTTATGCTCATTCTTCGATCATTTAACTGCTTCGGAAAACCGCAAATTTGACGTGGCCAGAAGGAAACTCTACCATTGAAAGACAAAACAATTAATCAATGAAACCGACACCCAGTGAGATCACCTATATGAACGGACCATGCCTAAATAAAATAATCATGGTCCATCGCCACATAACATCGATCACAAACGGTTACGAGTTTTGACACACTTGTCGACAATATTGATAACAAAGCCACATGAAAATTAAATAAAGAAACACCGAAGATTGAACCATATCACATAATGTAACAATGTACCATGAGAGAGAATAAACGGCTACGAAAACCAACCGACACTGAAAAACTAAGCAATTTCTGAAAAATAGATCTAGCGAAGTCGGAAGAGAATTATTTACAAACAAAGAGAAAGAATCAGTAAAATAATCTAAAATCCTAGCAAAGAAGCTCCTATTCTCGTATTCTCTATATTAGAATCGATATTGAACATCCCTCAAGTAATCATCTAAAACCATATAACTCAACCTATGTTTTTTTTTACCGTTTCATTTAAAGAGATCAATATTAAAAAATTCTATACAAATTCCAAATATAAAGCCCCATTAATGCAATCTAGTTGGAAAATAATGCAATCTTAGGCATTTCTATATTTTTAACCGTTTTATTTAAAGATATATCCTTCGAATCTTCATGTACACAAACCAATCTAGTTGAAAATGTTTTAGAGGTTTTACACATTAAAAATAATAATTAATCTTCCATAATAAATGTATTGATTTCTATAATAAACGGTTTCAAAAAAAAAATTTAACCAATAGTAATTTAAATATTTTCTTTAAAATTTGTAATTTCTTATTAATAAACAATAAAAATGCATAGAAAACCTAAAAAATCTATCTCTAAAACAAAGTTTTTTGTAGAAAATTTATCTTTACGAAACGGAAGGGAAGGAGTATACAAATTCTAAATATAAAGCCCATATTAAGCTTGTTTTAGCTTATGCAGGCTCAATACAGGCCCATGAAGTTTAACCGCATAGAAACATTCGTAGTCCTTATCGCAGAGGATCAAATTTCACCAAATATTACCTTTTTTGCGCATAAAATCCGACACTGGTCATTTCGTCGTCTTCGACCTCGCGGGAATCTACTGTCGCTCACACTATCCTTTAGCTCTGATTTCCGGGTCCTCAGTATTGGGTCAGATCTAGATCCGAATCCGGATCCGGTGACGTTGAGCATGAAGCACATCCGAACCGAGCGAGTCCGTGCGACTCCGAAGCTCCTCACCTACGTTCTCGTCGGTTTCATCGCTCTACTCGGCTTGACTTGCCTCTACTATGGCTCTTCCTTCGCTCCCGGATCCAGAAAGTCCGACGAGTTCGATGGATCTAACGGCGCTTCCACCGGAGTCGTGAAGAATCGAGACGGTGGTGTGCTTGGAGTGATCCGTTTCGAAGTTCCTAAAAGTGTTCCGGTTCGTGCACAAAGCTTTAATTGAGTAGAAATTTCCAGATTTCGTAGTGTTTTAGTGAAGGTTTTGTGTAGATTACTCTGTTGAAATTGTTGATCATACGTAGTGGATGAGTGATCGTTGTTGATTTAGTGAGATTCGTAGTGTTTAGGTTTCTCTTGGAGTATTTCGTGCTTATTGCTTTCACATTTTGATCCTATTTGATGTTTTTACGCAGATATGTGATTCGAGACACTCGGAGTTAATACCGTGCTTGGACCGAAATCTTCATTATCAGTTGAAGCTGAAACTCAATTTGACCTTAATGGAGCATTATGAGCATCATTGTCCTCCACCAGAACGGCGTTTCAATTGCCTTGTTCCGCCTCCGTTTGGTTATAAGGTCGGACTTCTATTTCGTTCACTTGTATTACAGATATTTTTGAGCATTCTTGGATATGTTATGCTTATGGTGTTAGTGTTATGATGATGTTGTTTATGGAGTTCTCAGATCCCGTTAAAGTGGCCTGTGAGTAGAGATGAGGTGTGGAAGGCGAATATCCCGCACACACATCTTGCGCAAGAGAAATCCGATCAGAATTGGATGGTTGTAAATGGTGATAAGATCAATTTCCCCGGGGGAGGAACACATTTCCACAACGGAGCTGACAAATACATAGTTTCACTTGCTCAGGTACATTTATCATCATTTGGTACTTCTTTGCTTTATTGAACTCCAATCGCAGATCCCTTTAGAACCACACTGTGCCGGTTTCACTTGATTTTTGATACGAATGTTGCTTTCACGACTGAAAGTTTATGGTAGAAATGTAGTGAGGCATGTAGCACGTAATATGGTTTCATTGAAACCATTTGACCAGAAAGAGTATGGGGTTATCTAGTATTGCAGAGGAATGATGTTAAGGCTTTGATCCTGGATTTCTCTATATTTAGTTATTTACCATCAATTATGTGCAAATTAGTAGGATAGGTTTTGGCTCTGTTTTTTTATTTCAAGTTCTTCTTTCAGATAACCAAAAAAAACTACTTATTGCTTTAGATGCTGAAATTCCCTGGCGACAAACTCAACAATGGGGGAAGCATTCGGAATGTTCTTGATGTTGGTTGTGGCGTAGCTAGCTTTGGAGCTTATCTTCTCTCACATGACATCATAGCCATGTCCCTTGCTCCTAATGATGTCCACCAGAACCAAATCCAATTTGCTCTAGAACGAGGGATTCCATCAACACTTGGTGTTCTTGGGACTAAGCGACTTCCATACCCAAGCAGATCATTTGAACTTGCTCACTGCTCTAGATGTCGGATAGATTGGCTTCAAAGAGATGGAATCTTGTTGCTGGAACTTGATAGGTTGCTCAGACCTGGTGGCTACTTTGTTTACTCGTCGCCTGAAGCTTACGCACACGACCCAGAAAACAGAAGGATTGGGAATGCAATGCATGATCTCTTCAAAAGAATGTGTTGGAAAGTCGTGGCTAAACGAGACCAATCTGTTATATGGGGAAAACCGATATCAAACAGCTGTTACTTGAAGAGAGAACCGGGTGTCCAGCCTCCACTTTGTCCTTCTGGTGAAGACCCAGATGCAACTTGGAACGTCTCAATGAAAGCTTGCATAACACCTTACTCAGTGAGTAAGTATACATATCTTATCACTAACGTACATAAGTATCAAGTTTAATTAAGTTCGTTATTCATTCCATGTTTGTTATGTTTAACCCAGGGATGCATAAAGAAAGATGGAGTGGACTTGTTCCCTGGCCACGGAGGCTGACAGCTCCTCCACCACGTCTTGAAGAAATTGGTGTCACTCCCGAGCAATTCCGTGAAGATACGGTAATTCTGAGAACTACAATATCGGAAATTGCCATACCATGTCCAACCACATCATTTTTCTTTCACTAATGCATGTGTGTTAGTGTAGGAAACATGGCGGCTTAGAGTGAGGGAATACTGGAAACTGATGAAACCAATGGTGCAAAGGAACTCCATAAGAAATGTGATGGACATGAGCTCAAACCTCGGTGGTTTCGCAGCTGCTCTAAACGATAGAGATGTATGGGTAATGAATGTCATGCCCGTTCAATCCTCTCCGAAAATGAAGATCATCTACGACCGTGGCCTTATCGGAGCCACTCATGATTGGTACGTAAATGCTTCTTTAATCTTGAAGCACTCTGTTTATAATCAGATCATGTTAAATGAGGTTTTCTTTGCAGGTGTGAAGCCTTCGACACGTACCCAAGAACATTTGATCTTATCCACGCATGGAACACGTTCTCAGAAACTGAAACGCGTGGATGCAGCATCGAAGATCTGCTCATAGAGATGGATCGGATACTACGACCAGAAGGATTTGTCATAATTCGTGACACATCAGACAATATCAGCTACATCAAGAAGTATCTGACATTGTTGAAATGGGACAAATGGTTCACTGAGGCAACTCCGAAAGGTGATTCTCTGTCGAGCAAAGACGAGAGAGTTTTGATCGCAAGGAAGAAACTTTGGAGCGTGGCGGCCATTTCAGAGTTGTGAAAGGTTTGCTCCTCTTGCAAAGCACCTATCTAGTTGCCCTTATCTTACATGGAAGCAGATTTTAGTGTTATTTTCTTGGATCTGACAGGCGAATGGAGTTTTTTTTTTTGGAATCAGAGGCATAGCTGAGGAAAATTCTCGGCGTTTAGTGTCATCTTACTGGTGGTAACAAATGGACAAGTGTAAATTACACAACATTCATATATAGTGGTGCTGCGTTTGTTGTAGGAAAACTGCAAAAGCTTCTTGTTTGCGATTTTCATGTCATAATTTCATTATATTTTAAAACAAGGTAAGATCAAAAGCTGAATAGAAAAGAATCATTAACCCGTATTCCATCAAATCTGTGCCCATAAATTGAAATACATAGTACAGTGTGAAATAGATAAAAACAAAATCGAACAAAGAGAGAAAGAAAGATAGACCAGACTTAAGAGCATGTTGTTTCCACATTTTTCTTCTTCGAAGAAAGGCCATTGGAACTGAGTTCTTCAGGTTTTCTCTTTTTACTGCTATGAACATAAACATTAAGTCTCCATATCAGTAACATCAAATTATTAACTCTGCCCTTATCTAACAGTTGGAAGTTCACACACCTAACTATGTTCATTCATTTTCTACCAACACTGATACAAAGAAAAACTAAACAGATATGAAAATTCATGGTACCTTGCAAGAGTCTCATCAGAATCATTCTTGCCATTTTCATCAACTTCACCTATCATGCAGTCATCCAAACTATCCTTTCCATCCTCATCGATTACACCTATTTTGCAGGTTGTTAGAAAGTGTAAAAAACAAACTCCAACCTGAGATTCATAGTAATGGCAATAAAAATGCATGAGAGGATATACGAGTGAACAAACCTATTGGATCTTCTTCATCCCCATCGTCCGAGTCTGAATCTGATCCCCACCGGTCTTTTCCATCATCGAAGTCCCACCTCTCTCCATCAGGAGGCATCCAAAAGTCAAGCTCCTCCTCCTCAACATCTTCACCATTTTCATGTTCGACTTCAGCAGCAGCAACATCCTCCTCTTTCTTTTCCGTTTCTTCCGACTTCTTGTTCTTCTTCTTCTTCTTCTTCTTCTTGTTTTTCTTCTTCTCTTCCTTTACCCCATTGTCCTTCGCTGGGGTGTCTACTCCCTTCTCTAGAATAAATCCAGACTCTTTCTCTCGTTCCTTCTCCTCTATCATATACGTAACAATCCAACCGTTAAATAGACTCCAAATAAAAAAACATGAACATCTTGCGCAAACAACCGAATGAACTCTAATCCAGCTTCGAAATTACAGACCTAATTTGTTAAGGAAACGCCGTCCATTGATATGCTTCCAAATATGTTCCTCAGTCTTGTTTACCGTATCTCCCGTAAGCTTACAGTTCAGTTTTGAACTGAAACACACACAAAAAAAGCAGGCCAAAAACCAATTTCAGCAAATTTCCCAAGCAGAATTTCCTCAACTAATGAACACAAAATCTGGCAACTTAAACTCTTTTTGGCACTACATTCACATCAAAAACAACACTCAAGTCCTTTCTGGATCAAAAATTACAACCTTCAACCACAAGCCCACAAAACCCTAAACCCTCTTATACAAAAAAATGTTAAAATTTTTTTAGAAACAGCAAACCATAAGAAAAGAAAAGTTGATAATTTTTCCAGTATCTACAACCCTAATTCAATACATAATCAATCAGAATTGAACTATCTACTGTTAACGAAATAGAAAAGCTTTCGGAGAGAGAGAGAGATAATAAAGGAGCAAACTTTAGGTTACCGAGAGCTAGAATCTTGATCAAACAAGTTGAGAGGAGCTTTGTTGTGAGATAAGGCATGATCAATAAGCCCCAAACGACACCGTTTGCTCTGTGAATAGACCTTCTTGTCTTTCTCGAGTAGCTCATGACCCGTCTGCACGCATCTGAATCTTCCGTTCTCGATTTTCGTAAACTTCGGTTTCCCCAATAGGTTACTGCCTTCCTTCGTCGTCGTCTCTTCTCCTGTAGCCGCCATTGATGCGTAAGTATTCTTTAGCGATTAGTGTTCACTCAAGGAGACTACAAGTAGTTTCAAAAAGACGACGAGGTGTTTGGTTAAACTATCTTCTTCTCAAAGAAACATCTTGCCGTTTTACTGTTTCTGAGCTCAAATGCATGTCGTTTACTATTATGGGCTTAATAAAAATATTAAGACCGTATAGTATCATCCCATTTAGCCCAATTGAGATACAACGCAAAAAAATTACTAAAATTTAGAAACGTCGACCATTTGATGGAGTGAAGAAAAATTAAAATTGGCCAGAAGAAAAATTGGGCATTGGACTATACATATGACCTAAGCCTTGGTTGTTATGCCGGCGTTTTCGACCGCTTCCCTACTCCGGAAACTCTGGACTTGTACCGATAGACTGCACGAAAAAGAGCTTTCTGTGAAGCTTTGAGGCTATTTCTCCTCTCTTTCTGTGAGATTTACTTGGCATTGAGGGAGTGTAGGGTTCTTGCTCAGCGCGCGCTAAGCATACCAATGTCTAAGGTTGACCGCTACTTGGATCTCGCAATTCTCAGAGAAGCTGACCTTCTCGAGGAGGAGGAAGTTGCACTTCACATGTATGATCTGCAATGATTCCAGAAGTTTGATATTCTTCAAATGTTTTGTTTTTAGTATCTGTAAGCGTTTTTATCTACTCTCTGATCTTGCATATCTTCGAACTTACATGTATCAAATTAGAGCTTCGATTATCCTAATCCTATCCAATATCAACATAATGGCAGAATCTGTAGCAGTTTATAATAACATTGAATGTTGCTTTAGTTGAATAGTTCTATGCTACTTTTTAACCTATCTTTGGAAAATTGTTTATTGACATTGAATTCAAACAATGATCACAAATCTCCGAATTTTCGCTTTATCACACTTTGTCATGCTCTGCATTGTTTTGATCTCAGTTTGCTTCAGAGTTTCAGTTTAGTGTACTAGTTCTTTTGATGAATTATTAGTGCTTGTGAAAGCTTAGATTCTTCGGTCACATAAGCATAGAGGTTCTGGCATTTGAATGTAATGTTTTGCCATATTGGTCCTGTTCTTTCTTCATATTTCTCTTCTTTGAATTTCTTGTTGTATATTGACTAAAAGCTACTGGAACAAGTATGTTTTGATTGCCAATGTGCTAATGTAATTTGATGTTTTTATGATTCTTGCAGACATTGGCATCTTCGATAAGAGACTAGACTCGAAGAAAATGGTATTGTTTGAAAGCAAATTCTCCACAGTTTTAGCTTTGCTGGTCTTATTCAGTCACTCAGATCAATTTCTGTTTTCCTGAGTGATGAACACTCTCTCCTTTCGTTTCGTTATGTTATCTTAACAATTTTGTATGTGTACCTTCCAAGCAGTGCCGGTCCAATCATTTTGGTGCCCTAAGCATATGTGTAAAGAAGTGCCCTTTTCGTACGTTTTTCAATACCGTAAAAATAGTAATCTACATGAAAAAACACAATAAAACTCCATTAAACTGTTTATAATTCCACTCTATTTTGGATGCGGCCTTGGACAAACGCCTTAATTTCACTGATGATCCTTTGAGATATGCTCAGATTCTAGTATCCACTCTAATTGGAATTGAGTTGACAAGATGGTTGGTCTAGTTGCTGGACTGAGGGCTGCTTTTGCTGACGGTCCTCAGTCTGCCTTGGACTTGTTCAACACTGATGCCAATCTCAGCCCGGCTCTCCATTGGGTATCTCCATACTTACTCGGTTTTTAATTAGTCTTACTTTTTTATGGTTGGTTTGAGTAATTTACACGGTTGTTGTCTATTGTAGCTTGAGACTTTTCTTCAACAACGACATTCGATGAAAAATGTTACGTTTCTACACCTGCGTTTCTTGGTAAAATTGGACAATGCTTTTGCTGTTTGCGAGGGTCGTTTTGCCGGCATTTTCGATCGCTTTCCGTCTCCGATCACTATTGAGGAGTATCGTTCACCTCAGACAATCAGTTTTTTCGGAAAGCGTTTAGGTTATTTCTTGATGCATGAAGATATTTAGAAATATTCAAGTTATTTATATTATTTATCTTATTATTTTGATAATTTCCTATTATTGTTTTAGGGTTTTCTAAGTTTTGAAGTTTATTATAAATAAGCCGTTTAGGCCTACTATTGTATGCACTTTATGATTGATTAATACTATTGAGCTTTTGTCTCTTTCTCTCCTTGTTTTCGGTAGATCTAGAGAGATCTCAACGAATCTAAGAAGACTTGGTTTATTCGGGAATTTTCAGACTAAATGAATAACCTTGCGATTATCCTGGTTTTCCGAGTATTCTCAGAATCAACGGATTACTATTCTATCTATTAATGCTTCCGCTACATCATTTCTTCTCTCTTTCAGGGAGATTTACTTGACTTTGTCTAGGCGTAGGGTTGAGGCTCAGCGCTTGTTCAACATTCCAAAGAGTCAGGTTGATCACTACTTTGATGTTGCAATTAACACAGAGGCCGATCGTCTCGAGCAGCAAGCTTTAATGTTCAGGTATGATTTGCCAGTTTAGTGTACTAGTTCTGGTTTTTGAATGTAATGTTATGTCATATTGGTCCTCCTCTTTGATTTTATTGTTGTATATTGACTTGTTTCTCTTTGATTCTTGCATGCCTTGTGCTTTTCCATAAGAGACTAGACTCGACAGACCATACTAAACCTTGGCTTCTATATGGCTTCTTCTTCTGTTTTGCAGAGACTCAAACACAGTAACAGACCAGACTAGACCTTGGCTTCTTCCTTTTGTTTTCAGTGATGAACAATTATTATCTTTTAGTTTGTTCCGCTGAAACTCAAGCCTTTCGAACATTATCTACAATATATATATAAAGCAAAACATTATAAAATAAAACAAAATTTATTTTTAACCACCCAGTCTCTTCCATTTGTTCTTCTATACTTCATATTCTCTACTCCTCTTCATTCTCTCTATTTTCTTCTTTTGCTTTACAAGTGTCAATTTTCTTCAACTACCTTCTAAAATGTTTGCTTTTGTTAGAAACAAACTTCTTAGACAATTCGAGAACTCATTTTCCACTTATACTCCACCTAATCCCGCTCTCATTGACGCTTTTCGCCAAGTGGTCCAGTTTCTAGCGTTCTAGCGAATTTTAGTGGTAATGAGCGTATGAGTCGTTCATCGTCTCTATTAGCGGTCTTAGATTATATTCGTGACAATGATTTCCAAGTAAGTACATCCATCTCTTTGTTTCTCATACATTTAATAGTTTCAAATTTTACGATATATCTCAGATTGTTGTTTTTTGT
This sequence comes from Draba incana, assembly GCA_963576765.1. Lineage (NCBI taxonomy): Eukaryota > Viridiplantae > Streptophyta > Magnoliopsida > Brassicales > Brassicaceae > Draba > Draba incana. The sequence continues at coordinate 10,336,840 of OY755205.1, forward strand.
ATGCTGATTTTCAAGTTTCCTCTTCATCGTCGAATAATATGATGTATAGGGAATCTAAAATGATTGGACCGACACTGCTTAGAAGAATTCAGGAACATCAATGACAAATAAAAAACTATAATTGTTCAATATTTGATGCCATGGAAGGTACACATACAAAATTGTTAAGATAACATAACGAAACGAAAGGAGAGAGTGTTCATCACTCAGGAAAACGGAAATTGATCTAAGTGACTGAATAGGACCAGCAAAGTTAAAACTGAGGAGAATTTGTTCTCAAACGAAACCATTTTCTTCGAGTCTAGTCTCTTATCGAAGATGTCAATGTCTGCAAGAATCATAAAAACATCAAATTACATTAGCATATTCGCAATCAAAACATACTTGTTCCAGTAGCTTTCAGTCAATATACAACAAGAAATTCAAAGAAGAGAAACATGGAGAAAGAACACAACCAATATGGCAAAAGATTACATTCAAACGCCAGAAACTCTATGCTTATGTGACCGAATAATCTAAGCTTTCACAAGCACTAATAGTTCATCAAAAGAACTAGTACACTAAACTGAAACTCTGAAGCAAACTGAGATCAAAACAATGCAGAGCATGACAAAGTATGATAAAGCGAAAATTCAGAGATTTGTGATCATTGTCTGAATTCAATGTCAATAAACAATTTTCCAAAGATAGGTTAAAAAGTAACACATATCTATTCAACTAAAGGAACATCCAATGTTATTATAAACTGCTACAGATTCTGCCATTATGTTGATATTGGATAGGATTAGGATAATCGAAGCTCTAATTTGATACATGTAAGTTCGAAGATATGCAAGATCAGAGAGTAGATAAAAAAACGCTTACAAATACTAAAAAAAAAACATTTGAAGATATCAAACTCCTGGAATCACTGCAGATCATACTTGTGAAGTGCAGCTTCCTCCTCGAGAAGCTCAGCTTCTCACAGAATTGTGAGATCCAAGTAGTGGTCAACCTTAGATATTGGTATGCTGAGCGCGCGCTGAGAAAGAACCCTACACTCCCTCAATGCCAAGTAAATCTCACGGAAAGAGAGGAGAAATAGCCTCAAAGCTTCACGGAAAGCTCTTTTTCGTGCAGGCTGTCAGAGTTTCCGGAGTAAGGAAGCGGTCAAAAACGCCGGCATAACGACCAAGGGTTAGGTCATATGTATAGTCTAATGCATACCGGAACTCAGGGTTGAGGAATGTAACGGTGTGCATCGACCGACTGACCTTGTTTGAGAAAGGTTACAAGCTAGAATGAGGACAAAAATCATATAAATTACTCAAACCACAAAACAGTAAATCCATTTAAAAACTTGAGTTTAAATTAGCAGAAACCCAATCGTGAGCACGGATGAGAATGGGATCACTGTTGAACAGGTTACGGACAACAAGAGGCCTGTTATCAAAATCGGCCTTCAGTCCATCAACCAAACCTAGCATCTCGTTAACTATATCCTAATGGCCCTGGATATGCGGAATTTGTGTGAGGGAAAATGAACCAACAGGGAGATGAAAGCGATTGTACCAGGCATCTATATCTTCACAGTGTGAGGGAAAATGGCTACCCTCTCCACACTGAACACCAAACAAAAACATAAACCAAGATAAACAAAAACAAAATCAGAGAGTGTTGAACAAATTCACAGGTAAAGATACCGCACGACAATAATAATCCTGACAGCTGAAAAAATAACTATGGAATACATTCTCCCCTAGATCCAACACATCATCACATGCGAAGCCTGGATACCATAAACCCAGATTGTCCATCCTAGGAATACATATACAACGAAAAAGAGATTCATTAATCGAACTGAATCAATACAATGAACAAATAAAGAAAGATCCAGTACATAAACGTATCAAAACATCATTCGAGAGAAATATTGAAAAAGAAATATGAATGATGAGAGATAGATCTCGTACCCGAGAGAGAGGTAGCAAAGGAGACGATCTTTGGATCTGTTCAACGTCGAAAAAACAACGAAAACGAGTTTATTGAATAAGAGATGATTTTGATTTGTATTTGAGAATGACATATTGAATAAGACATGATGCCAATTAGGATGTAAAAATAGCCATTTTTGTACGTTTTCCAATATCGTAAAAATAGTAATCTAAATTAAAAAAAAACATATGGAAACTCCATTAAACCGTTTATAATTCCAAATAGTTAGTAAGAAATAAAAAAAACAACAAAATAGAATTTATTTTTGAAATATTGCTCTCCTTGTATTTTTGCATGCAAAATCATTAATTAAACTCACGTTGTTGAGTTTTTCAACCATATGTTTCAATAGATGACAAAGCTAACCCATTGAATCTCTCTTGTCACATGGTAGATCGTAAATAATTTTGTTATCAGCTTCAACTTCGAATTTTAACTAATAATTTCAATTTAATTTTTTTAAATGAGTAATTAACATGTTTGCTTAAAGAAGGCCATAAACATTAAAAAAACATTTGAAATACAAAATCTTACGAATATTATTATTGTAGAAAAAGTTTTTAATTTTTTTAATTATAGCTATAACAAAAATTTAACTAAAAATGACCCTCTAAATTTAGGGTCCTAAGCGGTGTCTTAGCCAAGTTGCAACACTTTGAGTAAGATTTTGTAAATAATACAACACTAGCCGAGTCCATATATATATATGAGTTCACATGAAACACATTACAAAACACATTGAACCTACAATTTTGTTACAACCACCAAAGACAAAGACAGTACATTACACTAGGTTACATTACAAAACATTAAAGAAAAAGCCAGTACATTACACACACATGACACTAGCTTCCAACATCTTCTTCCTTGCCAACACACTTGTAGGGTAGAGTCCTGCACATAATTAAGCCTAGGAAGATAATCATAATTAAACATATATACAGAATTAAGCATATAAACATAATTAAGCATAAACACATACCTAGAGATGAGAATTAGTTTGAGGCACAACCTCTTTCCAAGTAGACAAAAGTTGATTGATCAAATTGGTCTTAAGGCTCACTTCAAGGTCAGACAGTGATCCAGACCTTTCAATGAGGCTGTCGAGTAATTTCTGCGTGGAGAGTCTCTCCTGGAATGTTACGTCTCTCTCCTTTATCACCCACAGAGACTGAAGTGCATCCACAAAGCTGGCCTCACAGTCATTCTTTCCCTGACCTCTCTTTTTAGCTAAAGCCTTGGCTGCCTTAACACCAATACGCCTTTGGACTGTGTATTCTTCTACTTAGAGGCTATATTGGAGGTGGAGCTGGCACCATCATTTAGTTTACTTTTCTTCTTCACTGATTTGCTTTTCTTCTTCATCTTTTAGCAGCCTCCAAACATGGTCAAGTGAGAATTTCACTTTCTGATCTTGGAAGTATAGCTTGTGGGCTAGCAGAAGATCATCGTTGTCTGCCTCTCTACTGCGAATTGTACGTGATGCATGCTCATAGCATCCACATAACGTCATTACATCAACACTCATCTTTTGCCACTTTTGCTTACAAGTGTTTCTCTCTCTTACAAACATTTTTGAAACAGAAGGACATGCAGCATAGTATGCTGCAACTCTGTCCCAAAATGCACCTCCTCTGTGCTCATTGGCCACTATAGCATCCTTGGAAGTGTTTAACCAAGCACTTGTAAGTGCCTTTTCTTCCGGAGGAGTCCATCTAACCTTAGGTTCTCTAACAGTTGCTGATTCAGTTTGTTTTAGAGGTGACATAGGTGAATAACAATATGGATTTGTCATCTTGTGTTGGTTGAACAAGAGATTCGTAAAGGATTGAGAAGAGGTAAAAGAATATGTGGAATCCATTAAGCACCTTGAAAGATAATTAAGAAGTTTAGTTTTTCAGAATGAGATTGGTTTTTCAAAATGATTTTGGTTTTTCAGAATGAGTTTCAAAGATTATTAAGAAGTAATGGTTTTGTTTTGCTTAGACAGAGTCATTATAAAGCCACATGCTCCGTAATGATCCACCTAATTTGTATATAAGTCACTGAGACATTAATTTACATTCAATTTAGTTTATAGTTGTTTACATTCAGTTTAGTTTTGTAACTGAGACAGAGTGATAGAGTCAGTTTAGTTTAGATAAGTTAAGATTAAATAACATTTCAGTGATTACATTTAAGTTAAATTTCAGTTTAATTTAGATTACAAATAATTCTAGTTAAACATGACAAAGATTACAAAGCTTACAAAGAGTAAATTTCAGTTCATTACACATTACAAAGATTTCAGTTCATTTTATATTCGAAACATTTCAGTATATTTTATATTACATAGACTTCTACTTTAATTTCAGTTCATGTTCACTTCTAGTTCAGATAAACTGTAGACCTCAAGTTTAAACACAATTGTTCAAATATTTGAATCACACAACCAACTGTGTCACACTGAATATAGCAGATACTTCTGAAATCACAACATCACAAAGATAAGCTAAGACCATTTACAGTGGTGATAATTCTTTAAAACTGTTTACAAGAATCGTTTGTGTTACAATAAGCAACATCTCAAACTCAATTGAACTATTTGGTCTAATACACAATTTACCAGACAATGAAACATCAAAAATGCCTAATTTCTTCAAGTCAGTTCTAATACCCACAAAGAACAAAACCCACAAACAGCAAAACCCTAGATCAACTCAGTTTATTGACGAATCAGAGAGAGAAGAGACGAATCAAGAGATCCACTTATCTTGTTAATTGTGTCTCCAATTTCTCCTTTGTCTCGACATGCAACAGAGCAACCGATCGATTTCTCTTATCAGTCGACATGGAACAGATCGATCTACCCTTAGATCGATTTGATAATCATTCCAATCGACGGAGGGTGAAGAATAGAATCGTCGTCGACAACAATCGCCGGCGAATATGAACGGACGGAGAGATGAAGAAGAATCGCCGTGGATCGAGAGATAGAGAACAAGAATGGATCGTGTGTTTTTTTATTTTTCGCAAATGAATTTTTTTTTCCTCTTTTCCCCGACAAATAATCACACGGTCGAATTGTGGCCTTCCACGTGTTCCGTGATACGGTATCACGAGTCTTAGCTCACTGAGACGGATGAGGCCCAAAAGTGTTGAGAAATTTGTTTTTAATTATTGTAAGGCCTTTTGATACCCACATTAAAACATCGTTGCAATTGCTCTTACGGGTTCGAAATGGTGCCCCCACTGGCCACTGCCACTTGATTGCATCAAACCTCTGTGGTTGTGGTGGTATGGATGGCACGGTCGATACGGTAAGAAAAATAATTGTCAAAATTGTAAGGAATGAGAATAACGCATTACTGTATGTTAATGATTTTCGTATAGATTGGCACTAACAACAAGTGTTATTCAGTGTTAATTTTGTACTAATAGGTTGGTTAATTTTGTGGATTATCTAGTGGTTGAAAGATTTATTTATGCTTTTTAGGTAAAGTTATCACTGAAAGGTACCGACAATGATAACCGGTATAGCGCCTTTTCTGGGTTCGAACAAGAACACAGCTCATCACTGTTTAACTGTGGTCCGGTCCAACTCTCAAGACACAATATCCTTTTCAGAAAAAGAAAAAATCTTTTTTTTTTTCTCGAACCCATTTTCAGAAAACTCTTATACTATAAGTATGTGTGAAGTGCAATTACCATCAGTCACTCTCTCTACTCACAATGAAGAACGATCACGAAAGGGCTTATGCTGTGTTTTCATGGCTTCTTCTTCTTTTTCTATGCCTACTTTCAGTAACAACAGCTGTTCCAGTTCAGCCACCTTGTACTTTTCCGGCGATTTACAACTTCGGAGATTCTAATTCCGACACCGGAGGTATCTCCGCCGCTTTCGAGCCCATTCGAGCTCCTTACGGTGAACATTTCTCCCAAAACGCCGCCGGACGAGACTCCGATGGCCGTCTCACCATTGATTTCATAGGTAACGAGAGAGAGAGAGAGAGAGAGAGAGAAAAAAAAACAGAGCCTTGCTTTCAATTCTATAATGATCTCAAAAAGTTTTGATTTTTTTTTTGCAGCTGAGCGTTTGGGTTTACCGTACTTAAGCGCATACTTAAACTCGTTAGGATCAAACTTCAGACATGGAGCAAACTTTGCAACAGGTGGATCAACCATTAGAAGACAGAACGAAACTATCTTTCAATATGGCATTAGCCCTTTCTCTCTCGATATGCAGATTGCTCAGTTCGATCAATTCAAAGCAAGATCTGCTCTACTTTTCACACAAAGTCAGTTCCTTTTTCTCTCTCTCAGTCTTTCAGTATATGATGATGATTTTGACATGTCTGTTGGTTTGCAAGAACAGCTAAGAGTATATTTGAAAGAGAGAAGCTTCCAAGGCAAGAAGAGTTTGCAAAAGCTTTGTATACTTTTGATATCGGACAGAATGATCTCTCTGTTGGGTTTAGGAAAATGAGTTACGATCAGCTTAAGGCGACCATACCCGACATTGTTAGCCATTTAGCTTCAGCTGTGCGGGTGAGACTCGGTTACTATCACTGAATGAGTGATGCAATGTTCTTTGCCTTTGATTCGTTTCTGATATATGACTGTTCCACAGAACATATATCAGCAAGGAGGAAGAACATTTTGGTTACACAACACAGGTCCTTTTGGTTGTTTACCTGTCAACATGTTTTACATGGGCAGCGCCGGGGTACTTGGACAGATGCGGATGCGTGAAGGCTCAAAATGAAATGGCAATGGAGTTCAACAGAAAGCTCAAGGAAACGGTTATCAATCTCAGAACAGAACTCACCAAAGCAGCCATTACTTATGTTGATGTCTATGCTGCGAAATACGAAATGATGAGCAACCCCAAAAGACTAGGTGACGAACAATCCTGTTCATCGCACTTCAATGTTGTAGAAAGTTGTTAACTTTGATCTTGTTTATGCAGGATTTGCAAATCCATTGAAGGTATGTTGCGGCTACCACGAGAAGTATGATCATATATGGTGCGGGAACAAAGGAAAAGTCAACAATACCGAAATTTATGGCGGCCCATGTACCAACCCGGCAATGGCTGTGAGCTGGGATGGAGTTCACTATACCGAAGCTGCAAACAAGCACGTGGCTGACCGAACTATCAGCGGAATTTTCACAGACCCTCCGGTTCCAATAACCCGAGCGTGTTATAGACACTGAGATTTAGTAGAAAAACTTGATGAACTGAAATGTATTGCGAACCAAAATAAAGTTTCGGGTCTTAGACTCTTAGGGGAATAATAAGCGCTTAAAGAACGATCAAATGATTTATGTAAGCCTGTGTAACCTTTTAGAGTTGTTTGTCACCAAGAATACACTATTGATGGATATTCTATGCTCATATATGGAAGCGTCTAGCAAACCGTAAGTCGTTTCTTCTACAAGTAGTTTTTAGTAATTGCTGCTTCTAGCTCATTGAACTCCCAAGCATCGTTAGCAGAATATTCACCTGAACCCCGACAAGATAATTGTGGAGTGAATCAAGCTTTGAATGATTTTCAAGTAAAAAACATATTGATAAGCTGACTTATGAACAAACGTACCGATTGAATCTCGCCTTAGAGCAGTGAGGTGAGCACAACTGCAGCAAAAATGAATGATATTTAGTAGAAGTTTCACTTTCTGGATCTGTTAGTAATCAAAGGAGAAAACGTTTTATTTCACCTTCCAAGAGCTTTAGCAAGATCTGCACAAAGAGATCTTATGTATGTACCCTTAGAGCACACAACCCGGAAAATCAGATTTTGTCTGTATAAGATAAATCTTTAGTGAGACCCAACCAAAACATTGTTTTCAAATTGCTTATGCAGTTGAATAGAAAATAGATAAACCTGTCATCTAAGCTGCGTTCGATGTCGAACTGGAAAATCGAGATTCGTCTGGGAGAAAGCTCTACTGTTTCCCCTCTTCTTGCCTTCTCGTACATCTTCTCACCTCCAACCTAAACATAAATTACAGTTAGAAAATAATATAATCCACGATTAAGGCACGGTGTTTAAGATTGAACAATGCTCACTTTTATCGCAGAGAACATCGGAGGAACTTGCCATATCTCTCCAACAAATGATGTCAAAGCTTTCTTAATGTCATCGTCTTTGATATGATCCCAAGGCTCTCGTTGAATCACCTAGAGACATAGTACGGTTGAGAAAACTCTTATGAGTCATGGTACAAACCTAATCTAGAAATTAACCATAAAAGCAGGGAAAGGAGTCGTTGGAGTACAGGAGAGTCGGCGTCTAAAGTTGAAGTAGCTTCACCAAGACGAAAAACTCCGCTATAACCTTTGATCATACCTTGGTAACTACAGATACAAAGAACTTTTATGTTTTTTTCTTTCTGTAATCATCATAAGCATAAACTTTGGATTAAAGAATCACAAACCTATCAACCACTTTAGTCGCTTTACCAATGCAGACGATTAATAGACCAGTAGCCATGGGATCAAGTGTTCCAGCATGACCTACCTGAGAGAAATACTTATAAGCTTAGCTTGCGAAAAGCCGACAAATTCAAATCTTGGATTTAAAGCACAAACCTTTTTCACTTTGACTAATCTTCGTAGCTTACCACAGACAGTGAAAGAAGTCCATCCTGTGAAAACAATACCATAACCAAATTACATAATGCAAAAGGCCAAAGAAAGAGAGAGAGAGATTACACAAATTGCTCTCACCTTTGGGTTTGTTAATTAACACCACTGTACCATTAGGACCATCCCATCTAGGAGGAAACTCACCATTTCTAGTCACAAGGAAAGGCTCTCCCCCATCACCACCACTAGCTACACCTTTCTCATTGGGGAATTTCGTCAAACATTTGAAAAAATTAACCACTTTCTTCTCACTAACATCCTCCTCTGGCTTCTCCTGCTTCTCCTTCTCCTTAGCTTCATCAAAAAACACCAATTTCTCATCACCATCATCACCAGTCTCCATACCAATTCGTTTAACCTCATTTCTCTTCCCACCAATTCCTACTTTCTTCTTCCCTCTAACTTTCCCAGAATCATCACCACCCTTGGAAATTTCTCCAGGTTGCAGAAACGCCTTATCTAAGCATTGATCAGGGAAATACTTCTTCTCTAACTGATAAACCATCTTATAATGCTTATCTTTCTCCCATGGATAAGCAAATGTATCATAGAAATACAATTCCCCTTCTCTCTGATGTAATCTATCAAATTCCACAACTTCAGGTTTCAATTCCACGAACCCAGCATCTGCATTTCGACTCTCGTCCTCAGAATCAGACCCATATAGTCTCTTTCTTCTCTTACTGTAGTATTTCTTCTTCGCTTTGTCCATTTCCGGATCTCCCGAACCGGGTCGACCCTTTTCACGCTCTGAAGCAAGCTTGTTATCGACCCACGAATCGAAATCCAGCTCTGATGGGTCAGACGAACCGGGTTCGATGGCTCGGGCGGGTCGACGACGGGTCTGGGAGAGAGAAGAGTGTGTGGGTCGATTGATGATCATGTCGTATTGAAGCGGGTATGGAGTTGATGTTGTGGAGAGGAAAAGAGAAGAAGAGAAGTAGGGTTTATGGAAGTTTCTTGGTTTGATTGAGAAAAAGAAGAGAGAATTCGTAGCTATTCTCGCTGAAGAAGAGATTAGTCTCGTGAAATGTAGTGATTTCGCCATTGATGAGCACAAATCGCAGTGAAGAATCCACCGGCAATGATGATGATGATGTTGAACGATGCATAAAAACGACACGATGTTTCTTTCTTCAGATCTGAAACGGCACGTTGTTGGTGTGTCCTTAAACGCTTAGTGATTAATACATCAAGATAAGTGTAGATTGTATACATGGAATGATCTCAAGATCCTTCAAGAACTAAGTTATTTTCCAAGCTTTATGGCTTTGATAAAGTTTTGAGATCAGAATTGTTGAGAAGAGTAGGCAAAAGCTTTACAGGCTCAAGTATAAATTTAGAATTCCTACATTCTTCTCTAAGAAGTTTGACCTGAGATGGACCGTCCGGGCAAAAAACCACCACAGCTCCTCCGCTTCCGGTGAACTTTGCAACAGCTCCGATCTTACGTGCAACTTCCACCACTTCTATGTTCATAGCTCCTAAACATTCATCACCAAAAATACTCCTGCATGTAAAAACAAGAATCTTGAAATTGTGTTTACGTTTTGAGTTGTGTATATGGGCTTTTCTTTTTGTTTTTTTACCTTCGAAGATCGAAATTACGGTTCATGAGTTCCTTGAGTTTGGAGTAATCTTTTTCAAGTAACGCAGTTCGACCTTCTTCTGCTAGTTTTGCAATTTCTGACATTGATGATATTATAAACTCATCACCGTCTAACCATCTTCTACGTACCGAGCTATGTATCTACATCAAACATAAACCAAAATGCTCTATAGGAAAAGTACGAAAACCGGAAACAGACAAGTGAATATATCTCAAACCTTCCCAGAGTAAACTAGGATTCTCAGCATATATTAGATACAAAGGAGGAAGAAGATTTATATCCATTATAGTATAAATCCCATAACCAACTTTATCCATATGCTCTTTACTAAAATCCTGCAAGAGCAAAAGAAATCAAAACATAAGCGAATCGGTGAAACTTTCCATGTCTTGGTTTAATAGTTGCAAAGATGATCCCAACATGTGAACAAGACCACCACCATAGACCTGCGCAACACGGTCTTGAAGACCTGCAACCATTATCTTTGCAATAGTTGCGGAATACTTTACAAATCGCCATTACTAACCTTATACCTCCATAGTATCCGTCATTTTTCAATCGATAAACCTTAAAGGACAAATCAATATATAGAACTTTGCAAGTGTGTTAGTGATTCCAAAATTTAGGACCAAGTATAGAATTTACTGAACACTAATCTGAAAGACGCAAAGCTTAGTTTGCTAGATTCTCGACCAACCAAGCAACCTCAAGAACTAAATCAAGAAATTAAATCATGTGGCCGGATTCTCATAAACCGAACGAATCTAACAAAAACGCACATCACATCGAAAGCACATTAAGATTTTGTCAAGCTCTTTAACTAAAATTCGATAGGAATCATGAGCTTCCAACTCAAAATTAATCGACAATAACAAAAAGTTCTAGAAATCTCTCAACTTCCGATATGGAAAAATCACAACATTCTAATAATCTATAGAAAAAAGAAAATTTGAATTTCACATTCTAAATCCGCAGTCAATCGAGTACATTTCAAAAAGCAATGCAGCTAAATTCCATGTACGAGATTGTCGATAGAGTCGAACTGGACAAGATCATGAAATGGATGAGGTTTGATCAAGAGATGATTGGATGGTTCCAGCTTAGCCGAGGCCCATAAGTTACCGATGGTGAATGAAATCGTACGGCCAAAGTAAACATCGCTAGGGTTTCCTAGAAATCCGATTCTAGCGAACCAGCGATGCTCAAACACAACCTTGTCCTTACCTGAAACCGCCGATTTCTGATTCCGATCCATCCCCATTTTTTTCCTTTTTTTGAACTTCAAATTATAGCTGATATTGAAACTTATCTTCACACTTTTGGATAACATTGACATGTCAGGTATGTGTGTCACAAGATCAGCGTGTATTCAATGGCGATTAACTCGATGGGGCTTAGAAATATAGATTATTGGGCCTATTCAATACATAGATTTGAAAATTTAATAACCGAATTAGTTTAAACTGTAATACAAGAGTTCCGTAATACAACCGATTTTTTTTTGTTTTTCCATGTACTTTGTGTTGTGTGGCCAGACATTTATCTAAACCGAGTTAACACTAAATGAACCTACTTACACGAAAGGTAACTTTGACCATTTATAGAATGGCTGCATTGGTGTTTCTTTTCAATTAGCTTATGCATGTCAGCATTCGTCTAGCTTGTTCGACTTTGACCCTTTATTTTGGTTCTGTTGTAGACTTGTAGTTTGTTTCTCTTTAATAGATTTTGGTATTTTTGTTTTCTTAGTTTTCTTATTTTTCAATTTAACCGCTGTTACAAATTTTAAAAGGATATAAATTGAACATTTCTAGAAAAAAGAAATCTTAAACAAATTAAGTGAAATGTTCATAAAAACCAAAACAGTACAGAAACTATGAAAACAATTTATATCCTTTTAAAATTTGTAACAGCTGTTAATATATGTTATGTCCAGCCCGGCCTTGTGCCTACACCAAAAATACATAGGTGTTGGGCCCCACAATTTTCAGAATTTTTAGGGTCTATTTTTTTTTTTCCTACATATTCTCTATATTTTTTATGGTTTTGTCCTAAGATTTTAAAATAACATAATAGGAAAAGAGAGTTAAATTATGATTGGGCCCCATATTGTATTGCAATGTATTTAAAATTTAACATTTCCTATTGAAAAAAAACGAATTCATAATAATTATTATATTATTAGTTTTTTATGTCAGTAAGGGCATGTTTATGGCAGGCACTGTCTCGAGTGTCTAAAAACTTTTTAGAATTAAATATATTAAATTTTAGGATTCTTAAGTGTCTAAAACCAGTAAAAAGATCCAATATTAGATCTTTTTATTGGTTTTAGACACTCAAAAATCCTAAAATTTAATATATTTAATTCTAAAAAATTTTTAGACATACGAGCCAGTGTCTGCAATAAACATGCTCTAAACCCACTAAATTCATAAGTCACGAGGGCACAAGTCTAACAAAAGAACAAATAAATATAAAAGGCTTTCTTAATTGATTGGCTAATCACCATTGAGGTTTGGTCAAGTTCTGTTGTTCTACAAGTTTTCGGCTAAAAAAAATGTTCTCAAAACTTAAGTTATTTTTCAAAATAGATAGATTTTAATAGTTTACAGAAATTCGATAACATGATTTTTTTAAAAACAATTATGGGTTTTTCTTAATCTTCAAACATTATATTTTATATTTTTTTTAGGGTCCCGTTTTCTTAATTCGTATCGGATCTCATAAATCTCAGGACCGGCCCTGGTTATGTCATAATTTGTTGTCTTAGTTAGCGGTTAATATATGATCGAGCTAGATCGTTTGTTGTCTTAGTTCGCGGTTAATATATGTTATGTCAGTACAGAAAATTTCTGTTATGTCAGTACAGAAACTTGAACCAAAACCATCCATTTCGATAACATGAAAACTTCTGATCCAATGAGTCCATAAAAACCAAATATTCAAATCTCCAATCTAAACTGGTGATCTGAAAATAAAAATAGTCAATCCCAACATAAGACTCATATAATATACCTATTTCTCACATTCATCTTATTCTTATGATTCACAACATGTTATAAAAACAATAAATCTTACAGCTCTGAATGATTTCCCAACCAATTGGCTCTAACTCAATGAGAGTAATGATAAGTAAGCACAAATGACAAAAGATTTTAAAAACCTTAAAAGGGACAAAATATGTTATTACAAAATTGGTGGGTGTGATATCGTAAAAACAAAATACAGATGACCAGGTTATACTCCTCGTGAACGCGTGTTTATAAACTATGGTCGATATATATATGAAATAAATGTATCTATAGATACGTATAACTAACTATGAAATGGTTGAAAATCTAATCTAACTTGTTGGGTCAACAAACACTGTATTCGAGTCTAGGTCCAGAGTTGTTGGATCAATAGTTCCTTTTATTTTTAACCCTACCAATGTTTTAGATAATTCCTTCTTTTTTGTCTTTCTATATAGTACTATGGTATTTGCTGAGAAGTTTCATATAGTATTCTTTCTTTTCTTGCTTGTTCCACGATATTTATTTATATCAAGCTTTGGATTTATTTGGGTTGACACTTTTTTTTGTTGAAACAGACAATAACACGTAGTAGTATTTATTATAGTCAAATTTCGAGAAAAGGTTATCAAATTTCAATGCATCGCCATCTGATTTCCAAATTTTAGTTATAGTTGAGAAAAATTAGCATAAGTATTTTATATTTTCGATGGTAAAACGGATAAGAAAATGTAAAAAGATAAGATGCAGAAGTCTACGTATAGTTGCGAAAGTAAAAATGGTCCTCCTTATCATTTCAAGCTGTTTTTCACCTTATTTTCGAATCATTTGAAAACTCAAGTAAACATAAAATGGGTTTAGAAAACAAAAAGAATTAAAGATTTGGTTATAGTACTACCAACTAATTAGTACACGGTAACATGAATACTGGTCCCATATTATGGTGGACAAGAAAGATATTACCATTTCGTGATAATCACGAACCCAATTAGTGACCGGTTCCGAAGGTCTCAACTTGGGCATGCTTATTAGCCAATAAAGATTGAGAAAAATCTTTAACGAAAAGGATTGAACGCGTAATTAACTATAAATATAATTGGTGGAATAAAAAACTTAATGTAAGAAAGTGTTGGAAAAAGTTACGTATACTTTGATCATAGTTTTTATAGGCAACACACTGACACACGTTGAAAAAGAAATCAACATCAACTATTATAAAACGATAGAATTAGAAAACAATTTTTTTTCGTTTACTTTGGTTGACGAAACTAATTTGTCTATTAATATATCATCAAATGACCAAATGATGAAATATGGCACAGTAAAAATCGTATATTTTCAAGAATCTAAGATTGGTAAAATGAACATGCGAAAATCACGACGTGTTCAAACAGTTTCGACTACTATACCAATCAAAAGTTAAATCCTATATAACAACTAAATATAATTTGATCAAGTTTAGGTTACCTGCCTATTTACTAAGACTTATGACGTAATAGTTGAACTTTTCTTATATACTAAATTATGAGAATAAGTTTTCAAGTTTTTTTTCTTATAACTAAAGTTTTCAAAATTGTTTCAATAATTTTTAGCAAAACTGTTCTATATAGATTTGAGTTTTGACTAGAGAAAAAGAATTAGGGTTACTCCGTCTTCTAATATGCATCAAGATGTACTACTACCTGGTCACTTGGAACATGTATAATTGACTAAGACGAAGACCCAGTTCAGATTACTATTTATAATTGTTTGACATTGCAAGTAATCAAATAAAATATATAAAACAAAGTATATTCCAAACATAATTGGAAATCAAATTGTTACTTATCTAATATTCTAGACAAAACAGGCCTTAATTTTTAAAGATTCTATATTACCACAAGCTTGTCATATTGACTTTGCTGGAATAGAAAGACGAAGACCCAATTCAAACAATTTGTTTGTGACGTAGTTCAAACAAATATTTACGTATACAGATAGTATATAACAAACAATATCCATACTAGTAATTATCATCATAAAAATCTGTATTTTTTTATATGTACCAAGTAGCATATAATACTAGTAGATATCATCAGAAAAGGTAGTTTCATAATGTAATTGGAAGTCAAATATTGATTTTTTTAGGTTAATTATTGAAAAACGCGTGTTAATTCAGCTAGATAGCTTTTGAGAATGTCCAAACTTGTATGCATCAATAATCAATACATTAATTTACTTAAATAAATAGAAAATAAGTGTATAGATTTTTTGACCCAAAAAAAAAAAAGTGTATAGATTTTGGATAGGAATGAATTCTGTCCGGGTATAACCTTAAAAACATTACAATAACCATAGTGGTTAAATTTGTTGAATCGAATCATATGTTGACACAAAGCTTCATCGACAGATCAGCACGGTAAATAAGATTTTGACCGTATGATCTATGCCTACACACGTTTATAGTAACACATCCGAGGGATAATATTTTTCCTCTTGTCAATTAAATAATATTTTTTTCCTAATTTTTTTATTATAAAAGCTTTTTTTTTTTTGCCAGCTTATTATATAAAGCTATTAAAAAAAAATCCCCTTAATTATATAATTAATTCCAGCAGTTTTGGGAATGTACATAAACCAAAAGCATCAAACGGCTATAATTGGCGTTACAGTTTTCCAAAGAGAAGAGGGATTAAGATTACAAGACAGATTTTTTCGGATATTTATCCTCAAGAGACTTCTCTGTTTTTTCTTCTTCTTAATTTTTTTATTTATTGTTTCTCTGATAAAATTTTGATTTTGTCGGGCTTCGATTTCCGGGGTCCGTGATTCTTCTTCCTTGACAAAAATTTCCTCGAGAAAATCTCCTCTCTTCTCTTCTTCTGGGTAAAATCATGTCCGATGGATACTATTGTTCTAAGAAAACGGACGATATCTGCGAAGATGTTTGTGGGCAGGTCAGTTTCTGAGTTTCGATTTTCTTATCGATTTCGTGGTGAATCGGTTTTGGGTTTTGTTCGTCGTCGTGTTTGGCATTAACGAAATCGAGATTTTGATACCCTTTTGAAATTTGGATGAGAATTGGTTGTAATGTGGTTTTGATTCTCCGATTTTGATTGTGTGTTATGCCTCATAGGTTTTGTGGTTCTGAATCTTATGTAATTTGTTGGGATTTGAGAAATTGAGAAGACGATTTGATGATTTCTCGATTGTTTTGGGTCTGAATCGTTTGTAGAAATTTGAATCGAATGTCTAAAGCGACTCTTTATCTCCCCAATTTCATGAACAATTTTAGGTTTTGCTTATTGATTATCCCCAATCATATTGATTTTGGATGAAAATTGATTTTAGGGTTTGATTATTGGAATCTAATTTGTGAAATTTGATAGATTATGCGTATTTTCTGATTCTGAGTTTTTTTTGGGATTTGGTTTTTGTTTGCAGGATGGTTCTAGAGCAGCAAAGGCATTCTCAAGGGTTAGATGTGTTCTACGAGGACTCGATTTCAAGACATACATCTTCTTCTTCACCATTGTGCCGATATTCATCTTCGGAGTCTACTTGCACGGTCAGAAGCTCACCTATTTCTTGAGACCGCTTTGGGAATCGCCACCTAAACCGTTTCAAACGCTACCTCATTACTACCATGAGAACGCCTCCATGGCTACGCTCTGCAGTCTTCACGGCTGGAAACACCGTGAATCTCCAAGACGAGTCTTCGATGCTGTCTTGTTCAGCAATGAAGTCGATATGCTCACTATCCGGTGGAAAGAGCTTTATCCTTACATAACGCAGTTCGTGGTGCTTGAATCGAACTCGACTTTCACCGGTTTGCCTAAACCGTTGGTTTTCGCTGGAAACCGAGGGAATTTCAAGTTTGTTGAGCCGAGGCTGACTTATGGGAACATTGGAGGAAGATTCAAGAAAGGCGAGAACCCGTTTGTCGAAGAAGCTTACCAGAGGATTGCGTTGGATCAGCTTATCAGACTCGCGGGTATTGAAGAAGACGATCTTTTGATAATGTCTGACGTAGACGAGATTCCGAGCGCTCATACCATCAATCTGCTAAGATGGTGCGACGGGTACCCACCGATTCTTCACCTTCAGTTGAAAAACTACTTATACTCGTTCGAGTATTTCGTCGATAACAAAAGTTGGAGAGCTTCGATTCATCAATACAAACCCGGTAAAACCCGATACGCTCATTTCCGTCAAGGGAACACTCTTTTAGCAGATTCGGGTTGGCATTGCAGTTTCTGTTTTCGGTACATCAGCGAATTCGTATTCAAGATGAAAGCGTACAGCCACAACGACCGTGTCAGATTCTCGCATTACCTAAACCCGAAAAGAATCCAAGATGTGATATGTAAAGGAACTGATCTGTTCGACATGCTTCCTGAAGAGTATACGTTCAGAGAAATCATCGGGAAACTAGGACCAATCCCGCGGTCTTATTCCGCTGTTCATCTCCCGTCTCATCTGATCGAAAAAGCCGAGAGTTACAAATACTTGTTACCCGGAAACTGCATACGGGAAAGTGGCTGATAAGGGTTTTTACTTATCAGTTCATTGTAGTTGTTAGGTTGGAGGAAACGGCTTGGAGAGAAGAAGTGTGAAACAGAGGATGGAGAGATATGATAAGTGGAGTCTCTGGTTTCAGCATAATTTTTCTCTTGAGGGGTATATAACCATGTCTGCTTATAAAATCATACTGACCATGTTCCAAAAGTGTTCCTAGGTTGCTCTGGGGAAGTTTTGTTGGAGTAGTAGTCTCTTCTCTATCTTTTCTCTCTTTTCTTTAAAACTCTTTTTATTTACTCTCTCTCTCTTCTTAGTTTGTACAATTTAGTGATTTCTTTTACATTATCATGATATTCTTTGTAATTTTTTTTGTTTAAAAATTCCGAATTTGATTTAATTTTCTTTTGGGTGTCCATTGATATTATTATTATTATTATTTACCATCTGATTTGCTTTTGCGTATTTCAACATGAACAACCAAGTTTATGCAGCCAAAAGTCTATAATCAAAGTCATAATCACAATCATTTCCAAGCTAAAGACAAAAGCAACAACAACAGTAACAACTAGGGGTGGGCATTTTAACCGAACCCGATTACCGAACCCGAACCCGAACCAAAATACCCGAACCGAACCGAACCCGAATATATATAATACCCGATCGAGTTCTAGACCTCTTTACCGAAATACCCGAAAATTTTTTCCACCCGACCCGAACGCCCAGGCCTAGGTTGGTCCAAAGATGCTCTCATAGCTGGGCAGCCCATCTTGACCCAATTTAAGGCCCATAACTTTCGCTGCATAACTTACGTTTTGATTCGTGGAAATTACCTACAGTCCCAATTTGAAGTTGTGCAAGTTTATGAGTAAAACTTGAAATTTAACAAAATCTTCATTTAAATTTCTAATAAGGTAAGATATTTATCATTATTCATATTTACGGACCTAATACTTAAGTAGCTATAAATTAACAACTTGTCTTGTCTTGCTCTTATATACCTCCAAAAGAATTACTTTAACGACGGTAACGGAGCTGGTTTACACAGTCGTCAATCCTTCATTGGTTATTGGGTTGTGCCTTCATATGTTTATTTTTAAGTTTGTTTTTTTTATTACGGTGCTATTTCGGGTTTCGAAAAAAAAAAAACATATTTCGGGTATTTCGGGTATACCCGAAATACCCGAACCCGAACCGAACCGAACCCGAATATATATAATACCCGATCGGGTTCTAGACCTCTTTACCGAAATACCCGAAAATTTTTTCCACCCGACCCGAACCCGATCGGGTACCCGAACGCCCAGGCCTAGTAACAACAAATAGAGTTCGGAAATACAATCTTTACTTAAACTGGTTACTTTATCTATTGATTCCTTCTGTCTTTATCACAGATTTTTTTCTTCGCCCTAACCATATTTCGACTCGTGATCAATCCATAAAGACCAATCAAAAATAAATAAGCACTCAAAACAAGTACATGCTCGAGTATCATTCAACAACTCCTTATCAATTTTGATTCATTTCAAATTTAAATATGAATAATAAAAAAAATTCACCAGATTCAATCAACTAGAATATAACAAAAAAGTCCGAATAAAAACTATATTAGGCAAAAAAATTTTCAAATATATATCATCAAATAAAATCAAAAAATACATTCATGCGCCTTTGTTCTTATTCTTCTTCTCTTGGAAAGCGCCGTTTTAATGATCCTTATTTTGGCTCTTCAAGTCCATCCCAGACAATTCAATAAGCTTTCCTCAGAAGCAAACTGCGAAATCCGCAAAACATCTTAGTTTCAAGTTTCTAAATGATTTACTAAATACAATCAAGTTTAAAAAAAAAAAAAAAATTCTTACTGAAAAGAAATCATTGAGAGTCCCTAAATCTGCATTATCCAAACCTCGGATTCTAAATTCCCATGATTAGGGGGGTTCTTCTCCACAAAAGACGATGAAGCTTCAATATTCTTGCAGACCAAGTTCCCATTCGAGTCCCCTGTCACTTGAGCTCTTTCGTCTGATGTCGAACCAAACGAAGCTTCTGGAGTATTCTTCAGTCCCTAAATTTACAAGAAATCATCAACTATAATGTGCGTAAAAACGTTAAGGATACTTGCAGAGAAAGGAACTACTAACCTGAACAGAAATCACACAACTCTCACTCTCGACTTCAGGTTTCTCCCATTGCTTTTGTTTCTGATATGAGATTTTAGAAACAACAAACTCTCCAATCTCCACTTGTTCTGTTCCTAAATGGTACTGGTGCAGAACCCAGTTAAGTTTATCGGGTTTTGATCCCTTCCTCGCGCTCTTATAGAGCACCATGACCTTCTTGAAACCTCTCTGGACTCCATTGACCATTACCGGTTTAGTTTTACCGGTCTTGTGCCAGCGAACTGATTCTTCCGTTAGGCAAGATGGTGTGATCTTTCTCTTCTTTCTGTCCCCCTTTGTATACGCTTTCGCCGCCTTGTTAAAGAAGAAAACACTAGTTCCATCCTTATTCACACCTGAAAACAAAATAACTTACCATTTTAAAGAGTGTGACTAATCACTAATTAACAACTTGAAAACATCAAACCAAACATAGGTATATATCTTCTACCTGGAAGGTTTTGAGGGTGAGTGTAATTGATATCGGTCACTGAAAAGATAAAGTCTTGGATAAAAAGATGTGGTTTTAAGCCATGTATCCCACACTTAGCTTCCAAATGTTCGATCACTTCCTCATCGGTAGGATCGAATTTCACACCTTTAGGAAGGCCTGGCCATGATGGAGTCAGTACCTAACAAACCAGAACCAACAACCAAGTCAGAATTCGCATTAAAACATGAACATAAGCTTGAAGTAATTACAAGTGTTCTTCACATTGCTATTGTCGATGCGGTAGCACTACAAGAAAACATGCAGTTTTCCGACGGATTTTTTTTCCGTCGGAATTCCGTATGCCAAATCCGAAGGCTTTCCGACGAACTACCGACCAAAATCGTTCTGTCCGAATTTCGTCAAATTATTCCGACGGAAATCCACGCGGTCGACATTCCGTTGGAATTCCGTCGGAAAATACCGACGGAATACAGACGGCAATGATCTATCGTCAGTTTCCGACGGCATTGCGACAGATTACCGACGGAATTTGGCATTTCCGATGTCGGCAACGTTTGATTGATCGGACGTATTTCCGACGGACAAAATTTGTCGGAATTAGGGACGGATTTCCGACGGCATTCCGACGGTTTCCGATGTCGGCAAAGTTTGAGTGGTTGCCATATCGTCTGCGGTGGCCGATGGGATGGGTGGGGTGTTATGTCGGAGGTATTGACGGAATTCCGACGGATTTCCAACGGAAATCCATTCTACATAAGTTTGCAGAATGCTTCATTTCATCATACCAAAATTTCGAGAAAAAAAAACTATAAAGATGAGTTCATATTTTCGGGCATGGATGGACGAGCCAATGACGAATGAGGGCTCGGACTTATTAAGGGAAGAGTACGCTTAAGGATTATGAGAGTTCATGAATTTACCCAGTAATGTAGAAGCAGCCAAAAAAGGTCAGGATATCAAATGTCCTTGTTCTAATTGCTGTAATAGAATTAGTGTTGCCGTTCATAATGTTTGGACTCACTTATATATATATGGTTTTAGGCCAGGATATAAGGTTTGGTATTTACATGGAGAAAGGAATTATGAATATGGTAGTACTAGTAGCAATGAACCTTATTTTCCGGATAGCGTAGGGGAACCTACAACGGAAGTAGATGTTGGGGTAAGTACGGTTGCGATGGTTAACGATGCGTTTAGAGAGAATTTGCAGTCGGGTGGGTATGAGGGTGATAGGGTTGAAGAGCCTAATTTAGAATCTCGAAAGTTTTTCGATATGTTAGACGCATCAAAGCAACCACTATACAGCGGTTGTAGGAAGGGTCATTCACCGTTATCGTCTGCTACTAGGATGATGAACATAAAGACTGATCATAATTTGTCCGAAGAATGTGTTGATGCATTCGCCGAGTTCGTGAAAGATATTTTGCCAGAAGATAATCTGGCCCCCGAATCATACTACGAGATCCAAAAACTTGTTGCCGGTCTTGGTTTGCCCTACCAGGTTATAGATGTGTGCATCGACAACTGTATGATATACTGGAGAGAGGACGAGAACCGAAAGAAATGTAAATTTTGCCACAAACCCCGGCTCGAGGAGACAAGTGGCAGGGTGAAGATTCCATTCAAACGGATGTGGTATTTACCCTTACCGGAGAGGTTGAAGAGGTTGTACAAATTAGACCGCACAGCAAAGGCTATGAGATGGCATGCAGAGCATAGTCAACATGGAGATATCACACATCCTTCTGACGCGGAAGCGTGGAAACACTTTCAATCCGTATATCCAGATTTTGCATACGAACGACGAAATGTATACATAGGCTTATCCACTGATGGTTTCAACCCATTTGGAAAGCATGGAAGAAAATATTCTTTGTGGCCAGTTATCGTAACACCTTACAATTTGCCTCCATCTATGTGCATGCGGCGAGAGTTCCTGTTTCTCTCAGTTCTAGTTCCCGGGCCAGATCATCCAAAACGGTCACTCGATATATTCCTCCAACCATTGATCTGTGAATTGTAGATGTTGTGGGAGCATGGTGTTACGATATATGATGTTTCAGTGCAGCAGAATTTCAACATGCGTGCGATTCTTATGTGGACCATAAGCTATTTTCCGGCGTACGGTATGTTATCTGGATGGACAACGCATGGAAGATTGGCGTGTCCTTATTGCCAAGACAATACTTCAGCTTTCCAATTGCAGCACGGCAAGAAGACTTCATGGTTTGATTGCCATAGGTGTTTTTTGCCGGCAAATCATCCATATCGTCGATCTATAAGACATTTCAAGACGAATGTACAAGTGTTTCATGGTCCACCTCCTGAGATAGATGGTCGCAGCATGTTGGAACAGTTACGTGATTTTGGTGCAGAGCGAACTCCAGAATGTGGGGGTAATGGCCATCACCCCGTCGACTGTTGTGGGGAATATCCCAATTGGCACAAGAAAAGTATTTTTTGGGATTTGCCTTACTGGAAAGACCATCTACTTCGGCATAATCTAGACGTCATGCATGTTGAAAAGAATTTCTTCGACAACATCATGAACACCATATTAAACGTCCCAGGAAAGACCAAAGACAACTGAAAGTCTAGATTCGACTTTCCATTGATTTGTACGAGGCCATCTCTTCATGTTTCGACCGGTAGATTGCCGATGCCTGCGTACCGGTTAGACGCTCGTCAGAAAGAAGTTTTTTTTGAATGGTTCAAAACATTTGTAAAATTTCCAGACGGCTATGCATCTAACCTACGTAATTGCGTGGATTCGACGGAAGGGAAGTTTATAGGAATGAAGAGTCATGATTGTCATGTCGTGATGCAGCATCTTCTTCCCTTTGTATTTGCATATCTTCTTCCAGAACCTATCCACCAAGCAATAGGAGGTATATTTCTTACTCCCATTAGTTTCTTACTACCATAATATTACTATATATGTACTAACTTGTTTAATTTTCGTTTATAGGAGTTGGTGCATTCTTTCGAGATTTATGTTCAAGAACGCTTACCGTCCACGGGATACGTAACTTGGAGGCCAATATCCCAATTCTCCTTTGTAATCTTGAGAAGATATTTCCACCGTCTTTTTTGACGTTATGGAACATCTTCCTATTCACCTCCCACGAGAAGCAGCCTTAGGAGGCCCTGTTCAGTACCGATGGATGTATCCGTTCGAGCGTTACATGTTCCACCTGAAGAAAAAGGTTAAAAATTTGAGCAAGGTTGAGGGATCTATTGTCGCACAAAGCCTAAACGAGGAAGTCTCACACTTTGCCGAATCTTACTTTCCATCGGAAGTTCGTACTAAGGCGAGACGTCCTGCACGACATGATGATAGAGGTGAGAAAATATTCTATGATGTGGTTGTTCCTGAGTTGTTTGCCCAAGTTGTTCGAGCAAGTGGAAAACGAAAGAAACGCATACTATCAGCACAAGAGGTCACACATTTGCATACGTATATCCTCAGAAACTGTGACAAAATGTTGGAGTACGAAAGGTATATCAGTTATTAAACTAAATTTATGGAATTATTTGCCTTCATCAACTAACGACTGTTATGTTACATGATCTACATGTCTCTCGCACGTGATTACTATTATGGTAAGACAGATGCCGAACTTGCTGTATTGAAAGATGAAGAATTCCCGGGGTGGTTAAAATGTTATGTAAGTTTAATATAATTACTTACTCTTACTTTTCCATATATGTTTTCACGTTCATATGTTACTTATATCTTACGTATATCATTTTTAGATTTCCGAAAGTATAGCAAGTGGTCACTCACTCCCGTCATGGTTAGTGGAGGTTGTTCATGGTTTACGCAGCACCGCGACTTCATATCCCAAATTTTGCACTAGGGGATATTCGTTCAGGATCCGTGAGGAAGGACGTCAAAGGTCAACTTCGGACTATGGTATTTCGACGCAATCCGGTGATACCATGTACTATGGGATTTTAAAAGAAATATTGGAAATCAAGTATCCAGGAATGTTGAACTTGAGGTGCATTGTGTTTATGTGCGATTGGTATGACCCATCCGATGGTCGAGGGGTTCAAGTTGACCCTTTTGGTGTTATTTCGATAAATTCAAGCTGGAAACTACAGTATTACGATCCATTTATCCTTGCGTCTCAAGCTGACCAGGTATCAATACATTAATATGTTTACCTACGTACTCATACTTAAGGTTTCTTGTTCATGTATATTAACAATATCCACTAATTAATAATAGGTTTGCTACATTCCATATCCTCGAGTTGCCTACCGTACAGATCCGTGGATCACAGTAACTCAAATAAACCGGAGAGGCAAAATCTATGGAGTTCCAGAACATGATGCTCTACAACCATCGAGAAGTGTACAAATGTCACATGTTGAAGAGATGGATAACATTGACCTTGTCGTTGATGTGACACATGTCGGGGATGATCTAGTGCATTCGGACGAGGAGGAAACATGTGGAGAATTTGACGACGATTCAGACTCCATCCCTAGTGACGGTTCATCCGGAGATTCCGAATAATAATTAGTTGTCAATAAATGCTTGCTTATTCATGTTGTTCTCTCACAGTTGTGTGTTCACTATAATATTTTCCCTTTCATTATCCCAAATCTTGTATATCATATTATTTAATAGTATATATATAATCATGTTCGATGACAAATTAACGATAAATATTGGTATTACAACTCCAATAAAACCTTACATTTACTGAAACATAAAATTAAAAACACATTATTAAACAGGTACATTACAGACTTGCAAATATTTAACACACAACGGTTATGGTACAAGTACATAATAAACTTCTCATTTTACAATCAAATGTCGGTTTCCACTCCGAACTTACCATTTGTTAGAACCATTTGGTGATGTTCTTTCCTTTATTTTTCTTTTGTGGAGAATCTACAAATCCGTCGCACAATTTGCTTTTGATTGCATCAACATCTAGATTTATGTATGCCTTGTCTGGGCTTTGGGCGAATTCGAAATCATAGTAATGATCCTTTCCTGGAGAATCTATAAATCCGTCGCACATTTCACTTTTGATTGCATCAACATCTAAATTTAAGTTTGGTTTTTCAGGGCTTTGGGCGAATTCATAACCATAGTACTCATCCTTACAAACGTTTGAAGTACTTGCACCGTAAATATCTAACTTTTCCATCAATTGACATGGTTGGTCGGCTTCGATAACCCACTTGTGATCAAGACATTGTGGCTGCCTATCGTAAATGTGGTGGATGTTTGTCAAGGACTAGCTGTCAAGCACTACTGTCGATGTAGAATCTGCATTATAGATTGGTGAGGACGTATCAAATTCCCACGAGTAAGTGGGAATTTCTTGGGTGAATTCGTCGCAATGAGATTCGGTTTCCCACAGAATACCGACGGAATTCAGACAGCACGATGTCGGCAAAGTATGATTGGTCAGTGGGTATGGACGGATTTCCGACGCACTAAATCCGTAGGAAGTAGTGACGGTTTTCAGACTTCATTCAGACGGAATCCGATGTCGACAAAGTTTGATTGGTCAGCTGTACCGACGGATTTCCAACGGAGTTATGTCGTCAGAATTATGTAACGGATTTCCGACGGTTTGCAGACGGTTTCCGATGTCGGCAAAGTTTGAGTGGTTAATAAATCGTGTGCAGTGGCCGAAAAGATTGGTGGGGTCTTATGTCGGAGTGTTTTGATGGTTTACCGACGAAAATCCGACGGATATCCATTCTACATAAGTTTGCACATTTTGTCATGCCTTCATAAAAAAACTACAACACAAATTCATAACACAGAAAAATTCAATTACGTAATGGCAAACAGAGATTTGTGGAATTACTATATGCAAAACCGAGCCCCCGGTCATAACCCTCCTGCCACAAATCTTTTTCCTTCAAGCCCTCCTTACGATAACTTAAATGTTACTTATGCTGAACCGACTATTTCACTCCATCCAACTCAACAATCCCAGAACCAAACGCCCGTAATACCAGGACCTGCCCAAGTTGTACGGGTCTCATGATGCAAAGGTGATGCGAGGTGAAAGTTCTCAACCACGCCCAACACAAGATTTTATTCGTGAGGCCATTAATGAGGCACCACAGGCGGACCAGGATTTTAGTAGTCGTTCGTGGACTTCTACTATCGATTACATAATCCGTGAAGGTATATATATATAACTACCGGTTTTACTTTTACAATAATGATTGTAGCTGACAAATACTAAATCTATCATTCATACATGTAGGTTCTTATAACAAAAGGAGCACACCATTCTGGACCCAGGTTGCAGAAATTCAATCCCCGCATTCACAATTTTTTTAAGTCAAAAAGGTTTACGTTTTGGGAACATATTTTATTAACATTTAGACATACAATTTATCTGACAAGTATATTCTATTTCATTATCAGATTGTGGCTATGCTCTCTAGTTTAACGCCCAATGAGCAGGGAGATCTGCTAGTAACCTTAAAAGATCCTTCAGGAAAAATCGAGGGAACCATGCACCATAACATTTTTAAGAAGGACGAGTACCGACTCACCACTGGTGTAGGTGCGGAGGTCATCCTGAAGAATGTTACCGTTTGCCGTTTTGATAGTAACCCAAAGTACCTGAACATCACAGAGCGGAACATTGTTAAGGTATATACACCATAGGTTTATAAATATTTATGCGAATGCTTAAGTAAATTCATTTTTGAAACAGATAATCGGTGCTAATTCGATGATTGCTGAATACCAACCAATGGAAGTATCTACCATCGAGGAGGAAGGTGGAGGAACTATTGGGTACGAATATGAAACAGTTCCAGACTCCGATGAATACTAAACATCCAACTCGTCCATGATTACGAATAATTTAATGATAACAGCTTTATGTTGCATTAATATTAAATAATGTCCTAGTATCTATTGTACGATTTTATAATGTTGTGATGTGTTTTATTTCCTATTAGGGATTGTGAAATATTTGTGTTATATATGTGTAATACGTTTTGAAGCCAAATTGGTACGCAAATCATTAAAAAAATATGAAACTAAAATATATAAAAAGTTCGTACCGTTGACTACATGCTAAACCATCCGGGGCTAACCGGATAGCCAATAGGGAAAATAAAATAAAACAAATACTTTGATCTGGAAAGGATAGTTAGTAAAAAGGCAGGTATACTATCAAACTTATACTAGTCTCAATGCAATGTGTTTACACAATCCAATGTTCAGTGCAAGTTTCAAAGCCGCAGCCACAGTAACATATTCATATAATGTACAAAAATCTTATAATTATTTTTAAAAACCTTATAATCAACTTTAAAACCATATCAAACACAAATTAAAATCTTAAAAAACCCAAAACCGTCGGAATTCCGTCTTTAATTTAAGACGGATTTCCGACGGATTTTGTTTTCTTTAATAAATTAAATTTGCATCGACAAATTTAATAAATGAGAACCCAAAACCGTAGGAATTCCGTCTTAACATTAAGACGGAATTCCGACGGATGTTGTTTTTTATTTAATTAAATTTGTATCGACAAAGAAAATTAATATAAAAACCCAAACCCGTCGGAATTCCGTCTGAAATTTAAGACGGAATTCCGACGGTTTTGGGTTTTTTATTAATTTAATTTGTCCATACAAATTTAATTAAGTAAAAAACAACATCCGTCGGAATTCCGTCTTAATGTTAAGACGGAATTCCGACGGTTTTGTGTTTTTTATGATTTTAAAGTATATGATATGGATTTAAAGTTGATTATAAGGTTTTTAAAAATAATTATAAGATTTTTGTAAATTATATGATAATTAATGTTTCAAAATAACATCATCAATTTGAAAAATAGTAGTTGGTTATAACCTTATACTATGTTTCAGAAAAACCAAAAAATTTCGTGATCATCATCAAACCGGGAAATCCGTCGGAAATCACATAGTCCATAAATCACAAAACCACATAATCCCAAATTGAATAAATTCTATTATTACCAAAATCTTAAATTTCCATCACTCCATATGTCCTTACATAACAAAATATCCGAAAACTAAATTCCTTTAATTTCTATATTCAAAAAACTCCTAATTCTCAATATCCTTATATATATCCCTAAATCCGAAATTTCGAAATAAATAAATCACATAATCATAAAATCCCAAATTTCTATAAATTCCATTTTCCATAACTTATGAAATCTCAAACTCTTAAAATTTCGGATACAAACAATTTATTTCGCCGGGAAAATATTAAAAAAATGTACAATTTAATCTTTTAAATTAAATTTCGTCGGAATTCCGTCTTAACTGTCAGACGGAATTCCGACGGAAACCCTAATTTGATCAGCCGCCAAAAGACTTCGTAATCTTCGTCAAAGCGGGAAAACCGTCGGACAACCGTCGGAAGTACCGTCTGAATTCCGTTTGACTGCTGTCGGACACTCCAACAAATCCACAGTCTTCGTATTCCCCGATTCCAGATCGGGAAAAAACAATTTTAACCCACAAAATTTATTTCCGCCGCCGATCCCCCGCCGTTTAATCTCTTCTCCGCCGTATAATCTCTGTTTCAAGTCGTCTATTCTCTCGGTGTCTTATTCTTCCCGATTCTTCAAACGAGAAAACGAAAAAAAAACTTTCACCGCCGGATTTCGCTTGCAACCGCCGGAAAACTCACACAAACCGCCGGAATCATCCTAATCCACACCCTCCTTCATGAATACAAAAAAAGCTATGTAAGTTTTTTGATGATTACAAAGTTTGTTCATAAAAAAAAAAAATTGTTCTTCATAAAAAAAAAAAAGTGTTCTTGGGAAAAAAATTAATTTATCTTCATAAAATTTTATATTTGTAAATACCAATATAGAATATTTTAACATTATTAAAACAATTAAAATTTACAACATAATATTATAACATTATTAAAACAATTTAAATTTAAAACAATATAGAATATTAGATATAAAATTATAAAATTTTAAATATTTATAACATTAACAAAAAAATTTAAACCTTGAAAATTTTAAACCTATTTAAAAATAATAAATTTAAAACTTTAAATCTTTGAAATCCTTTAAATTTAAAAAGTAAAAATTTTATAATTTATAACTTGAACATTTTAAACCTTTAAATTCTTCAACTAAATCAAAAATTATGTAAGTTTTAAAAAAATTTAAATTTACTATTTTATAAATTTTAAATTTTATAATGTTAACAATTTAAACCTTTAAATTCTTCAAATTTTAAATTTTTTTAACGTTGATAAAATTTGTGAAATTAATGTTAACAATTTTTAACAATTTAAAAAACAATAAACCTTTAAATACTTCATATTTACAAATTTTTAACAATTTTTTTAAATTTGTCAAATTTATTTTAATAACTTTTTTTAACAATTAAATTTGTTCAATTTTTAAAAATTTGGAAAATTAATGTTAATAGAATTTTTTAACAATTAAAAATTAATAAAATTTAAAACTTTAAATCCTTTAAATCTTGTAAATCAAACAAAACCTAAATCCATGAACTTCGGTTTCTGAATATACAATATAAAAAAAAACCCAGATTACTTAAATTTAAAAATTTTAATTTCCCTAAATCCCTAAGTCCATATATCACAAAACCACGAAATCCCAATTTAATTAAATTCATTTATTATAAAACTCTTCAATCCCCAATATCCTTATATCCCTAAATCCAAAATTTCCAAATAACTAAATCACAAAATATAAAAATCCCGAATTCCTATAAATTCCATATTCCATAAATCCTGAAATATCAAACTCTTAGAATTTTGAAAATCGTAGGGACTATGCGCCTTTTCATCACTCTAGAGTAGGTGCGACTTCCAGTAGGGGAGGTCGGACTGCGAGTGAGACGGATAATGTCGAGAGTAGTCCCAACTTAGAGACCCCATACATGTCTCAGCCCCCGCCTACAGCCTACTCAGCTCCCACGTCCATGACCATCGAGCAGTTTGTGGCGCAACCCGGACGTGATAGGTTGACTCGTCTAGATCCAGACACGCCACCTAACACGACCTGGTAAGTCTTATTTATATATGTAGTGGATTAAATTATTTTAGATAAATATTTAACTAAATATTTTAATAGGTTCCAATACTCGGGAAACGGGATAACGGGTTGTATCAACGACATGATGAATTGCTTGGTAGATAAACCGTATCCCACATACAACGAGATGTCATTGGAGGACCGGGACACTTGGTTCCGACAATTTGCGGTATGATTTTATTTTATTTGTTTCAAACGTATTTCCTATATGACTCACATTTTAATTACTAATGCGGGAATGTGGTGTTTTTGCAGCAACATTTTACGTGGGACCCACCGCCCACTTCGATGGTCCGAAAGGAATTCGACACAAAGGCTGCGAGGAAGTACTCGTGGAAGATGAACGAGTGGAAAGATGCGTGGTATAAAAACGGGAAGGTGCCTAAGGTTTTTAAATATAAAGAAGAGTGTTGGGCTGGACTACTTCGACATTGGGAACTTGAGGCAACTCGGTTGGCCTCAGAGCAACACTCAACTAACCGCAAGAGCGACCGAAAGGGGAAGGGACCCGCGACCCACAACCTCGGAGCAAGGCTTCAGCTGCTCAGAAAATGGTAAGTAGTTAAATAATTCAAAAAAATTTTAAATTCGCTTACGAAATTGTATATGTTAACAGTTTCAGGATACCGGTGTGTTTCCTTCGAATCTTGATTTGGTCAAAGTTTCACACACCAACAAGAAGACCGGTCAAATTCAAGATCCGATTGCTCGTGAAATCGTAGAAGCCGTGCAGAGGCGGCAAAAGGAGTACCTCCAATCGCAACCGATCGAGGAAGGAACTCCGGCGCCCACCGAAGTTCCAGTCGATAAGATCAACGAGTTCACCTACGAGGTTAGTAACCGTGTCACTTTTAAAGTAATTTGAAATTAACTTTTAATACAACTAAGTTCTAAGATTTAATTTCTTTTTTATCGTAGGTGACTCCCAAGACCAGAGGCCGTGTATTCGGCCTTCCTGAAGATAGTTGCTCGTCCGTTTCGTCGGTTCGACATCGCGGTGCTAGCAGATTGGAGGCGGAAAACCGAGAGTTGCACGACCGGCTTAGGTCAATGGAGGAAGAGAGACAGAAGGATAAGGAGGAGGCCGAGGCAGCGAGAGCGAGAGATAAGGCGGAGGCCGATGCACGATTTCGAGCGATGGAACAGAAGATGACCAACTTCTTCAGTACTGGTAGACCGGAATTGGCCTTTTAGAGTTTTAAAATTGATTGTAAAACTTTAAAATACTTTTAAAACAATTTTAATTTAATTAGTTTTTATTTTTATTTTTTAATATATTTTTAAATGTTTTATTATATTTTATTATAGTATTTATTTTAAATTAAATAATTATATATATTTTTTTAATTACGATTTTCGTCGGTACTCGCCGGAAGTCCGAAACCGTCGGAATTCCGTCGGTTATTGCCGGAAAACCTAAACCATCGGAATTCCGTCGGAGTTCCGTCGCAAGTGATCGACGAATTTCCGACGGAACTTATTTTCCGACGTGATAGAAACGACGGACCAGTCCCGTCGGAATATTGTTTTCTTGTAGTGTAGGAGCAGTTAGGGCAGTTGATAGAAGCTCCACAATCTTTAATCTGAATAGTTGAAGACACAGACGCATTCTTTATATTCGTTGCTATCCATTGACCATCCACAATCCAAGCCCTGTGTTGTTTAGTGACAAAATGTAATCTTCGGTTAGCCAGTAACATCTTTTACTTGTCCAAATGAGATTGAGAAACAAGTGTATTAGATTTCAAACGACTCTTCGTCGGATACGTACATATATTCCTTGAATCACTCAAATGTTATTGTTGCCCTAGATTTTTAAGCTGAAAACTGAGGAAAGATACATATAACACCCAAAGTAAATGAATAAAAAAGCTAAAATTTTGCATTTTTTTTATTTCATATCCTAGCTTAAAAAAAAACATCAATCTTTTGTGAACAGTTAAGCTAATAAAAAAAAAAAACAGTCTAGGCATTGAAGCCATTAATGTTCTTGATTAAAGTAATTTCTTGTTCTAGTGCCCAAAATAATGGAAGATATCTATAATTTTGCATCTTTATTTTCATAATCTGCTAAAAAAAACTTTCAGGATTTTAACAACCACAAAAAACGATGAAACAAAATAATGAGCTCTAGATATTGGGGTTTAGGGTTTAAGAATCGACTCGGTAAAAGGTATTTCAATCTTACCTCGTCATGACCTAACTAAGAAGACAAAGAACGATCTAGCTCGAGAGGGAGAGAGAGAGAGAGAGATTTCTCCTCTAGGCTAAGTAAAATGAAATGAAGAAGAGAGAGAAAAGGCAAGACTTTGGGGGGAGAGAGAGAGAGAGAGGATGTATATACGTGTGTCGATGAGCGGGAAAGTAGACTTAATGAGAGGTTTGTTTGCTCCGAACCTAAGGTTCGAGGAAAGCTTCTCAAGAACACAATTACCAAAGCTCAGGCTCGGAGATTGTATTGAGCTTCGGAAGTCGAGCTTAATGGAAATCCGTAAATAAGTTGTTTTTGTAGGGCCTAGTCTTACCTTGATCACCAAGTCGAAAACTTGCCATGTTAACCTTTAACCTTTTTTTTACCCGAAACGTTATCTACTGATTAAAAAACAGAATGATGACAAGTTAAAGGAGTAAAGGACCCTGATTTTAAAAAATATATAATTACGTTTAGTATAATGACAGTTTAGTAAAAATACATTCACCTGGAGTTTGCATAAAACCAAGAATATCTTCGAACACGATTTCCAAACTATTATGCAGGTAAATTGATCTTATACGTAATCTATTACATATACAATCTAATCATTACATCTAGCTACCTTAAATAGTTTGAAGTACTTTTAAGAAAAATAAAACAAAAAGAGAAAACTAACCCTTTTTAGTAGAAAAATAAATTACGTGATCAGTGATTTAGTGGTCAGAAATAGTTTTGTTATTTATTTCGAAGTCATAACAAATCCAATGTTGCTGGCTCGTGGATCAGATGACCAAACAAAGCTGGAATGTAGCTGGATTTAAGAAATTTTGCTGGATTAATGATGGTTTATGATATGCAATCTATGTCAGGTATATTGCTTCTTCTCTTGAGCCACAGAAACTCAGTACGCACAACGCAAAATTTTGGTTACCAATTTTCACATACAAATATTAAGAAAAATTGTTTCCGACAACGGCCCACATTATTTTTAGGAATTCTTTCTCTTTTTAATTTTATCAATGCAATGTCAGAAGGTATAAAGTCACTGAAGAATATACAAATATCAATTTGTATGTGGCACAAAAAGAAGGTATAAAGTTCCTTTTTTAATGTGTTGACCAAAAAAAAAAGAGTTCCTTTTTTAATGCGAATGCAATATCATACGAAACGGAATCAACAGCCCAAATTACCCATACCAAGGAGTATTTGATTACTATAGCGGAGACTACAGTTTAATCCCCTGAAAATCGAATCCAGGTAACATTTCCGGTTTACCTAAACCGGTGACATGGTCGATACTAAACAAGTTTTCTAATTTGCACGCCGACGCAATAAAGAAGTAACCTGTATATACTATAGTAGCAATCTCCATGACATGAGGAATACGAACCTTAAAGTTACTAATAATGTTATAACACAAATAACCAACTGTTCCATAAAGAAGACTGATATTTCCGGGTATCGCTGACTGTCACACAGAAGGCAACGTTACAAAATACTACATTCGCCGATATGTCTGTGTCAGTCAGAAACTCAAAGAGAGCAAATAGCTCAAAACCAATCAATATTCAGATTTGTTGGGGTATTAACACTTTATAATCCATGAAGAAGATTACAATATAAGACGGATGATGTTTCCGAATATGATTTTATATATCAATATGCAGTGATGGTATCATATATCAGTAATCCCCATAAAGAACCTTACGAGGATCGAGCTGGCCGCTGCAGTAGCTTGATGAGACGATAGAGAGTTCTTGTCTTCCTTTCCACTCTTCACGCGGCTTCAACAAAATCGGAGTTTCTATAGCACCAGAATCAACACAAAGCATTGTTGTGTAATCCTCATCTCCCATATCCGCAATACTCTTGGCCTTCTTGTCCCACGGGTTCCACACAACTGCTCGTACCAAAAGATAACATGAATCCATAACAAATATACTTAGTTTCTGCCCATTGAATGATATGCTGCATCAAAGAAATCTCTACGCACCTGCATTTGGCATGCCTTCCTTTCGCAACTCAATAGTTCTCTTTCTCTCATGATCTATGATGGCAATTTTTGTCGGAGTATTTAAGTATACTCTATCAACCTGAAAGGAACACACACAGTACGCTGGGATTCTGTTTGCTTGGAATTTGAAGCAGAAAGCGAATGAATGGATCACCTACCTCGCCGTCAAAGGTAATTGCATCTGCTTGCTCGGTGAATCGTTCTCTACGCATCAAGTTATCCAGATAATCAAGTGTCTCCAGACCCTCAACGCGAACTTCACTGCAAATTTGATGTCATGTAATGTTACTTAGCCAAAGTTTTTGAAAAGTCTCTCTCTTAAGCATCTTATCTACGAAAATAGATTTGAACGGAAGCAAGGAGGCATACCTTATGTCAGATACATATAAGTAGTTACGAAGCGCAAACATAAAGGAGAATGGCTTCGGGTCAGTGTTCCTCACACGCGGGATAATAGTAAGTCTACCAGGACTGATAGAAATGCGAACACGAAGCTCAAAGCTGTAACAAAATAAGCAAAAGCGAATAGTATATTAAGCCATGAGATGATGACATAGAAATGATATATTTACATAAATATCAACGATACGCACCTATGAGGCCATGTCTTCAAATCATCCTCAGTAGACTTCAATATTAAATCAACAGTTGATTGCTGGTTACAGGGAGGCAGAGGCGAAGGATCGTTATCAAATGACCATAATCTGTTCCTGGCAAATCCATGTCGCTCAAGTGCACCGAAATTTCCAAACTGCAAGCACGGAAAATTATAATTAATGGCGGCATGAGAACACATCAGAACATTACTCAGTTTATCTTAATGCCTAACCTGTGGAAAACTCATAGGTAACCCTCCCCTGATCGCCTTAGGTGGCTTCAATTGCGCCTAAATGAAACATAGTGATTACGAAAACGTTTGCAAGATTCGTAACATATCAAAGTTTGATTAATCATTCATCTCTCCAAAGATTGATATTTGGTTGACAGTTTTACCTTGCTACTCATATAAAGCAATTGCTCTCTCCTTTCATTTCTCCAAGAAACCACTTGTCCTCCATAGAGAAGCACCTGAAACCATTTCCAGCAACAAAAAATGTAACTAAACAACCTTTTCTAGAGCTTTCTCAAACTATAAGAAATAGTATCAAGCTAAAACCTTTCCTAGTCCAAACAACATAATTACATCAAAGTACTAATCACTGAGAGATGATCATCAATATTCCTAAAATTGATTCTTTTCACACACAGATATCAAAATTAGAAGAAAAAAAATGAAGGAAAGAGTCAAAACCTCAGCAGTGGATCCGCTAGGGTCGGTCAAAATAACCCGAGAGGAACCATCACGATCATTGACTACATTCAAAGGCATCGATTTTGGATTTAACCTCGATCTTATTCCCCTCACGAATGGGTTCCCTTTCACTTTCTTCCACTCCAGCTACACCAACAAAAACCCAGATGCATACATTCTCAAATTCCAAAAATTATTTACATATAATCAAAACTAATTAGAGATTCCTGACAAACGAATATCGAATTGCAAACACGAATTTAAAAAGAAAAAATCGAAATCAAATCCGCAAAATAAGTTGGGAAAATCGAGACCACAGAAGATAAAGAGTTTGATGATAGAAACTGGAAAATCTGTACGGTTTGAAAAAGCTCGATGATCGAACTGGAATTTCAACAAACGCCACCGGAGCTATAACGACGGGAAAAGAGAAGATGGAGAAAGAGAGAGATTGATAGTGATAAGAAGAAATCGAGAGAGAGAGGGAGATGGTGCAGTAGAGAATGCTGACCTTGATTGATAGAGTAAAGCTTTGATTCTTCTGAGAAATTTGGGTTTTGAGTGAGGAGAAGCTTGAAGAAGAAGAAGAAGAAGATGAAGGAGGCCTGTGCGCATTTTGTAGTAGTTGTCCTCTGTAACAGCGTATAAACACCGATATTGCCACGTGTGCATTTGCTAATTTCCTATGATTTTATTTTGTTGTTGTTGTTGTCAGCTAAAATTAAAGGCATGTTGTCGTTGTTTTATGCTTGTTTCTCCTAATCTTTGTTGATAGTCATTTTAGAGAAAAACGTTACAAAGAGTCATTTTAGAGAAAATATATATAGGAAAATATCTTCAAACTAGATAACTAATAAATATTAGCTATATGTATAACATTTTCATGTTTTTCACTTTCTTTAGTGTGAACACATTGAACCGTTTATTAATTAGGGATAAAACAATAATTTTAGTTTTGTTAATATGCTAAACGACATAAAAAGAAAACGGAAAAAGTGTTATATTTTCATAGTAAATATCGTTTTTTTTTATTATTATAAGTACTGTTTATGTTACGACAACATAGAATTATATAAAAATAGTTAAGACTAATAATTACTTCTTCCGTTTCATAGTAAATAGCGTTTTAGAATTTTTTATTTTTTATTATAAGTCTCGCTTATATTTTTAATGCAGATTTTTAGTAAAATTATAATTCAACTTATTAAATAGTGTTATAAATAAATTTTAAAACAACTTTAAGCA
This sequence comes from Draba incana, assembly GCA_963576765.1. NCBI lineage: Eukaryota > Viridiplantae > Streptophyta > Magnoliopsida > Brassicales > Brassicaceae > Draba > Draba incana. The sequence goes on from OY755205.1 coordinate 10,373,987, forward strand.
ATATGTGATATGAAAAGGAGAAATAGTAATTTTCAATTTTATTTTGATAGATAACACAAATAACTTTAAACATATATGATATGAAATGGAGAAAATAGTAATTCTCAACTTTATGTTGATAGATAACACGATTTTTTTCGTAATTACAATTAATTTTATTAGAAAATAGTATGATATAAAGTCATGACCAGTTTTTATAATCGATACACTTTAGTCGGATAGAGTTTCCACCAAATCATAGATTGTTTCAATTATTCGATGATATAACCGAAAAACGTGAACTTGATAAGTTTTTGAACAGTAAACTACACATACAAATTTATTTGAAAAAAATATCCGTGTTGTTCTTCATGTGAAGGTAAATTGTTATATTATTTACGATATCATATATATATCCGTGTTGTTCTCCTCTAGCAAAAAACAATATTCCTTACTTTTTTGTGACATTGTATTCCATTCCATTCACACCCCACCATATTTACGAAAAAAGGTGATAAGTTTTAATTTCCAAATACAATTTGATTAGAGGTCTACCAGAAAATATTTTATATCAAATTAGCAATAGCCAAATCTTGGAGAAGGAAGAATCTTATAAATTATTACATTTTGGGAAATTTCCTCTCTCATTTTTGAGTTTTGGTGAATAAAAATCTAGACGGCATAACTCCATGAATGATGAATCGTACATCTTCTATGCTTCTAGCTAATATAAAATCTATTTTATATTCATACGTAAAACAAACAAAATTCCTAATTTTGTTTGTTTTATATACGAATGAATGAGCATGCAATGGATCAGTTTTGTTCTTTTCATTTCAAGTACTAATGGTAAGAATTGGCTTTCGATGTACGCTACATTACGTAAGAAGAGAGTATCGAACAAAACATTAGACTGTTGATAAAAAAAATAACAAAAGATTAGACTAGTAATCTTTATTTTAATCTATTTGATGCTAAATTGAATGTAATAAGTCGATGAGTTTTTACACTACACTATAATACTATTGTCCATTAAACTATACAAATGAGAGTGGTGGGGGCTGAAAAATGCGTTCTTTCTTTGATAAAAAAAAAGAAAGAATATAGTATCATTCATATAACTAAGAAAGAAAATAAAGGCAAACCGAAAGAGTACACTAGATGCCACTCAAGAATTATGTAGCTTTTTCACATATGTTAATTGGGTAACTAAAAATAATAATTGTTATTACCACTGATAAAAAGAATGCTAAACGTTGACAAAAAAAAAAAACAAAAAAAAATTATATAGCCTAATGGGCTAGAAAGAAAGACATTAACAAAAGCCCGGTTTAACTATCTGAAACGACGACGTAGGCATTTTGTATCTCAGCTTTCCTAAATTTACCGTAGATACCCGCCAACTGTTCGATGAAATGCCGAAGAGAGCTCAAAACCAGTGGAATCAATTTTTTTAGAAAGCTAAGAAGATGGAAGAATTTCTGTATCAATTTTGTTTTTATCGGAGACTAAATGGTAAGTACAGAGAAACAGTTGATGGGTAAGAACAGCCAACATTTGGTCTGAAATTTTTTTCTTGGTTGGATCGATGTGTACAGAGAATTAGTGTGAAATTTTCAGTGTTTTTGGGAGAAGTCTTTCTATGGTTCTCTTTAGCATGTTAGGGGTTGATGGATAATTTGGAAACGTTGAGAAATTTAGTGGAAGAAACAGATGAATATATAAACACTGCAATGGCACCAAGCTTAATCGAGATTAGGAAGATAATCCATAGATTTATGGCTTAATGATTTCAGTTTCTTGTTTATGCACTTTGGCTCTTGGTCACTACTTTGACAATTCTACCACAAATCTCATTCTTTGATTCATTAATTGCATAAAATGGGTTTATTTGCTTGGAACAGAAGAAGGGTTTTTTGATGTTAAGGAGGATTTTAAAGCAATAAGAAAGGTGAATCATTATTCCTAAGAAGAAGTGAGAGTACATGGTTTAATATATATACAAGAGACCTGTGATTGAACCAGATGCTATGTGCTGAGTTTAGAAATCATCTCTTCTACCAATTTCAACATTGTTCCAGGTATTCGCTCGCCTTCTTGATCAATCTCCCTCATAATCTGCTCAACAATCTCATTCTTTGACTGTTTGTTCTTGATGACATACTCTGAACAATCCCTCAATAGAAGCAATAGCTCTCTAGCCATCTCTTTACCCCTCCGTGTCCCATCTACGCTAACTTGAAGCAAACCCGGCATCACTCCTTCTCGTAGTATCATTCCTCGGTTTGTCTCTCTATCGTAGTTGCATACACCGAGTAATATCCCTACCGCGTGCTCTTTACAATGTGCTGAACCTTCTTCAATGGCTTCCACAATAACCCCGATGGCTCCACTGATGCTAGAGATTGATTCTGGTGAATGAGAGATTATGTTTTCGAGTAAAGCTGTTGCCTTTTCAGCTAATTCGGAAGATTTATCGCAAAAGTTGATGACTTGAAGCAAAGCGTACGGTGCTCCTGAAGATATAACCAAAGGAACAATCTGATGGAGAGTTGATAGATTGTGTAGTGTTGCAATGCCATCAACCTTGGCTTGTGTTGTTAGCGTATCGACCCCGATAAGTCCGACTAAAAGCTGAATTAACCTCGTTGATGCTATCTTGATCTTGTTTTTGTTACAGGAAGAGAGAATCAGAAGAAACGCCATTGCCATTTCGACTATTACCGTCCTCGTTTCTGTCTGGAGGATCTCTAGTAACATCGGTATGACGCCAGATTTCACAATTCGGACTTTGTTTCTGTAAGTTCCAACAACAAACCTGATTATAGTTCTTACCGCGTAATACAAGCATATGTATAGTGTTAGCTAAGATAGAAAAAAACAAACCTTTCACTGCCAAAGGCAAGGCTGAGTAATGCAGATAGAGAAACTTCTCTTGTGATAGAATCTTGAGATTGTAACATTGAGAGTAATGGAGAAATGATTTCTCTTTCTGACATTTTTTGTCTTTGTTTCCTGGTTAGGTTACTTAGCTCAATAGCTGCTTCTATTTGAGCGTCTCTGTTACCACTAAGAAGACTCTCCACCACAATCTCCTCCATTTGCAGCACTCTTCTTCCTCTCTGTAAAATTTTTGGGTAATAACTTTACTTGGAAGAAGAGTGAGGGAAGTTATGGTGGAGATTGGTGAAGTTTAATATAATAGAGAGAGAAAAAAACAGAGAAAATTTGGTTAGTATTTGGTTGCTTTAACAAGCAATGTTAGGCTTTTTTTTGGGGGCATCCATTGTTTCATGTAGAAGCAAACTCACCTAAAGCTTTTCTTTTTATCTTTTTTTTTTTTTATCTTGTAGTAGAATATTTTAAAGTTTATTTGTATAATATGAGATCTTAAAACCCAGAAGAGAAAGTAAGTATCTGCTTGAATATTTTGTTCTTGAATGCTTGATCTGATCTATCCAATGTTGATTCCTGAAGATTGAATATTTAGCTTTCCTCATGTAGAAGCATTGTAAGCTTTATCCAGTCTCATTGATCCCAAGAGATTATAGTAATTTAAGCATTTAAGCATGATTATATTTATCTTATTGTAATGTGACTAATTAGAATGATTAATTACTTGATTTTCTTCGATGTACATTGTTGATGTGAACGTGGCATGTGTGTATCTTCCTTGTTTTAAACGCACAGATTGTATAATTTCTGATAATGATGTCAACTTTTTGATAAGTGCAAATCAATTGTCTTTAATATTCATAAAATTGACAAATAATACGCATTTACGTTTAAGTACAGAAATATAATAACTACATGACACATGCATGAAACTGATTTGTTGATATTTTGACATTTTAGTTATTGATAATTTGATATAAACAAATCTTGTCCATATTAAAAATGGTACTATTTTAAATAATATGTTTTGTATCATTCTACTTTTAGTTAGGACACATAATTACGTTTTTTTTTTTTGTAATATATATTGGTTAATGGAGAAGTTAGAACTTGTTGTCAAATAATCTTACTGACTAAAACATTGTAGACATAATTTCATAAATTATACCAAATTTTGTAAGAATTTCTCCAACTAGGAACATCCACTCAAGTGAAATACAAAATTTGGATCTAGTTTTTACAATTATGTAGAATTTGTTAGGTGGATAAGAGTTTATTTCTTTAAGTGTAGTCATGTATCAGAAAAAGAGATCAAATATCATAAAATTTGAATATAAAGTGTACTCATGGATAGAGCTGTCAGAGTGGGTCAAAACCCACGGGTCCGACCCAACCCATCCCACCATGGGATGGGTATGGGTTCGATAATGTAACCCAAAAAAAAATGGGTCTCATGGGTTCACCCATGACGGGTCACGGGTTTCGCGGGTAAAACCCATAAAAAAACCACGGGTTAATGGGTTACCCATCAATTTTTATATACATTATATATTTATATATAGTTTTAAGTTTATATATATATATATATATAATTATATAAGCTAATGTATATCTAAAATATAATAATAGTTTAACAAAAGTATTATATATAATAGAATTGTCTAGAAGAGCCACCATTGGACATGAGGAACTTTGGGAGTTTGGACATTTTAAAATATTGGAAAGATAATTCTGAACGCTTTGGAGAATTAGCTTATATGGTTGCTGATCTTCTTAGTATTCATATCACTACGGTAGCTTTGGAGTCGTCATTCAGTATTGGAGCTCGAGTTTTGAATAAATGCAGAACTTTTCTTCTTCCAAAAAATGTTCCAGCATTAATATGCAATCGAAACTGGTTGCGCGAATTTGAAGCTTATGAAGGTAAAGATTTATTTATTTTTCAAACTTGCAAAATCATATACTATATTTTGTTTATTATTTGTACTATTTGTTTGATCTATGTAGAGGATAATGGTGAACCTGAAAAAGAACCTACCACACCTCCCCAAGAACGTAGGCAAGAATGACCTTGATTCGTGTCAAGAAAGCCAGATGTTTTTTTCTTCAAATTATGGACTTCTATCATTTTTAGTATTATTTCTTATTTCAGTTTTTTCATTTGGTTTTTTGGTTTTCAGTTATACATTATGAATTTATAATATCCGATTTTAATTTTTCTATGTTTCTTTGAATTTATTGGAATTTGTTGGTGTTTTTTCTTTAAACAAACCAATTTTTATTTTTATTTTACAGTAAATACTAAAACCCATGGGCCGCCCAAAAAACTCATGGTATTTAATGGGTTGGGTTTGGATCTATAGGTATTGACCCGCAGGTCTCATGGGTCGGCCCACCGTAGGCAAAAAGAAAAATGAACCTGTGGCGGGTTGGGTTGGCCCATCTGACAGCTCTACTCATGGATAAGAGTTTATTTTATACGGCGCCTTTGTCGTTACGAAAAATTCTCGTCTCACTTCTTGTTATTATTACTCAGGCTTGTCGTTATGAACTGCTTGATTAGTCCGATACGCTCTACATAGCTATAGCATTTATATAAATATAAAGGGCACGAAACTGCTTTGTTTTGTGATGATCATATATGGTTATAGTTTCAAGTATACTAATCCATACAAAACTTTTAAAATTCGGCAGTAAATGAAATGAAAGACTAAACTTAAAAAACAGGAGGAGAAAACAAGAAATGCAAAACAGAGTAAACAAAAATAGGTTTCTCATTATTCTTGAGCAGCTTTCTTCTTCAACTTTTCCTTGCGCTGCTTGATTAGATCAACTCCTGCATTCTTCTTCTGCTGCCCTTTCTGCACAACCATTTCACAAAACAAATCAGCATCATGTACTTACAAACACTAAGACCAAGAGGTTTAAGACAAGAGTGAGCATTATGAACAGAAAAAGTAAAGAGTGGTAAATTGTAAACGGTACCATCATGGCTTCGTAGAGCTTCCTCTTCTTACGGGACATTGTCACCAGAGTCATATCATCGTTAGTGATATTATTATTAGCTGCATCAGGAGCCGGTTCTTCTTCGTCAGCTTCAACCTCAGCTTCTGCATCTCCGTCCACAACAACTTCTTTTCCCTTCTTCAGTTCCAACTTCAGTTCTTCATGGTATTGCTTCTCTTTCGCCGCCATCTATTACAAAAACAAACCCATAAGTTATTAACAGAAACAACTTAACAAAGCTTGAGTTATTCTCATATAGAGAGAAATAAGTCAAAACCTTCTTCTTGTTCTCAGCAGCTTCGGCTTCCTCAGTACGGCTCATAACACCAGCGTATAACAAGTTTTGAGGATCTTGAAGATCCTCTTTCCCAACACTTGGTAATGGAAGAACTTCGTTTCTGGCTGCTGCTTGTAGCCTTTTGATTTGTTCTGCATAATCAGGTACATATCCTTCTGCTTCATTGTCCACAAATGGTGACAAATGCGGCGGGGGAACCCTGCTTGTAAAGAACCCAAAAAAGAGGTGAGAAATGAAAACAAAATGGTGGTAAGAGCAAAGTAGCAAGGCTTGTGAATGTGTTACCTTCCGACCATATACTTTTCAGTTGGCAAGATTATACGAGCATTCACGCAGTCATAAATCCACTGTGGTTGAACATATTCCCTTGATAGATACATATGACCCGCACTTGGCTTATCGATGATCTACAAGATAGAATGGATGTTAGAGGGATCTAGCTAACAACAATTCAGGAAACAATAATCAATGTTAAACAACAAGCTAAATGGCTTACATGATGGGTAATACTCTCATCATCCTCCTTGAAAGGTGCACCTTCTCCTTCCCAAGACACCATCCCACCGAAAGCAGGAAGCACAAAAAGTAAGGACTCTCTTGGAACCTACACAAGATTACAGAATAACTAATATTAGCATGTTTTGTCTCTATAAGGTAAATTTTACAAATGATTCAGAAGGAATGAATCGGTAACATACCTCACGGCTCAAGAAAAACTTCAGATCCTTGAAGAGTGACTTGCACACTCTTGTTTCCTCATCCTCTTCAACCTCTTTATTGTTATCTGCAACGATATGCATCAATGCCCCAGGCTCACTTGAAGGCAGCTGGTGCTGAAGTTGTGCAAGTCTCAGTTCTGACTCTTCACGGTCTTTTGACTGTGAGCTAGATGAAGCATCAACTTTAGAATCCACCACCATGCCTCTGGAGCTAGCATCAATGTATCTCGACAGTGCATAGAGATCTGCAACGTTGAAGATATGTCTAGATGTTAATTATAGCAACAGATCCCACATTCGAACAGTTACGCATGCACTTCCATATGAAATCATCGCTGCATGAAGGAGAAAAACATACCTGCAGCTAAAGCCTCCAACCGAGAATCAAGGATTGGCGGATACTTCACATCTAGAGAATGGTAAATCTTAAAGTTGATAAAGCGAAGAAGAGTCTGCATAAACAGGTGAATAAAATTTGTTTATACAGAAGTTACTGGAGAATTAATTTAACAAATGACAAGGGAAATGGATATAAGAATTTCTCACCTCATAAAATTCCAAGAAGGTTAGCAGGACACCAAAGTCAACGTCATTCGTAAAGACTTGTTGTATGGCATGAGGGGTCAACCAAGTGATCTTCTGACCTTCTACTTCAGCCTATAAAGATAATTAACCAAAGTTCCATTAAAGAGGGAGCACTCCATGAATTCCATTATACGCTTTGAAGATAAGAGTAACACAATACCTGATAATATATGCCCTTGACAGATACAAACACTTTCCTTAACGCATGAGTACGTGAAATGTAAGCTTGCCATTCATGGCTCAATCTGATTCAACAAAAGAAGCGTAAGTAAGATTAGGGCTATGAGACTAAGAGAAGCTGCCAATAAGTATAGACATATAAGATTCTTACTTTCTACAATTGTGGACTCGTTTCACTTCAAGCTTTTCCCTGTCTGAAGCCGGTAACACCGCAAAAAGATGAACCATCGTAAGACAGTCATCCAAGTCGCGTAGCGCATCGATAAATGTCGGATACCTAAAGATTCAGAACGAGAGCGTGAGAAATGTCTAAATTCATGGATGTTCAGACACAACTAAAGAGATAAAAGTGTCTCAAGCAAGCAAACAAACCTTTCACGGATCAATCTATCGAGCTTGTACGTAGGTTGGCGAGTAAGCAAAAGACGTGCGAGCTCTTCGTTTTTTTTGGCCTTGGCTTTCAATACCTTCTTTTGGTATGTTTTGATTTCTCTAAACTTCTCAAGAAGTGGCTCGTGATGAAGGAAAGCAATGTCCTTAACATGGTAGTAAGTGTGATGGTTTCCCTTCACCTTCTTCTTAGGTTCTCGGGGGAATATACCTTTGACAATACATAGTCTCCTGAAAATGCATAAATTCACAAATACAATTGAGCAGTGTAGATACAAAACCACAAAATACAAATCGCTTCTCAGTTAAATTCAAGGAACTGAACTAGAGATAACACATATATGGAAATCATAATATATAAGTAAGACCCTAGTGAACACATATGCTTCTCCGAAAAATGATTACAGAAAAAATAGAGACAAGGAGAAGTAAGAAAGTGAGACCTGAAAAGATTCAGATTAACTTGAAGGTGCTTGAGAGCTTGCGACCTGGTCATATACCTAGCCGCATTTCCTTCCTTCTTTTTTCCCTGCAATAGACGAATAGAACCAGAAATTTATCATTTAGGACACAGAATCAAGGAAAATTAGGAACAAAACAGCTTCAATGAGACAAGAAACACACACCGCTGGTCTGTAATGCTTCGAAACCATGGTTGAACGCCACAAGAGAAGGAGGAAGAGATGGAGAGAGCGGAAAAGAGATAGAGAATTAGGGTTTTAGACAAAACCAAATAATTAAGCTTGTTTTTGCAAGAGAACTTTATATAATGGGCCAATTGACCCAACCATCTTGTTGTTGTAGGGTTTTAAGGTCCAATAAAAGTATCCTAGCTCTACATAAATAAATAAATAAAAAATGTGCTACCTGAAAGGAAAGAAACATTGATGTATCGAATACTTCTTGTAAGAAAATAATGAAATCTAACAAATCTTTGTATTCCACTATTTTGTGATTAAAAATACTACTGCTTCTGCTTCCCATTCACCAAAAAAAAAAAATACTACTGCTTCCCACTTTTTTAACTGTCAAATTAAAACCATAACACAAAAGTGCATAATGGAAATCGGAAACAATGACGTCGTCACTGAGAAGGAGGTTGTTGGTCAGCAGGAGTATAGGCAGTGGCTGGTGGCTCATCGTCGTTGGGGATCCAGAAAGTTAGAACCGTAGAGGCAGCAACGAACATAGCTCTACGAGGCGCCCATTTCAAACACGACACTACTCCTATGTTGTTCTCCCATCTAGCCACCTGCGTTTTACACAAAACACCCCCTCAATAAATTTATATATTGTCCCAAGTATCATCATAAGGCAAATATAGTAGTAGCTACAACTTTCTAGTGTTGTATCTACAATCCTAGTGGTGTTGATTTACCTCAGATGGGTTCTCGATGTTCCACGCATGTAAGGTTCCATCTCCTGAACCTGTATACAAAAAATACTAACAGTGAGGTCTTGATTTTACACTTATTTGGTTTCAGTAATTTTATGATCTGGAGTTAGCTGGTTAAATTTGGATGTAATGTAGATGAGTCATGAGAAAAGAGAATCTAGCATCATCTGGACAAGTTGTGCATGATCATATTACCTGACAGAACATATTTGCCATCTGGTGTGAAGGTGGCTTCTAACGATGTACCCTGTGAAGGCTCTAAACTAAAACCACATTTCTGCAAAACAAAAACACCAAAAATTAACATACCGGCTTTACCAACTTTTCCTAATGTTCTTGTCTTCTTCAAATGAAAGATAGAGCATGTAGATGATTACCTTCTCTCCACGATATGCATCAAGAACATAGATATGACTATTTGTAGTAGTTAAGAGCATGGATTTTCCATCGTTGCTGAATTTAATATCGTTCACCTCAGCCGTATCCCCACCCACCAGAAATGTGTCAAAGGGACCCTACATAAGAGATCCATTGGATTTACAAGTTAGCAGCACTACACTAGTAAGCCTGTGTGAGTCATAGTAAGCAGCTAACCTTGTCATAACACCGGGAATCAAATAATTTGACAGCGCCTCCTTCCATTGCAATTGCAAACACCAGGCCTTGTTGGTCATACGCAACTGCAGGTCTACCACGTAGATGTAGGATTCCCTATTGACTAAATGGGTAAGCATAAATCATGAAACTATAGACATTCACAGAGATAGGCTATTAAGGAAGAGAGCCAGAATCGAGAAAACTTGGTTCATTAACTATGACGGTGAAACCAAGCATTTTAAGGCTTATTCCATGTACTGGGAGGGAACCAACCTGGCAGGCATTTACACGAAGATCCCAGAGCCTGACACTTTTGTCGAGAGAGCCAGACATGAAGCTATCATTAATAGGCGACATACAAAGCGATACAACCCTGAAACAGAAGAACATTTTCCATCAATGTGCAAATCATTGGTGTAAGTATCCAATCCCCAATTCAAGAGGTTGTTAAATCATACTTGTCTTTGTGCCCTTTAAAGTAGCGAAGGATCCGATTATCGTACATTGAGAGATATCTCAAGGATTCTGGTACAAGAACAAGTATTCAAAGTGAGTGAGTGAGTGCTTAATTCACCATCATTGCTTATCCAATCTCAGGACTAACCTCCAGTGGACTCCAAATTGTATTTAGAAGAGCAAATAAGAGAGCTGGGATGATGCGTAAAGCATACACGATCGGTTCCATGTTTCTTATGATATGTAATCTTGAGCTGTCTACGTTTAAACAAACAAGAATACAAAATTCAAAAATTTCTAGCTCTAGAAATGGATTCGGCTAAGTAGGAAACCTAAAAAGGGAGGAAGAACAGACTTAGCGTTGGCGATATCGAAGAGGCGAAGTGAATCATCTTCGCTTGATGTAACCAACAAATCATCAGTCCTATGGAAACCCATCGAATGTATCTTCCCTCCCTGTACCAAATTCAACGGATTAATCCCGGACACTGGATTCCGGCAAAGTTTATCGGAGTTTTAAAGAAGAATACAAAAAGAGAGATCATTCTTCCGTACAAAATCAGAGAAGACAGCTCCGATGGCCATCCGCCGCACCAGTTCGTCGTCTAGCTCCGTCAACGACATCGATTAACTGACAAAATCCGAGAGACTCAGAGAGGAGAGCGAGAACGAATGCTCTGGACACAGTTTACTGGGGTTTCGCGGGTCTCTATAAAAACGACGCCGTTTTGTAACGAAGAAGAAAGAAGAAAGAAGAAAGAAGAAAGAAGAAAGTGCTTGTCGTTCATTACTAGCCAATAAGAACTGCATGTCGTTTTGGCCTAGCAAAGATAAGCTTGCACACAAGCGACCTTGTAGCTAAATACTGTGAAGTCAGTGATTTTTCATGTTCCAAACACAGAGAAAGCTCTGAGAATATAATGCAATCGCAAATAGAGATATGTTCGAAATAGAAATCTGACATGAGTGGACAAAGACTATACAATGTCAGCGATACCGCAATGGACTAACGACCACCATACCAACCTCTTGCTGGTTGTTGCTGACCTCCTCTGTCTCCATTCATCAGCTTATCTAAAACAATATTCAGGTCTACGGCTTGACCGTTCTCGGTCAATGTCCTCACTGTTCCTCTCACTTGGTCCCTTGGAAAGCCCATGCTAACAACCTTGTCGATGACATCGTCGACTGGGACTCTGCTTCCGGATCTTGGGGACTCCGAGCCACCACTTCCTCCACCGCTGCTGACGGCTGATGCCATTTGTAAAGCTTGTGGTGGTAGTGGGCGTGCCATTGGGATTTGCAGATAACCTGATCCGCTTCCACTCTGATGTGGCGGTTTTAGGGATGGGGTGTTTCCAAATTGCGAAGAAGGTTGACCGGTATACGGATAAGGTTCAGGAGAGTAACCGGAAGGGAAACCTGAATTGGATCTACCACCTGGTCCGTCGTACATTGATGGTGGCGTTGGAGGACCGCTGTAGTACTGTTGAGATGGGGCGGAACCGGGAGGTGGTTGACGAGGAGGGTTTGGCGGGTAAGATTGAAGAGGGTAAGGTGGTTCCTCCGGGTTATAGCCGCCTGATGATGTCTGTTGAAGTTGAGGAGGTGGTTGTTGAGGGTATTGTGGCTGTTGAGGTGGTGATTGGTAAGGTGGTTGATGCAGTGATTGGTTTGGAGGAGGAGGAGGAGCTTGATAAGGAGGCTGGTTTGACGGAGGCGGCTGGGACTGACCAGGCGGAGGGAAATAAGGCTCCTGTTGGGGAGCAAACTGGCTGGAAAGCTGAGAGAGCTGTGATGAAGGTGGCGGGAGACTGTGCTGTGAGGCAGGCGGTTGGATAAATTGTAATGGCGGGAGGTTCTGCTGAGGTAGAGACGGGGGAGCTGCAGCAGAAGCTGGTTGCTGAGATAGTGATGCGGGAGGTTGAGCAGTGGGTTCAACATGTGTAGAGTGTGTCTCGGGCTGCTTTGACACTTGAAGCTTCGAAAGCTGAAGCTGCGCTTCAAATATTTCTTGTTTGTCCTTCAACAACTGTACACCACTTTGCACCTGAATACAATTACAGAAAGAAAGTGTTGAAGAATTTATGAACTTAATGAAACTATAAGCAGGATGCAAAAAAAAGATTGCTTCTAGATCACTATACTTAATGAAACAAGAATTTCTATGAAGTTAACAGATCAATAATTCAGGGACAAAAAGGTAGAAAAGAACAGTTACTTCATCTGGTTATTTTCTAATTTCAAACTTTTTACAATTCGGTTTCCCAAAAAATGTTAAGTTACCTCTAACAGGATGTTTTCAAGGTGTCTCAATTTCCCATCAGTGTTTCCGTGACTGTTCCCAACAGAAACTTTCACATCATCTACCAGGCTCTCGAGATTTCGGGTTCTGGTCTCAAGCTGTGTTAGCCGAGCACTGACACCTTCCATAACATGTAGCAAGTTATCAGCATGTGTCTTCATTGTCCGATCAATCGCAGATATAATCGCTGACTCAGAGGCATTCCTATCCTTCTCAGCAAACAACTTTGAAGGTTCAAGAGAGTCATAACTCTGCAACGACGAACAAATGCAGTAAGTAAGGCTACTGAAAGAAAATTCGCAAGTGTGATAAGTTTCATTATCCTAACCATGCAAGCATCAAGCAAGATTTAAACAATCGATAATGAAACAGATAAGCAATCAATATACATACTAGCAGTGGAAACAGTAAATAAATAATCAGGTCCTATTCAACAAAATGTTACAGTGCAGCAACACAACTATCCATTGCTTTCAGCTTCACATGATGAAGAAAGCACAGAACAAGTCAGGCAATAGTGTAAGCACAGTGAGAAACACACAAATACAGTGTGAAGCTTTTGAACCAGAACTAGTATATTTTCCATTAGCACAATGAAAACTATTGTTCATACTTTCTTCCAGTGTTGAACAAGGAGACGCTAGTACTAAAACTTAGATCAAATTTTTTTTTCATGAATTATTACCGAATAACAAAATTAGACACTGATAAACCTTAGAACCGATTCCATCATAAACAAAACATCGTAATCACTAATCACAATATTTACGGAGAATCAGATTGATCCCAAATCATTAAATTCCGGAAGAGATATAGGAAATATTACTCTTGCGGAGGAAGTTGCAACCGGTATTGACTCAGACGCAGCCCAAGCCATAGCCGCCGAGGAATTGACAGATCCGGCGAGATCTAAAGCGGAGTGAGATAATCCGTAGCTAGTATTAGGGCGAATAGGTTGAAAATCATAGCTCGGAAAGATCGCTTCCTTCTTCGACTCCAAACCATTATCGCTGACACGGTGGTTCTGGTGATCGCCGTCTTGTGAATTATTGTCGTTCATGAGATCCATTATCTGTTTATCCAAGAACAAAGCCGAATTCATCGATCAAAAGAAAGATTTACATTAACATAATGCCCTTGAATTTTTTATATGATCTTCTAACTTACTTGGAAAAAACAAAAATTGTTGATCGGTCAAGTTGCTTTCTCTTAAGTCAGCATTTTATTGTAGCGTACTAGCGTGTCAACAACAATATGAAAACTTGCCCATTTTAGCATATCTATGAAGCCTGCTGGGCCTGGAGATTTACTTGGCCCATGACTATTTAACTCAATGTGGGACAAAAGAAGAAATAACTAGATTTTATCTTGAATGACGACTTAAGAGTGTGAAATGGTTTAACCAAGAGATCGAGATTTATAGTGTTGTTTAACCGAAAGTATTTTATACTGAGATTGGTGCGACACGCCAAGCCTTTGCAATAGTGCAACGCAAAGGCGACGAACGTGAGCACAAATAGCAAGCTATTTTGATGGCTCAACTCCTTAAATAAATTGAATTAATATCGTGAGAATCGATGGTTCACATATCAAATATTAAACTGATAAGAACAGATTGTTAGATATGTTGGTGATTCTTTTTATGGCTAAACTTCGGCTTGGTTTTGCAATTACTCTTCCAATGTGGGACTAGCAACCTCTATTATCTTTTAAGTTAGTAAGCATAAAAAGAGCTAAAATGGTATTATTGTGGTATATTTGAAGTTGGATATTGAAGATATCTTTATGTTTGTGGATTGATAGAGTTGATCTCAATATGAGACAACCCTCCAAAAATAGGCGTATGCCGTTTGATGCAACAAGCACACGGTATTCTTTAGTAAAAGGCGAAAGAATAATTCGCTATGTGCTTATAAGCACGGCTACGTGAATTGAAACGAAGGGGTTTTTCCAGTTTATATATGTCTCGTTTACCTTGTCTTTTGTTGTGTATTTTCGATGTGGGACAAAGACATACATATGCAAAATATCTCTCTCCTTTGTATGGCTTCGTCATTATCACTAGTCTTTAGTCTTTACGCAAGTTATTAAACCAAATTAAATAATATTGAGAAATATGTTCGTTTTTATTACCTTTTTCTCCTTTTCGTAGTGGTTATTATGTCACGTTGAACTAAATTTAGAATACAGGGACATTTTTTTTTAAAAGGGCTTTCGTAGTAGGGACATATTACCATAGAAATTTCCGAAAAATATTGGTAGTACAAAACTCGCTGTTGTACTTTCTGAGGAGTACAATGTCGATTTTTTTCTTTATTCTCTTAAATCATTTTTGTAGTACAAGTCTGTTGTTTTACTTGTACAATACAAAACGTAAACAGATGCAACAAAACTTGGCCCGTGTACTACACTGTTTTGTGGTATTATTTGTGTACTACCCAAATCTTTGATGATTTGTGTATATATAGTTCCTACAAGGAAATCGAAAAACACTATGTAATAATCCTTACCATTACTCGTTCAAAGAGAGAAAAATATTGTGAAGGTAGTGGATCTCGACAGGGTAGACATGAGAACACATGTGTAATCGACGCCTGTAATGATGCCACGTACGTCATTATTTCATGTGTTCTCAGGTCACCCCTGCTGAGCTCTCACTACCGTCCTCTTCTTATCTTAATTCACCAATGGTAAGTTTTTTTTTTTTTTGTAATCCGACATATATTGTAATATTACAAAATCACATACAACAACTTTCATAATCTTACATACCTATGTATAATATATGCTTAATATGGTCAAGGATCTACTTTAATGTTCATGTTCTTTGTCCCTCAACAAGATAGACTGCCAAAGAAACAGAGGAAAGAAAGAAACATTCAGCTAGGTCATCAAAATGTTTGTGTTATTATTTCGTAGTAATTTGTGAAAGAAAAAGCTAACCTCCTGGAGGAGGCGAAGAGCAGCTGGACGAGTGAACTTCCTGGCGAAGAGGAAGCACGGCGATGGTTTCCCTTGACTGCTACACCATTCTCGTCGGTATTCGGTTTCGTAGTTGATATTGTCGATTCCCTGTGGATCAAATTTGTTTGGTTAGAAATTCTGTTTCTGTTTTAAGTTTGTAAAAATGTTAAAGCCATAGCAAGTAAAAAGATGATGTATATTGTAATGGCAAAATTTCATCAAACAAAATGTTGCTACACAGACTTAAGGATGTGATATCATAACATAGCTAGTGAACTGAAATCTTGGAAACCGGAAAACTCAAACCCAATTTTTGTTTCAATGTTAACCCATTGGTAAATTCCAAATGAACCGAAATTTCAACAATCCTAACCGCACCGAGTTAATTTTGGATTTAGTTTAGACTTACCTTTCACAAAACCGAAACAGGAAAATCAAATGGCAAGGCCTGGCCAAAAATCTCAATCCCACAGTCTCTATTTCGTCTAATAAGGTATTAGATGTGTGTACCTTAATGGACTGTATGAGATGAGGAGTAGCATCGGAAAACTTGTACGTCATAGGATGCCAGCCACGACGTTCGTTACTTTTAGAGGAAGTAAGGTCCCACGCTGAGTGTGTCAGTGATCGTCGTGTGAGTTCACCATCTACACCCTTTTGCTGGAATTTATGGCAGATATAAGAAGCATGATCAGATTTGATCAAGAGTATGATTAATTTCTAAACGACTATGCATAAGGTATGATGAAGCATTAATCTTACAGATAGCAAGGTCTGAACGTAGTGTTCATCAGGTATACAGTTGTGTTCCTTCCAGCCTTCAGCTGGCTGCACGATAAGACTACATTAGTAGTAGTACAACACACCGTGCCCTGGTCAAATATCAAACTCTAATTGCGTGCCAGATTAGATACCATTAAACTGCATACTAAAATGTGCAGGATTTTAATGAACAGTTAATATGGTTCGGTATTTAGTAATGTGACCAGAGAAGAGCAACTTACTACAGGACGATCTCGCCAAAACTCTGGAAGCGATTTCCTCTGCAATATCATATGCAAAATAAGATTATAAGTAAACGGACAGTGACCAGTCCATTAACAAAAAAACAACCCAGTTATAAGTCGCTCTTGGCAGCTAAATCATCTTTCTATAAACAAAAAATGAATGCAAATAAAGAGCATATCCCTTTTTACAGTATCGTACTATACGGCAACTTATAAAATCAATTGTGTTTCAAGTTTGCTAATCAAGTGATAAAGATTTCAACAACTTACCCTGCAATGCTGCTGAAACATAGGAAAGACGGTGGTATCATTCACCACAATCTCTGCGTGTTTTCTATTCAGAACAACCCACTACAAGAAGATAACAACATGATGAAAACAGAGTAGATAGCACATGAGAAAAACTGCAGATGTTCAGAATGAGAATCCATAATTTTTTTTAGTAATTATCAGAACTTTACCTGTGATCCTTTTCTCCAGTTATGAACAGGAATTATGGGATTCATTCTAGGATTATAACGGCTATCTTTTGTATCTGCAAAGCTGCAATCCAAACATTCATTTGGTGAAACTTCCAGCATAAACATTTCTTCCTAGTATAAAGTTATGCATTTAGGTACTGTCTATAAGATAGGCAGCACTGACCTATCAACAAAACTAGTTGGTGTGGACATGATGTAGTTATACGTATAGCTGAAACTGTACAGAGGTATGCAGCTGAGAAGAAACCAAACAACTGAAAAATTTAGTTAGGCAAGTCATCAACCGCAATCGAAACACCAACAGGTATCCATAGAATCAATCTCACCTATCAGAAAGAAAAACAAAGCGATGATTAAACGGATCTCTAAGTGCATGTCTGAGCAATACACGCTCTGCTTCAATCATGGTTGATTCTCCCCAGTCTACCTGTAATTAGCAAGTGAATCAAACAACAGCTTTCGAAAAGTTTGTGACTTGGTAAATAAATACATTCTCATAACAACAACCTGTATACTATCATTAACTTGCCGATCCAAGAAGTAGTTGGATTTCGTTGTAGCCTCGCTGAGAACGAATCCAGGTCTCGAGTGAACATAAATCGAGAACTTGCCATCTCCACCCTGCAAAAGAACATATTATTCATCACGGACTAAGCTCAGTCCTTCAACATGGCTTTGAGCAATTTCTTTCAGTAAAATCGAAATCACTATTACACATGAATACACATTCCAATTGAGAAATCATCCAAAAGTTTCCAATTCCAATTACGTTAAGCTAATTTCAATGTCCAATTAATTTGATCCCAAAACCTATCTACTATTTCTCAATTAGAGAAGGAGAAAATGTAATACCTGAAAGAAAGCATCCCAGACAAACTCGAGAGGGAGACGATTCCGCGCTATGAACAAGAATGCAATTTGTGGTTTCTGATCGAGACGAGGCTTTAAGGAGGATTGAAGCGAAGCAGTGATTCTACTATAACGAGATTGGATAAATACGAAACTCCCCAAGCAGAAAGCGAACATCAATGTGGCGAATACCTTCCTCTTCCATCTGTACATCAATTTCTGCTGCGACACCTTCTTCATTTTAGATCCCAGTGAAATCGATTTTCCCGCCATTCAAACAGACTTCACATAGTCGTATACGCAGCGACGAATCTCTCTCTTCTCTCGTTTATGGTGAAAACTCAAGCAGTTTCGAGGCGATTCAAGTCTCGATCTCTGGATCAGAATCAGATCGAACATGGAGGGATTTTCGGAGTGAAATCAGTGGTACATACCTGTTGATTGAAGCAAACTCCAACGAAGATGGAGTCGAATTCAAGGGAGAGTAACAGCGAAAAGCTTTGTGATCGGGAAGACAAAAATCACGTGAAGGAAGATGACCTTTGAGGAGGAGACTTGGAGAGTGAGAAAGGGAGAGAGGTGAGTGAGTGAATGAGTAGAGCTGGTGAGGTGGGCCTCGTTGGTTTCGTAAAATTGAAGCCCGGTCCAATTCATACGCTGTCAATTACTAAAGAAAAAACACTTTATTCAGATTTTTCCCGCTAATACGATGGAAATTAAATTTACATGTAAGACGAATTATTTCATCTTAACTACAACATATGTATGTACAAACCCATCTATTAAATATACAAATGAAGCTTAACCATCGATTACGTACTACACTTGATAGACTCTTTGTCATTGCTTTTATTTTAGCAAAACCCAAAGACGCCAAGTAGTTCAGATGCGGAATCAACAAACGGGACTTAGTCTACCACTAACAACTTCATCGTCTTCCTCTCCGTCGTCTACAAGGAGTCGCCGGGAAATATCGTCGGTTTCGGAAGATGACGAAGGACCACAACAGATTCCACCCCATCGTGGAAAGTAAATAAGTGTAACAGAAAGAGAAACAACAAAAGTCATTAAACCCATAAGTGAAATGCTTCTCTGCTTTTGAACATTTTCGCCGGAAAACAACAGAAGCTGTGTCACCACCGCACCTACAGTTCCTCCGCTTCCCGTCATTCCCGCCACCACTCCAAGACACCTATCACCACAAAACAAAAACAAACCAATTTAACCGAATTGAAAACCGAATAAACCAAACTAAAATCAAAACCCAAATTGCAATCAACACAAACCGAACCAAATTATTAACTATTTTTACTTAGACCGACTCCGAACCGATGGAAAAAATGCTTCCGCCTCGATAAGCAAAACTTTAAACCAATAAGTTAAAAAATCAGAACCGAACCAAACCTAAAACTGAACCGAGCCAAACTAACCTTGTGGAGACGAAGGGAACGACGCCAAAAACGAGACCAGAAGAAGCTTGAACGAAAACAGAGAAGATCCACATGACGGCGATTGATCCCCAGAGCGAGTTGACTCGTCCGAGTAACAAACACAACAACCCAGCCACCGATTGCACGATCCACAATCCCCAAAGCCTCCCTCTCATCCCGAATCTCTTCCCCAGCTTATCCGAAACCATCCCTCCCGCCGGTCGCGACAAAACGTTAGATATCGCGAAACTCGCCGCGATCGTCCCCGCCGCTTCTAGATTCACTCCGAATCGCTCGTAGAAATATCCAGCGATCACGTTATCCGTCGTTAACTCAACACCGAACGAATAACCGTACAGTAACGCTAAGATCCACGCTCTGTAATTTCCAATTCCGTCAAAAAGAATTTCGAAAAAGTTCGAATGTTCTTCTTCAGGATTTGTGATTTTGTTTTGATTCGGAGTATCTTGGCCGTAGAGGAGGACGAGAACGGCGGTTATAACTTGAAAAACGGCGGGGAAAACGAAGGACACGCGCCACGCGACGGAGCGTGGGGAGAATTCGGCGAGTGTAGAGTAGAGAATCGGCATAACGAGCTGAGAAATACCGGCGCCGACGTTAGCCCAACCGGCGGAGACGCCGTTAGCGAGACCAACGACGTTACCGGAGAACATTGAGGACATCCAGTACTGATTAGCTACGAAATTAGCTAACGAGAAGCCGACGAAGAATCGGACGAGGATGAAGGAAGCCGGAGAAGAGACGAACGCGGCGGAGAGGATTGCGGGAGCGGTGAGAAGAGAGAGGATCGCGGAGGAGGTTTTTGGTCCGATTAGATCACAGAGTGGGCCCATGGCGAGGCGGGAGAGGATAGAGCCGGCGAAGGAGGCGATTCCGGCGGTGGATACGGTGGAGGCGGAGAGATTGAGGTCGGAAGAGATGACGGGGATGAGAGGAGGGATTGAGAAGGTGGAGAAGAAGCATGAGAAGAGTGAGAGCCATGCAAGGTGAAAGGCGCGTGAGTGCGGCGAGGAGAGAGAGAATGGCCGGAAAACTGTTGCTCGGCCGCGAGAGTCGACCGGGATAGTGGAGTCCATTACTTTCTCCAGGTGAACAATCTCACTGCCGAATCTAACTTCTTTAAAGATACGACCGTCCGATGAATTTTTTTCAAATTATAAAAATCTTTATGAAGAGGCAAACTTTTGGCTGTTTTCGAGTAAAACTAAGCTGAAAAAAGAAACTACAAAAAATGACTTTGAAAAGATCTTTAGTTCCAACAGTGCTTCGAAATTGGGATTCATAAACTTAAAACTTGATGGTTTACCTCTACAAATTTGTGGATCGAGTTAATCTATCTTTCACTTATCAATTTCATATTTTCAAGAGTTGATATTTTGTAGCAGCAATATCTTTTTAAGTAATATCATTTGGGTGGTCAGTTTTTCACTTTAGTGTGGCTATAAAGTTTTCGACTACATTGTTGTACTTTTTGTAATTTTGCAGGCAGATGGTTACGTCACCATCCAGTTTTGGTTCCACAAACAAAACCCATCACAACGAAAGAGAAATATAAAACGACAAGCCAAAATGACCGGTCTATTTCAATTACTATTGGATCCAGTTTCTCTCCGGTTAACGCTACTAAACCGGACCAATGACAAACTAAAAGACTACTCGGCCTGCAAAAAGCAGCAGCAAGTTAACACTAACTGAAGCCAACGAAACTACCTACCAAGATTTGCTCACCAAAATCAGCTAAAGCTTATCTCTTGATTCGATCCATATGATAAACCATTTCAAACAAAACTCAAATATATTCCATATGATCGATTCTGCGTGATCTTTTGGGTTGAAACCTTCTCGTGAGGAAAGAGAGTTTACCATTACTCTTCCTCCTCGTCAACCAAAGCCACCACAGGGATTCCTTTGCTTGTAAAACTTGTACATTTCACCTTCAATGTCTCTCCAATCTCAAACTCCGTCTCTTCATCGTCCTGTACTCATACACAGCAAGCAATCAATACAATGCAAGTATTGGTATATAGCCTTAAAATGTAACTCAAGAACATGTGTGAACAAGTCAAATGGGATTTTTCTGAAACATACCTCAAATTTGTACATTCCGCGGATTCCACCACCTAAATCAAGAACCAATCCATGAGTTCGAACCTGTTCAACTTTGGCCATCATTTCTATTCCTATTTTCAGATCCCGGGAATTAATCGATGAACTCTCTTCAGCCTTGTTCACTAAATTTTTCTCCTTCTTAGAGGGTTTCTTAGCTTTTGAATCAGAAACAACTGAAGCAGTACTATTGTTTTTGGGAGAAGAGCATTTGAGTTTCTCGTCTTGCTTCAGTGTTTCACCACATTCAGCTGGAGTTTCTTCAGGAGTACTGGATTCTGGTGTCTCCTCTTCCTTCTGCGTTGCAGTCTGTTTAGAGGCAGTGGATTTAAGTTTCCGGTCTGGCTTCAGTGCCACAGCGCGTTTCGGTTTGGTGTTCTTGTCCACAAGGGAAGATTTCTCTACCTCATCACACTCCACAGCAGTACGGATGACAACTGCAGGAACTGCTAATTTAGATTTCTTAGGAGGCTCTACGACACTTGGCATGCTTGCAACTATATCCTCTACACTAGACGTTTCTATGGAGACTGTAGACGACTCTTTCACCACCGCGATATTTTCAGGACCAGATGCTCGTTTGGGTTCGGGTTTGGGCAACAGTGCTTTGAGAGATAATTTAATGTTACCGCGGACATCCGTGTCAATGCACATCATAGTGATGTACTTGCCAATATATAACACATCTGAAACCTTGGAGACCTGGATGATTGCATAAGACACTGTAAGTTAAAACCAAATCTCGACTAGAGTAATGGCAAAGAAAAGAAAACTCTGAGACTGTCAATCTAAGTATTAGCACAGATGAACTGATTAAGATTTACTGTCTATTTTGTATAAACCAAACAACAATCTTCAAGAGATACCTAAAGGAAAATTTAGTGGACACTTACTGGTTCGTGAGATAGCTCAGACATATGTAGTAGGCCTTGCTGACCACCATTGAACTCAACAAACGCGCCGTACTCTTTTATAGATGTCACTGTGCCTTTGTACACGCCGCCAACTACTATTTCACGACCAATGATGAAATCAACCTGAGAACAGGCTTAAAGTCAAATCTTTGGAATATCATCTGCAATTAAAAGCTGAGTTAAGTGAAACATACCTTTTCTAGAGCCTTTTCCATCACAGCCTGATTCTTGGCAACAACAGTTAATGTTCCATCATCAATAGACAATCTTGCACCTAAATGATAGAAACATATTTTTCAGGAGATAAACTTCTAATCAAACTGTATAAAACCAAGTGGATATTATTCATAAGCTTATGGATTTCATTTCACTTCAACATGAGTTCTTCAATTCCGTAGTCTCAAAAAGTCACAGAAAAAAGCTTTGTCGATTAAAGTCAAAAGTAAAGAAATAACCTGTTTCCTCTTCAATCTTTCTCTTGAGTGCCCCCATAGGTCCAATCAGGCTACAAAGTGCATCATTGGTGTACTTCAAAGTTTCTGCAGGACAGACATAATTCTTCAGTTTGAGCAGAGGAAGTTTTATTAGCTAGCATTAACAAAAAAGCAAGAGTGAAAAGAAACCTAGCCGAGGGGAATGAGCCCCATCCCGGTCTCGTGGGGAATTTATGTCTCTTTCCATATGGTCCAAGATCTGAAGTCGTGCTTCGCGTGCATTTTCTAAAGATTCACAAACTATGTCTAATGGTATTCCAGCGGGTTTTATATCCAGTTGAATTGCCGTAACACCATTTCTTGTTCCAGCAATCTTAAAGTCCATATCTCCGAGATGATCTTCCAAACCCTGAAAAAGCAATGCATATAAACCCATTTGAACAACTTAATACCACTGACGAGTTAAATCATCATAAGAAGCACGCGGAAATGTTAAAGTAAGGATGGATCAGAGGACTGATGATGGTCATTCGCCTATCATGATAATACTCAACTGCCTCACAAATTAATAATATGATAAACAAGAGGAAAGAAAAAGCAGTAAAGTACACAAGAAGAAACCTACCAAAATATCAGTTACTATACGGTAGTCTTTAATTTCTCCACTTGATGGATCAACTTCAGTTATAAGACCAACGGAAACACCTGCAACATGAGCTCGTAGAGGAATTCCGGCGTCCATCAAAGCCATACTACCTGAGATACATAACCTTTTATTATGAACGTCTGAATTTGCAAAAGAAATACAAAGTTCTGGGTAAATGAGGAGAATTACCTCCACAAACACTTGCCATAGACGTGGATCCATCAGAGGACATTACTTCAGAGTTAATACGAATAGTATAAGGAAAAGCCTCTTCCGGGGGCAAGACAGCAAGTAAAGCCTTCTCAGCAAGTGTACCTACAGACAATATAAAACTCAGTCAAGCTTAATAAGCATAGAAAAATCCCTTTAGATGCTAAAAACACTAAGAAGTATAAGAAAATTAAACTCTCCAAACGTGACGACAAGATGCACTCAGTGTTCTAATATAAGCTCAAACGAACGTTGATATCCCACCAGATAGGGAAACTCAAAGGACAGTAGCAATAACTTGTTCGGAAAAAGTTACCGAGGAAATTACATGCAAATATAGAAAGGAAACAAAAAAAACCTACCGTGACCAACTTCACGTCTGTTAAGGCCTCCGCGTTTCCCGACTTCATTTGTACAATATGGAGGGAAGCTATAATGAAGCATAAATCTCTTCTTCGGAGGGCCAACAAGAGAATCCAAGCTTTGTGCATCTCCCGGGGCTCCAAGTGTGACAGTACATAGCACCTTTAACACATATAAGAAACATAATTTAGGCTCATGATTCAATGCACTGAAAAAAATTCAGTTTGACCTAGACAGAGGAAAAAAATTGAAACTAAGCTTCTGAAAAGGAACCAACTCATGGAAGTGATACATAGCACAGAGTGATGTCATTGCTTACGACCACAATCTATCTTTCCTTTTTCGTTTGGGTCAGACCATTTATGAAAGTCATTAGGGATGTAAAAGATTCTACCATTATTTTTACACTTTGCAACTAAAGTTTGATCACAAACCTGCGTATCTCCCCGTGAGAAAAGTGCCGACCCGTGCAACCCTGGTAGGTAATGTGATTCGCAATAAATGGGCCTAACTTCATCGAGATGTCTCCCATCAACTCGAAATCCATCTGATATCATCCTCGAACGGACTACCTGAATATTTTCGTTAAAGGGACAAAGTAGTAAGACAGGAAACAGAAGGAGAAATGCAAAAGCCTATAACACATTACTTGTGACTGTTTATGCAATCTCTGAAAGTCCTAGATCAATAAGTCTTAGCGCATCTCAAAGTGAAAAAATTGCATCTCAATTAACTAAGAAACAAGCCAACTATTTTTACAGAACATCGTAGAGTCTGGCTTCAATAGAACAGACAAAAATGAATTGATATTGCAAATCCGTAATTAAATAGATACAGTCATATGATTCACGCACTAAGTACTATGTCAAGTTTTCAGAACAAGATTGCCAAAACAGAAGTTAAGAGGAACATGAGAAAATTTTCAAATGTTAGTTTACAAAAATTACCTTCTTTCGCACTGTATCAACTGCCTTTGGAAGGATGCTCAAGCTTTCTTGATCGCCATCTTCCTCAAATATTTTTTTTTACATCTTTTCCAATGTTATCTAGAGCTTCTCCACGTTCAAACTGCATATATATAACATTATCAAACTGAAAATTTAAAATTTCAAGGCAAAAAAAAAGAAGCTAGTACGCACCTTTCCATAAGAAGGATCGGTAAAGACGGATTCTATACGCATTGCAGCCAAGTCAGCCACCTTTTCTAAAGTTTTCTCAGAAAGCATAGACAATTTATACTCCTTCTTTTGTTTCCCAGCTTTCTCAGCCAACCTTATTTGCGGGTCAATGTACTTAACAGCCTGTTTACGCAGAGATATAAAACTACGTATATTATTATACTATACATCAATCATCATAAATCCAACAAAGTTCTCAAACTTACCTCTGGATGGGCTAGCCTAAGAGCAGCTGCTAGATCCTTTTCTGAGATTTCACGGGATTGAACATCAATCATCATAGTTTTGTCCCTTGTGCAAGCGTATATCAGATTAAGATCACTTGAGCTAAGCTACACAGAGTTTGACCAAACAGAATATTACAACAAATGAGAAAGAGCAACAATTTGTAAATTCGGAGAGTATAGTATTATACAGATTTATACCTCATCCATAGTTGGATTGACAACAAACTGCCCACATATCCTTCCTATCCTGATCACTCCAATGGGACCTCCCCAGGGAACATCCGATAACATAAGTGCAGCGGATGATGCATTCGCTGCCAATATATCTGGATCCTGCTTTCCATCCGATGATAGCACACTCGCCATTATCTGCATGTGACGAAATTTACAAATTAAATCACCTCAAGAAAATACTTCTACATAGATCTATCTCCTAAGGAATTGAGGAAATTTCGAACCTGAACTTCATGGTAAAACCCTGACGGAAACAGTGGCCTTATCGGTCTGTCGACGAGACGACCACATAACAGTTCTCGCTCTTTTGGTGCACCCTCTCTTCTCATAAACGAATTTGGAATCAAGCCTTGTGCGTATTGCTTCTCCTGATAGTCAACCTAACAGTACACACCACAAGAGTTTCCAATAACAATTGATTAACATCAGCTCAAACAAAACACCATGAACCCATTACACGTACACACACAGAGACGCGGAGAAGAGAGAGATCGGAGAGGGCTTAAGCGAAAGGTTTAACGCACCGGTGAGAAAATTGAGCAGACAACAAAAACGAAAAAGAAGGGTTTTAGCGATCCCGGTTCGGTACGGATTTCTACTACGATCGAATTTTCCCCAGCATTAACCGGCGCCTATGATCACTCTTCTGATTATTGGACTCAATTACTGAGGCGGTTCGTTTAGTTTGGTTATCAATTTAAATTCGTACTTAAGCCTGGGAAAACTCAGTTTTCATTGTCTGTGTAAATCAAAATTCATGTTTGATAAGAAATTTAAACATCATTGTCACTCGAGTAAGCTAAGAAAAGCAGAACTTTATTTTTTTTAATCAAAAAAGCATAAACGTTTATTTCCAAATTTAAACCATTCACTAGCCAATATTATTCTTATGTTTCATAATGAGATTATGGCGAGCATTATTTTTGTATTGTTCCTAGAAATGGTCAGACAATAGTAGGCTAATAATTGAGCTGTGACTGGAGATTGGAGGCTACTGCATCAATGAACTCTTCTGTGCTCAAGTACGAATCCCTACTTACCCTGCATTCAAAGTTATTAAACCATCAAGAATCAGAAGTATGATGGTAATGGTATTAAAAACCGAATCCAGTATGAATCGGTTTGGCATCGATTTGTATACAACCTAATTTGAGGACATTCGAATATGTATACATTTTAAACAGAATTAAAGTTCACTATGGGGTTTGGTCCAGGTTAGTTGGTTTGGTTTATCAAGACGGTTAAAGCTTTTTCGTATTTCATGCAAATGACTTGATTGTAATCCAAAAGTTGCTGCTAGTAGGAAAAAGAAAGGTTACTTACTTGGGACCATGGACTAAAATGGCAAGATCCTTAGTCATTTTCCCTGTCTCAACAGTGTTAACACACGATGACTCTAGCTTCTTCACGAAACCCATCAATTTTTCATTCTTATCGAGTTTCGCCCTTCACAAGCAAATTGGGTAATCAAAAGAGAGTAGATTACTTGTCACAAGAATGTTGCAACTTGTAAGTGGAATAGGAAATGCATAACTTTGTTAGCTAATCTAAGCTAGAATCCCAGAACAAATGACGATAAAGCTTGTGCGTGAAAGAAGCTAGAGACCTGTGTTCTAAGCCGCGTGTCCATGCAAATATGGAGGCGATGCTGTTAGTACTGGTTTCTTGACCCTTTTGATGCAGTCGGAAATGCCTAGTTACAGTTCCATGAGCAGCCTCTGACTCTAGTGTTTTCCCATCAGAAGATAACTGAACAAAACAAATTATGTCACAACATTATTTGCAAACAAAATTGAATCTTAGCTTTCGGTTTGCAATACAAACCAAAACGGAGGTCATGAGGCCTAGTGAGCCAAACCCTACATTTAAAGGAAAATAAGGCAAAGTGTTAAGTATGTTATTGGCAAATAACCGATCAAAATTTAGGAGCTGTTTGTCTCAGATATATACCTTGGGCAAGAAGATCACTTTGCACATCACCGTCATAATTTTTGCAAGCCCACACATAGCCACCTTCGCTTTTGACTGCGTAAGCCACCATGTCATCAATCAGGCGGTGCTCATACCTAAAACAACAATACCATTTACATATCACCTTTATTGTCTATATAAAGAAAGAGGAAGCAGAGAGCAAATTTCAAGTAAATAAGAGCAGATAGATATTAACCAGATCGAGTGATCTTCAAACTTTTGCTTCCAATTCACCTCATAAACTTCTTGAAAGATGTCCTTGAACCTGTATTATTCCACCACATTTTAGATCAACTAGCTTACACAAACCCGGTACTAGGAGATCACCAAGAAGATCGAAACAGACCTGCCATCATATTTCTTGAGAATTGTGTTCTTTGTACTCAAGTATAGTGGCCATTTCTTAGCAAGTGCCATCGCCATAGATGACTCAGCAAAAGCACGAATCGACTGGCATGTCACAAAGCAAAACACAGTTGTTACAAAATAAAACAATCTTCACAACCAGAGTGAAAAATATAAGTAAACCAAGATAATAAAAGAGAACAGACCTCATCTACGTTGTACATAGCAAGTGCGACACCTGGACCTTTGAAATCATGTACATCTAGTTCCACAGGTGTGTTCCCATCTTCTGGGACTAATTAGACAACAAGATACATTACTTACAATCTGCACTATATGATCAAAGTAACCTTATTGTGTAATGAATATAGTTTGGAATGACCTTACCAAAAATCATTTTCAACTTTCCTGGCCCTTTAATTACTGCATCGGTGGCACGATACTGGTCACCAAAGGCATGCCTACCAATGCATATAGGTTTTTTCCAACCTGTAAAGACAAAATATGCGAGTCCTCATGTGCAATCTCAATACAGAGCATAACACAGAATCATAACAAGGCAAAATAATTTACCAGGAACAAGCCGTGGGATATTGCTGCACATGATAGGTTCACGAAAAACAGTTCCTAGAAAATATTGAACGTTATGTTAATAAAGAGAAAATTGCAATGCCCAAAGAACTTGCAACTGAATGAAATAAGAGTTGCAAAGCAATTTAACTAAGATTCCATATTCTGCAAAACATGTGACAAACCATTTAAAATGTTTCTGATTGTCCCGTTAGGACTCCTCCACATTGATTTCAGTCCAAACTCCTTCACTCTATCCTCATCTGCAAAAAATATTATACGCAAGATAAAAAAAAATACTTGGTCTAAACAAGGCAGCATATGTGTTGAAAATGAGAGGACATCACAAACCTGGAGTTATAGTGGCACATTTGATGGCAACGTTGTACCTGCATACAGAAAATGTTGAAGCACTAAATCAGCTTAATTTCACATAGAGAAAAGAATAATATCGAATTAAGGACACAGAAAAAGGTAAAAATTAATTGATAATAGAATATGCTATTGCGAGATGTGAGGCCAAAACAATTAATTTCAATTCAGGAGTTAAAATGTTTGAACAGTACCAAAAGAATCTAAACAAAAGAAAATGCAAAGACTCATCAGCACTTACTTAAGAGCTGCTTCTGCACTTTCAACCGTAACCTTGTCATCAGTAGCATCACGATTCAGAATTCCCAAGTCGTAGTACTTAATATCCAAATCGAGATAAGGATTAATAAGCTGCAAACATAAGCAACCGTCATGTGAGCTCTGTAAGCCATATAAATCAAATGGTGTACATACTTGGTGAAAACTGATAACAATATCCTTACTTTATCCTTTATCATACTCCATATCACTCTTGTCATCTCATCACCTGAATTTCCACAAGAAAATGAAACAATTAAGACACATTTCTCTAAGATCCTAAAGTTAGTAAGGAACACATAAGCAAGTGGATTTAAGAAATCATCCAAACCAATTATGTGCAAACTAAGCTAATCTAATGATACGAAGTACTGATCAATTTACACACATATAATGAAATTTCACAAAATTAAACAAGACATTCAAATCCCAAGTAAGAAATGGATGTTGCGCTAAAAATCTCACCATCCATTTCAACGATAGGGTTCTGAACCTGAATTCTATCAGAACCACCCGAAGAGGCAAAACATCGAACAGATAGAGCGCGACGAACGTTAACGGGAAAAGCGACACGATTCCTCGAAGCGTTACCGGAAAATACACCGGAACTGAGAAATCCCGGTGACTTGCATAAATTCCGAGTAGAAACGAACGAAGACGATAAACCAGCAGAGGATGAAGAAGACGACGATAACATGGTGACACCGGTACGGTAAATGAAACCGCCGCGCGTGAGCTTATTCAGCATCCGAGTCTCCGAGCTCTACTCTTATCACTTTCGACCACCGGATTCGAAACTTACCAGCCTAAAAAGCTTAAGCGTGTGCAGAACTTCAGAGACGATTCCGGCGAAATGGAAAAAAGAGAAGCCGTACTATAGATGATTTTAAATGGGCCTAAATTAAAATCTTACGAAAGGCCCACTCAAATCCAAAACCGGACCGACCGGTTTAGTTGTACTAATTCTGTAATTTGGTCCGGTTAGACTCCATATCTGATTTGATTTGGAAAAGGAAATTGAAAACCCTACTAAGGTTTATCTCTGGTCTGGTCAGATTTGCTCTCGCAAATCACATTATTCCCCGAACTCCATTGTTAAGCTCAAGCTTGCTTTTTCTCTTCTTCTTGGTTTTCTCCTGTGAGTATTTCTTTTTCCTATTCAATCAGCTTCTTCTCTTATAGAAACCGTCGCTTTGTCTGGCCATTGTGTTTGATTTCGCTTGTATCCGAAATTTGTGCCTCTTTGTTGAAATTAGGGTTTTTTTGAATCCGTGAATTGATTTTGTTAGTTGAAATCAAAAAAAAAAATTGTTTTTCTTCTGTGCAGTTGATTCATTACGAGGATTTTGAAATATCAATGTGATTAACTGTTCAATATTGAGTAGCTTTGGATTGATAATCAAATTGAGATTATATATTGTGATTTGTGTGAATTCATTGTTTCTGAGTTTAAAAAAAGTGTGTTGTTTGGTAATTAACTCGAGATTTTGGATTTTCAGAATCGACCATTAATCTCAAGATGTTACCAACTGAGTCAAAGAAAGCATTGTCATTCAAAAGGTACATTGAAGACGGCGACTTGGTTATCGTATACGAAAGGCACGATGTGATGAAACCAGTTGTAGCAAGCAAAGACGGTGTGCTTCAGAACCGTTTCGGAGTGTATAAGCACTCGGATTGGATCGGGAAGCCATTAGGGACGAAAGTATTCAGCAACAAGGGTAAATTTGTATACCTGTTGGCTCCTACTCCTGAGTTATGGACACTGGTGTTAAGCCACAGGACTCAGATTCTTTACATTGCGGATATTAGCTTTGTGGTAATGTATCTAGAAGTCGTGCCCGGCTGTGTTGTTCTTGAGTCAGGCACGGGAAGTGGTTCACTTTCGACTTCACTTGCTCGAGCTGTGGCTCCAACTGGACATGTGTATTCGTTTGATTTCCACGAGCAACGAGCCGAGTCTGCAAGGTAGAAACTTTCTGTAATCTTTAGCTGTGTTTAGTTGTGATTTTCATTGTGTTCGCTATTCATCTTTTGTTTTACTTTACTTTGGTACAGGGGGGATTTTGAGAAGACGGGTATTAGCAGTTTAGTAACGGTGGAGGTTAGAGACATTCAAGGACAAGGGTTTCCTGAGAAACTATCAGGTTTAGCTGATTCGGTGTTTCTAGACCTTCCGCAGCCTTGGCTTGCAGTTCCTTCTGCAGCAAAGATGTTAAAGCATGATGGAGTTCTATGCTCTTTCTCACCTTGCATCGAGCAAGTACAACGGACTTGTGAAGTCCTCAGATCAGATTTCATAGGTAATTTTATACTTTCTTATATCCAATTTCAAAATCTGTAGTCAAATCTACATACTAAATACTAACCACAACGTTTTCTCAGTATCCAAATCCTAGAACTGAAAACATGCCTTTAGATAAACTAAAGTTCTGTCCTTTAGTCTACCCTTTTCCCCGATTCATAGTCGCACATCGTTTGGGTTAATAAGTCGAAAGAATGATCAATTGTCATAAGCTTATAGTTCCAGCAAGTTTCATTCGAACTTATACCGGATTTTGATTGTGATGTGTTGATTTTTGCAGAAATAAGAACGTTTGAGGTGCTTCTGAGAACATATGAAGTGAAGGAAGTGAAAATGGATACTAGTAGTATGGTTGGTGAGAGCCACGACGATGACAATGGAGGAGAGAGACCTTGCAAGAGAAAACACCGTTCAAACGAAGATGGCAGCATTTCACAGGACAACAACTCTTCTACTGCTGCTACTTCAGTCGTCATGGCTCGGCCTTGTAGCGAGGCTAGAGGTCACACCGGCTACTTAACGTTTGCTAGACTTCAATGTCTATCTTAGCTTCATGTATTAGAGATATATTGCATGAATTTATCATCATGTTTTGGTTTCTTTTCTAAAACAAAGAAATAATTGTTGTGAATTTGATTGTTTTAATTCAGAATTTGAAATTAGGTAATGACAACCAAATATCTATTTTTCAAAAACATTAAACAGTAGTTTCCAGTTCTACAAATACATCTAAATCGTAAATTGAATCACAATCATGTCTAAATAGATTACTAGTAGTAAAATAAATTTAGAAACGTGTTTCCTTTTCTCAAAATGAAAAGGAGACATGTATTTATCATAACATTGCGATTTCATTTTAAAAAAACAAACAAAAAATATGAATTTAATTGTTTCAATTCAAAGTAAAATTTGGTAATGACAAAACCAAATCTCTGTTTTAAAACCATGCAACACGTAGAAACACAATCACATGTTTAGATAGATTTCTAGAAGTAAATAAATTAAGAAACGCGTTTCCTTTTTTCAAATTGAAAAAGGAAACATGCAAATACATCCCCTATATATTACCTTAACATCTCTTTATTTCTTTATCACGCACAAAACGATTCTCAAGAATTTTCACAAACATTAGAATTTATTTTCTTCGAAAACTTAAGATCAAATCCGCACCCGTCTTCTTATTTTCCCATCAGAAAAAAAAAAATGTGTCCAATGAGGTTTGTATTATTGTTCTTCTCAGCGCTACTTGCCGGATTTTTAGCGTGGAAGACGTTGAATTCTTCGCCGGAACTTACCTCCAACGACTCGAAGGATAAAGAAGGACTCGGTTTCAAAAGGAAGATGGAGAATGGTTTCTGGATCTTTGTTGATATGGCTAGTGGAAGGTACCTTTGGAGAAATCTCAAGAAGACGAGTGCTAAAAGTCATTGAAGAAGATGATTCAGAATATTTCGTCTCTTTAGCTTCTAGTGCATACTGTTAAGAACGATCCGGCACCTTAGATGAACTCGTAGTATCGTTTTTGGAAATTTAACCAAAAACCGTTCTTAGATATGTGTTTCTTGTCATAGTTTGTTGTAGAGTTTAGTTTGTGGTTTTTTCCCGTTCCATGTTATACGATAGAAAATCTTAACATGTTTAATTAGTAATTACCAAAAGTAATGATTCACATGCTTTTGTGAATTAATTCATTGTTTTATTTTGGCAACAAAAGCACTTCGTCTTTGATAATCAAAAGTGTTTCCAAACATTCGTAACTTGCCAAAATATAGAACACAAGTGTAGATAAAAGAAAACCACAAATTCTATGGTGTGTTTTACGCTAGGAAATCGAACGCATATATGGTACTAAATCTTAGTCCTTGGGAATTTCTTTTCTCCAACTCTAGACCAAAAACAAGCCAATCTGATAACTATTTCTGATTTTACGCGAGCATTACTGGATTAAACAAATCCATCACATTAACAAGATCAATATCACTTTAACCAAATCCATAATAAAGCGACTGTAGAAGTTGCATCCCACTTCAAAATATAGCCCAAATCAATCCATGTAACTCTAGGTGCAAAGCCTATAAACCTTGCCATTCATATCTCTATTTTGGCAAACAAAAGCACTTTCTTACTTTTTGGTATGAATGTTAAGATTTATACTAAATTTTTTTCTTATGATTTTACAACGATGTTGATATAACTTATTACCAGGGAAATAGTGCTGAAATTTAACGAAGCTTACAAAGCACTTGCACTACAATGAAAGTAACCTCTAAGGCCATGTTCAACCATTGTTCTTAAGATGTTTTTAAGATGTTCTTAAGTAAAAAAAAATTAAATAAAAAATTGATTTTGGTAAGATATGTTGAAGAACTGTTCTTATTTAAAGACTTTTGGAGCTGTTCTTAGAGGTGTTCTTAAAAGATTTAATATAAAAAATTGTTAAGAACTTAAAATTAAGAACAATGGTTGAACATGCTCTAAGAGAAGGAGAACTTACACTTTGTCCTTATGAATCAAAAATGTATCCTATATAATTAGCGTAAATAGAACATAAATGTGTTCATAAAAGAAAACAACAAAATTTCTATAGAGTGTTTCGGATAGAAAACCAAACTCATGATACTTAATCTTAACCCTAGTATCAAATTTTTCCCAACTCAGGACCATAAAATGATAGTCTAATGGCTCGATATCATTGTAACCAAAATCCATAGAATCCATGGTAAAGTGAGTGTAGCTAGAAGTTGCGGTCATCCCGCTATAAAATGCATAGGTGTTTCTTGATTTCCAAATATACAAACCAAATATCTTTTTAAAAACAAAGAAATAATTTTCGTAAATTTGATTGTTTTAAAATTTGGTAATGTCAAAACCAAATATCTGTTTTTTAATCATGTTAATCTTAAATTTGATCACAAGAACATGTTTCAATATATTTCTAGAAGTAAAATAAATTTGGAAACGCGTTTCCTTTACTCAAAATTAAAAGGAGACATGAAAATACATTCCTACATATAGATCAACATCGATCTGTTTACTTCTTTATATCACACACAATACGATTCTCAAGACTTTTTACAAGCCCTATAAATTCTGAGATCAAATCCAATATCGTCTTCCTCTTTCTTTTTCCCCACCAAGAACCGTCATGTGTCCATTGAGGTTCGTATTACTGTTCTTCTCAGCGGTACTCGCTGGATTTTTCGCATGGAAGACGGTAAATTCTTCGCCGGAATTTACCTCCGATGACTTGAATGATAAAGAAGGACTCAGTTTCAAAAGTAAGATGGAGAATGGGTTCTGGATCTTCATTGATATGGCGAGTGGAAGGTACCTTAATTTGGAGAAATCTCAAGCATATGAGCGAGAAAAGTCAATGAAAGAAGATGATTTAAAAAAGCTTTCGTGTGTTTAACCTCTAGCTAGTGCACAATGTTAAGAGCAATTTCGAAACTTAGACGAACTTGTAGTATCGCTTTTGTTAAATGTTCTTCGATTTGTGTTTCTGTTGTCGTAGTTTGTTATATAGTTTAGATTGTGGGTTTTCTTCCGTTTCTTGTTATCTCTATAAACGTCTTTTAAAGGTCAAAAACGATAAAAAATCTTAACATGTTTACCAAAAAAAATTAAACCACTTGATCATAATTCATAAATAATTATTCACATGCTTTTATGAATTAATTCATTTTTTTATGAATCAAAAGTGTTTCATAAAAAGAGAACATAAGTGTAATTAACGGTAAGAAATCAAAAGACATTCGCAATTAACCAAAATAGAGAACATAAGTGTAAACAAAAGAGAACCACAAATTTATATGGTGTGTATTAGGCTAGAAAATCGAGCTCATAACTATTCCTGATTTCACGCGAGGATTATTAGATTAACCAAATCCGTCTCAAAGCGAGTGTGGAAGTTGCCGCATAGCCCAAATTAATTCCAGTATCTTTAGGCGCAAAGCCTAGAAACCTCTCGCCTTTTGCCTTATACCTTTTAAACCAACATGCAACATGTCCATAGTCTCGTCTTGTATATGTAACGTCCAACCAAACCCATTTATTATACTATCCAAAACACCAACACTCGTCAAAAACTACCTGAAAAACGCCCCTGGTTAGACTACCATAGTACAATTACTTGGGACCCTTAAGGTAACTATTAAAGTTTGTGAACTTACTTCAAACCAATATGTGCAATCCTTTATAACCCATTCAAAAGTCCACAGACGAGCGGTCAAGTCCACGAAAAGCCTTGTCGTAAATAAATTTAAACATTATTCAAAATTTGTGGTAACACGTAAATTAAATACAATCTCATTGTTAGATAGATTTCAAGAAGCAAATAAATTTAAAAAAGAGAAATTTTCTAAAATACCACACTTTTAAAGTTTTGTTTCCAAAAATACCACTAATTTTTAAAAATTTCAAAATACCACCATATTTTCAAAAGTTCAAAAAATACCACAAAAACAAAAGTTGATTTTTAAAGGTTTAGAATTTAAATTTTTGGGTTTGGGTTAACTGTTGTAAAATTAGGATATAGTTTTAGGGGGTAGGGTGTAGATTTAGGGTTTAGGGTTTAGTTTTGAATATTTAAAGTTAATTTGAATTTTGTGTTATTTTTGAAATTTCAAAAAATTAGAAGTATTGTGAAATTTTTGAAAATTGATGGTATATTTAGAAATAAAACTTTAAAGTATGGTATTTTTGAAATTTGTCTTTTAATATACGCGTTTCCATTTCTCAAATTGAAAAGGATACATGCAAATACATCTCCTATATTATACAGGCTATAGTATGCTATATATACCTCAACATATGTTAACTTTTTTATCACGTACAAAGCAATTCTCTAAGACTTTTACATACCCTAAAAGTTCATTCTTCGAAAACCTAAGATCAAATCCGAATTCGTCTTCTTCTTTTCACGTCAGGAAACATGTGTCCATTGAGGTTCGTATTTCTGTTATTCTCAGCGTTACTCGCCGGGATTTTCGCATGGAAGACGGTGAATTATACGCCGGAACTTATTTCCGACGACTCGAAGGATAAAGGAGGACTCAATTTCAAAAGGAAGATGGAGAATGGATTCTGGATCTTCGTTGATATGGCTAGTGGAAGGTACCTTTGGAGAAATCTCAAGAAGTTGAGCGTGAATAGTCAATGAAAGTAGATGATTTAAAAGCTTTGGTCTGTTTAGCCTCTAGTTTAAGAACAATTCCGAAACTTGTGTTTCTTCTTGTTGTAGTTTGTAGCATAGTTTAGTTTGTGTTAAAGGTCAAAACCGATTATAAATCTTAACATGTTTTTCTTTTGTTATCTAAATCTTAACAACTTTTTTTTTTGTCAACAAATCTTAACATGTTTATAAAAAAAAAAACCACTTGATCTTAACTAATTATTTTTTTAATTTAGGCAACAAAAGCACTTCGTCTTAGATTACCTAAAAGAGTTTCCAACATTCGTAATTAGCCAAAATAAGACCATAAGTGTAAATAAAAGAAAACCACAAAATTATATGGTGTGTGTTTAGAGTAGTAATCCTTGCGAATTTCTCCAACTCCGGACCAAAAGGCATGCTAATCTGATGACTATTCATGATTTTACGCGAGGATTATTGGATAAACCAAATCAATATCACTTTAACCAAACCCGTGATAAAGCGAGTGTAGAAGTTGCGGTCATCCCGCAACAAAATATAGCCTAAATCAATCTATGCATCTTTAGGTGAGCCTATAAACCTCGCCTCATATATACCATTTAAACCAACATATCCATAGCCTCATCTTGGATATGTAACGTCCAACTCCAACCAACCCCACTTAATTATCATACTATCCAAAAGACCAAGGCTCGTCAAAACTACATCAGAAGTGTTTCCAAAGATTTGTAATTAGTCCAAATCAATCCATATGTAACTCTAGACCTTTGCCATCCATATCTTAATTTTGGCGAACAAAAGCACTTTATTTGTTTTGATATGAATGCGAAGATTTATCATATCTTAATTATACCAATTTGTTTTCTTCTGATTTTACAATGTTGTTGATACAACTTATTGCAAGAGAAATAATGATGTAATTTAAGGAAGCTTACAAAGCAACTGTACTACAATGAAAGTAGATCTGAGAAGTAGCTAGAACTTACACTTTGTCCTTATGAATCAAAAATGTATCCTATATCCGTTATTAACCAAAATAGAACATAAATGTGTTCATAAAAGAAAACTACAAAATTTCTATAGTGTTTCAGGCTAGAAAACCGAACTCATGATACTAAATCTTAATACTTTCGAATTTCTCCAACTCCCGACCAAAAAAATGCCAATTTAGTGGCTGGATATCATTCTAACCAAAATCCATATAATCCATGGTATAGCGAGTGTAGCAAGAAGTTGCGGCCATCCTGTAATAGCCCAAATCAATCAATGTAACTCTAGGTGCAAAGCCTATAAACCTCTATACTTTTAAACAAACATCAACATGTTCATGGCCTCGTCTTGGATATGTAACGTCCAACCAACTCCACTTAGAGCATCCTTAGAACATCCTTATTGCAGTGTTTTAGATGTCTTAATATGATGTCTAATGAATAAAAATGAATATAAAATTATTAAAATGGTTGTAAAAGGAAGAAAGCGAGTGTTTTTGTGGGGTATATTGAAATATAGTATTAATAAATTTTGAGTAGAGAGTGTTTAAAAGGAAGAGAGAGTGTTTAAAATTAGATTTTTTGGAGAGTGTTTTTAAAAGGAAAAGAGAGTGTTTAAATATAAAATTAATAAAAGTTGAGTAAAAAGATAAAAGAGAAGGTATAAAGTTGAGTAAAAGGAAAAGAGAGTGTGTGTGTTTTAATAATTTTATATGGTCTTTAGACCCTCTTGGGTCTCCAATGAGGATGCCCTTAGAGCATGTGTATTGGAGACAATTATCAAAGTGTCTAAAACATTTTTTTATTACATTTTATTTACTTTTAGGACACTTTGGTAAGTGACTCCAATATACATGCTTTTATATTACAGATTTTAAAGTTTGTGTCTTAAATATATTTTAACATATAATATTACTGGGTTTTGCACTTTTAGATTTTAAGTGTCCTAAAAATTATCTTTATGAGGAGAAAGTGTCTTATATATGACACAAATCTTATTATTAGGACCTCCATTTGTATTATTTTTAATATATTTTATAATTGAGACACAAAATTAAGACTCACTAAAGTGATCAATAAGGATGCTCTTACTATACCATCTAAAGGACCAAGGCTCGTCGAACCTACATGAAAAGACGAATTTAATCTTTTTAGCTAGAATAACATTACTTGGGACCTCAAAGTAACTTTTTTTTTTTGTTTTGTGAATTTTACTTCAAACCAATATTTGCAATCTTTTTAGAACATAGATCATAGAACGGTCACTTCCACTAAAAACTTTGGTTGTTTCTTGATTTCCAAATATACAAACCAAATATCTTTTTAAAAACAATTGTTGTGAATTTGATTGTTTTAATTCAATGTTATAAATTTGGTAACGAGAAAACCAAATATCTGTTTTTAATTAACCATGTTAATCTTAAATTTGAGCACAAGCACATGTTTTAATATATTTATAAAAGTAAAATAAATATAGGAATGCGTTTCCTTTTCTCAAAGCGAAAAGGAAACATGCAAATACGTTCCCTATATATGTCAATATATATTTACATTTTACAAGCCCTAGAAATTCATTCAGGAATTTTGAGATCAAATCCAATATCGCCTTCTTCTTTCAAGAACCATACACTACAAGAAAACACTGATTTAGCGTCGGCATATTTCGACACTAAAACCTCTTAGCGTCGATTTAGCGTCGAAATACATTTCGACGCTAAACCGTCGACGCTAATTCATTTTCGACGCTATTTCGACGCTATTTTCGCGTCGAAATGAAGTTCGACGCTAATTCGACCATAATTTAGCGTCGGATGTTCGACGCTAATCCGACACAATATTTTGACGCTAATTCGACGCTACTGTAGCGTCAAATTAGCATCGAAACGTTTCGATGCTAAATGGATGCTAAATCGATGGTAATTCGATGCTAAATTAGCGTCGGATTACCGTCGACACCTGATTCATTCGACGCTAAATCGATGGTGATGTAGCGTCGAATTACCGTCGATACCTGATTCATTCGATGCTAAATTAGCATCGAATTAGCGTCGAATGAATCAAGTGTCGACGCTAATTCGACGCTACATAAGCATTGATTTAGCATCGAATGATAACATTTTTTTTTTAAAAAAATTATTACACAAAATTATTATAAATTAAAAATTATTATAATTATTATAATAAAAATTAAAAATTATCCGATACAAAATAAAATTATCCGTTACAAATGACATTAAAACGCTAATCCGACGGCGGTTGTTGGGTCCTTAGGTTCACGATATCTTCGAACTCTTGGTGGAATTGCGTTGCACCGGAAGGTGTAGGAGGCGATGGAGGACGATTCATCCCTTGCAAGGCAGTGGCTAATGTCGGGTTATCCACTGCAATGATGTCAAAGAGACTGCTCAATGACAAGACATGGGTCTTTAGCTCCGCAATCTCAGCTTTAGCAGCTTGCAACTCAGCGGTCAAACGCAGCTGAGACAAACCCGGCGAGTAAGAATATTGAGAAGACGAACAAGCTGCCGGGACATCTTTGATGGATCCAACACCCATCGTTCGTCCTTTCTTCTTCGGTGCAACCTAAAAAATAAAAGTGTTATACAATAAAATAATAATTAAAAATAAGTTATAATTAAAAATAATTATAATATAAAATAAAAACCTAATAAATTACCTCGTAAAGTCTATCGAAATCTTCGAGACCCATCGTTGACTGGACAGACTCATCTAGCTCTTCCAGTCGTGCATTGTACGCGTTGAACGTTTGTTTCGCTTGAGCGGTAACAAACGTCCCATCTTTCCTCCGATGAGTTTTCTCCATCACTCTAACCATCGGAGGAAGATCACCGCCATCAGCCTGTTAAACAAAAATAAACAGAGATAAAAATGAAATATATAATAAATAAATATTTAAAATATAAATAATCAAATAAAGTAATTTAATACAAATATTACCATTTCTAATCGTATTGTGGCGTATGATGATTGACCCGCACAATACTTTGAAGGTCCATCTCCTTCGGCCACCGGCGTGAGACGGGATGCAGAACACTTCCCCGATTTAACCATCGATTTGGGATCCTCCCAATACTGCACTAGACCCGACCAAACATCGGGATCCATCCCGAGCGGCTTCGCCTCATCGCCTTTCTTGCCCCACGCTTTCTTCAAGTTCGTGACGTAACTGTTGAGACGCTTTAGGGCCTTCTTCTCGAACGCCGCTCACACTTCGAAAGTATGAGGTTCCTCCCAATGCCACTCTTGCTACAAAAATACGAATAATGTTATGAATATATTTATAATCAAATAATTTAGTAAATAAAATT
Source organism: Draba incana (assembly GCA_963576765.1). NCBI lineage: Eukaryota > Viridiplantae > Streptophyta > Magnoliopsida > Brassicales > Brassicaceae > Draba > Draba incana. Next base: position 10,415,152 of record OY755205.1, read on the forward strand.
AAATAATATAAAATGACTTACCGCCCATGACTCGAACCAAATATCCCGAACATTCTGCGGCGTCAAGCTCCAATTAGGATGTGGCATAGTTAAGTGGGCCTTGATTGCCTTGGTGACCGAACGCCCAACCTTGTTATCCGTAAACCTATTAAACAAAATATTAGAATGTTAATAATTTAATTATAACTTGTAATTAAAAATTAATTACACAAAACAAATTTAATTAGTAATATTGAAAAAAATTAAAACATACCATAATGTACCACGAGGCCTCAACGAATGGATAATCGTAAGCCGTGTCTCACGTCCAGGTTGGCGGAGAAGCTCAGAAATCCGCATCATAAGAGGCGCATTTGGCGGTGGAGGGGGCTCATTGTGGTCATCGGGATGATCATCTTTGCCTTCTTCTGGCTCTGGATGAGGCGGTGGCAGAGCTCGTGGCGGAGCTCGTGGCGGAGCTCGTGGACGATAGTTCGCAGCCTACGAACCTGACCCTGATCCTGATCCGAATCAGCGACGACCATCGGATCCGGGAATCGAAGCATCCTCGCCAAATAACTGGTCGTATGAAGGAGAATGACGTCGATCAGCCTATAAAATAAAACAAATTTATTAAATTTAAAAATGTAAAATATAAATTTAAAATTTAGGACATAAATTTATAGTGCTAAAATAATTTTTGGAAAAATGAGATATTTTATATTTAAGAAATAATTTTATATTTTTGAAATAAATTTAACATTTATGAAATTATTTTATATTATCGAAAAAAACTTGTAAATTCGTTTTTCATTTACAAAAATTATTTTAACATCCAAAAAACTCCTAAATTTTTTATTTGACTTTACATAAATAAATTTCATAAAATCTAAATTCAAATCTATAACTTATCAAATCTAAATTAAATTCCATAACTTATCAAATCTAAATTCAATTCCATTTCCTAAAATTTATTTTCTACATTTTTCCTAAAATTTATTTCATACCAAATTTCCTAAATTCTATTTACTACAAGTTTATTAAATTTAAAAATGTAAAATATAATTTTAAAATTTAGGAAATAATTTTATAGTGCTGAAATAATGTTGGAAAAACTTTTATATTTTATATTTAGGAAATAATTTTATATTTTCGAAATAAATTTAACATTTATGAAATTATTTTATATTATCAAAAATAACTTTTAAATTCGGTTTTAGTTTTAAATAAATATTTTAAAATCAAAAAACTCATAAATTTGTTTTATTCGACTTTACATAAAATCTAAATTCAAATCTAAATTAAATTCCATAACTTATCAAATCTAAATTCAATTTCATTTCCTAAAATTTATTTCCTACATTTTTCCTAAAATCTATTTCATACCAAATTTCCTAAATTCTATTTACTACATATTTCATAAAACCATTTTCTAAAATCAATTTCATTTCAAATTCCATAACTAATATATATAACTAATTTATAAGTAATTGCAAATATATATAAAAAATTTAAATATAAAAAAAATTATATATTACCATTTGTTTTCCGGCGGTGGCTGACGGCGGACGGAGATGCGGAGGAGGAGAAGCGACGGCGGCGGAAGGAAGGAGATGCTGCGGCGGCGGAAGGAAGGAGATGCTGCGGCGGCGGAAGGAAGGAGCGGCGGCGGCGGAAGGAAGGAGATGTGGTGGAGGAGAGGGAGAGGGAGAGGAGAGGGAGAGAGAGAGGCGACAGAGAGTGGGAGAGAGAGAGAGAGAGGAGTGGGAGAGAGAGACCGGCGGTGGCTGGAGAGAGAGAACGACGGTGGTCGGAAATGGAGAGAGTGAGAGGAGAGGATTTGCAGAAACCGGAGAAGAACACTTCGGTCTCCGTATTAAAATCGGGAACCGACGCTAATTCGACGCTAAATTAGCGTCGAATTAGCGTCGGATTATATTTAAATATAATTTCTATTCCCCACGCAGTGTTAATGTTACCGATCCAAATTTATTTGATTTAGCGTCGAATTAGCGTCAAACTGCCCACCAATTCGACGCTAAATCAAAATTAATTCGGTTTACCACCGTTGGTTTAACAAACGTAAAATTTTTTCAGATAGCGTCGAATTATCATCGAATCGATGCTAATTCGATGCTACCTTAATATAATTTTACGTTTGGGGTTTAGGGTTTAGGGTATCCGCCATTGGTACGAAAACTATCTTAGCCCTTTCAATATTTCATATAATAGAATAATTTAAAATTTTGAAATTTGAAATTACATATTTGGTTCATAAAGGGTTATGATGGTATATTTAAACCTATATAGTTTTTTCAAATAGAAGTCCTTACATGCATTTGTAACATCGAATTTTACAAACATACTAATTTATTGGCAATTAAATCTTTGAATATAGATAACATTGTAGCTTCACTCTGAATCGTCGACGTTAAATCTTTTATTGTTTATACCCTAAACCCTAAATGAAAAATTAGTTTGATTTAGCGTCGAATTAGCATCGAATCACATGAATTCGACGCTAATTAACAAAATTACCGTCGAATTAGCGTCGAATTCATGTGATTCGATGCTAATTCGACGCTAAATGATTTAGAGTAAAGAAACCTCAACATATACGATAACAATCTTAACCTATTTAAAGATTTTAAAACCGCAACATATAACGATAACAATCACATGTATTTTTACATATCAAATTTTCTACATATTTACTAAATCCATTTCCCTACAAATTTATAACAAAATATACATTGATATGTCATTACTAATATATAAAATAAAATGAACATAATTTTTTTTTTAATGATTTAGCGTCGAATTAGCGTCGAATTCATGTGATTCGTTGCTAATTCGACGCTACTTTTATTAATTAGCGTCGAATTCATGTGATCTGACGCTAATTCGACGCTAAATCAAACATATTTTTCATTTAGGAATTAGGGTAAAGAAACCGCAACATATACGATAACAATCTTAACCCATTTCAAGATTTTAAAATCGCAACATATAACGATAACAATCACATGAATTTTTTCTTAACAAATTTCCTAAAATCTATTTCCTACATATTTCTTAAATCCATTTCCTTACAAATTTAAAACAAAATGTACGTATTGATAATTCATTACTAATAAATAAAATTAACTTTTAAAAAATAATAATTTAGCGTCGAATTAGCAACGAAATAACATGAATTCGATGCTATTAAACAAAATGAGCGTCGAATTAGCGTCGAATTCATGTGATCTGACGCTAATTCGAGCTAAATCAATCAAATATTTTATTTAGAAATTACGGTAAAGAAACCACAACATATACGATAACAATCTTAACCCATTTAAAGATTATATGTTTACAACATATAACGATAACAATCACAACAATTCAATAACAATCTAACAGGAATGAATTAGTGTCGATAACAATCATACAACGAGATATATTGATTATGCAACTCCAATAAAATATTACAAATAATGAAACATAATTTTTAAAACGACTTCTTTCACAGGTACATTAGAGACTTGAAAATATTAAACATACAACGGTTATGGTACAAGTACATAATAAACTACTAATTTTTAAAACATATATGTATACACTACAAAAAACGGTTAGAACCAGAAAGTTTTCTTTCCCTTTTGTTTCTTTGCTAGAATATCTAAAAATTCGTCGCAAAATTCCCTTTTGATTGTATCAACATCTAGATTTAAGTTTGGGATTTCTGGACTTTGTGCAAATTCATAATCGTAGTAGTGATCCTTACATTCATTTGAAGTACTTCCACCGTAAGTATCTGACTTTTCAATCAATTGAGATGGTTGTCCGTCTTCGATTTGCCTATACAAAACTCCATCGACAACCCGCTTCTGGTCATGACATTCTGGCTGCTTATCATATTTGTGTTTTGAATAACTGAACACATCTTCAAATTTGGGACTCACAACATTGGCAGGAGAGCATGAATCAGCTTCCCATGAGTATGTGGGTATCTCTTTAGTATATTCGTCGCACTGAGATTCAGTTTCCCATGAGAAATTAGGAATGTGGTGGATGTTTGGCAAGCACTGGCTGTCCGGCACTATTGTTGATGTAGAATCTTCATTATGGGTTGGTGAACACGTATCAAATTCCCACGAGTAAGTGGGTATCTCTTGAGTGAATTCGTCGCATTGAGTTTCGGTTTCCCACAAGTATTTTGGAATATCAAAAACATTTGCCACGTTTGTTGATTTAGAGTCTTCCTTAGGAGAGCTGGAAGACATTATGTGTGTTATTGATAGGTGTAAAAGTTATACACTCCATCATATGTATTTATAGTAGAAGTTATATGTTTAAACTTAAGTAAAACCATATCCACAAATAATGAAGATAGTACGAAACTTTGTAGTCCACATAATTTGTTTTTTCTTTGCATATTGTCTTGTCAAATCACCTTGGTCTGTAACGATTATGTCCACATTTTATGTGGTTAACCAAATCTTTCATTAGATTTTTAGTATAAGAATATGTGGTCGATCAAAGTATCAAGTTATAACATTGAAACGAATAATTTTTGAAGCACACATTAATCGGAAATAAGATATTTCAAAATTTGATACATTATTTTAACTAAAAGCTTTACAGATAAAAGCCTTACAGAAATAACAACACACATAATATATAGTACATTACTAGACATGTAATCCACATCCCCTTACTAAAGCACACAGTAATCAAAAATAAGTAAACACTTATTGTACTGACGAGTGACCGTCGTGCGGCAATAGTAGTTATACATTACCAATAAAACACAATTCTTAATGATCCATCTCAAACTTCAACATGTGTTTGTCACAACAACCGTAATGGTCATTTGGACATTTAAAAACAGAGACAATCGGTTCTTTATAAGCATCAATAGCATGCGTCGATGGAGGTGTTTTCAGGACTACATTTTCTCCGCTGGTTGCAGAGCGTTCTTTAGGAGTCTTGTTTGGAGCAGGCGAAGTAGAACCAATGTGTATAGAACGGTTCGTTAAGTTACTGAGACGAATCGTAGAAGAAGGTGGGGTGTTTGATTCTGGTAAAGAATCAAGGAAAGAAGTTATTATCTTCTCTTCCTCGGATGGATTTAGAATTATTATCGACATGGTTGATATTAGGTGTTTTGTGTTTTCGATATACTAATCTAATGAAAGCAGTACCTATTTATAGATTTTAAAAAATTATTATAACAACTTTAGCATAATAGATCTTGGCCGTTAAATGATGTATGGCACATCTAACCATTCAAATGAGTTGTCAAATCGGATTTGTTCCAAACACTTGTGTCCATATAATTTTTGTATCTTTAAAATATTTAAGTGGAGATTTTAGCATCGATTTTGCATCGAATGTTAGCATCGCAGTAGCATCGAATTCCTTTGCGTCGATTTTGCATCGAATTCGCGTCTTTTTGTGTCGTTTATAAACGGCGCTAAAAAATTAGGCGAACCACATTAAGTGGCCGACAATGTCATTCACGGAATTGATTTCTTTATTGCACACTGAGATGTAATGTCGCATCAATTTTAGTTCTTTTCTTATAAACACATCGACACGGTAAACTTAAAATATCTCTGTATTTTGCCTATATAAGTCAGAGTAATTCAACACAAAATCATAACACAAAAATATTCAATTTCGAAATGGCAAACAGAGATCTATGGAATTACTATATGCAAAACCGAGCCTCCGTTCAAAACCCTCCAAACACAACTCTGGTTCCTTCAAGCCCTCCATACGATGACTTAAATATTATTGATGCTCCACCGACAATTTCACTCCAACCAACTCAACGATCCCAAAACCAAACGCCTGTAATGCCGGGACCTGGCCAACTCATACGGCGAGGACTGTTTCGCAAGAGGTTGCACGATGCAAAGGTGTTGCGAGGTGAAAGTTCTCAGACACGTCCAACACAAGATTTCATTCGTGAGGTCATCAATGAGCCACTACAGGGCGACCAGGATTTTAGTAGTCCTCGGTGGACTTCTACTATCGATTACATAATCCGTGAAGGTATATATATATAATTAACGCTTTTACCATTACAATAATGATTGAAGATGACAAATACTAACTCTATCATTCATAAATGTAGGTTCTTATAACCACAAGAGCACACCATTCTGGACCCAAGTTGCAGAAATTCAATCCCCGCATTCACAATTTGTGAAATGAAAAAGGTTTACGTTGTCGATAAATATTATATCCATTTATAGATACAATTTATCTGACAAGTAAATTGTATCTCATTTTTCAGATTGTGGCTTTGCTCCCCAGTTTGACCCCCAACGGGCAGGGAGATCTGTTAGTAACCTTAAAGGATCTGTCACGAAAAATCGAGGGAACCATGCACCATAACATCTTCAAAAATGACGAGTACAAACTCGCCACTTTTGTAGGTACGGTGGTCATTCTACAGAATGTTACAGTATGCCGTTTTAACATGAACTCTAAGTACCTCAACATCACAGAGCGGAACATTGTTAAGGTAGATTTTCCATAACTTTCTAAATATTTCTGATAATTATAAACTGAATTCCTTTTCCAAACAGATGATTGGTGCTAATTCGATGATTGCCGAATACGAACCAACCGAAGTATCTACTATAAAAGAGGAAGATGAAGGAACTACTGGTATGAATATGAAACAGTTCCAGACTCAAATGATGAATAAACATCCGACTCGTCAATGGTTAAGAATAAGCTTAATTAAGGCTTTATGTTGCTTTAATGTTTAATATTTTCCTAGTATCCATAGTACGAGTTTATAATAATGTTGTTATCTGTAATATTTTCTATTTTCTAATTAATGTAATATTTTATGTGTAATGTAATATTTTTAAATGTTTAATGTTATATGATAATATTAAAACTAATGTTTTGTTTATAGATGATCTTCCATTCGAATAATTAAAATACCATTAACAAAAAAACTAATTTTTAATATTAATGAATGTTAAAAACGAACAGAAATTGCTCGTAGCCTAACGGGCAAATCAGCACATGTTACTGCATAGTGAACCCGAGTTCGAACCTATGGTCACGCCATTTTATGGTCACGCGATTTTATGTTCATCACATGTTACCGCATACAGATATTATGTTCACAACATATAACGATAATAAACACATGAATTCGATAATCACATATAACGATAACAATCACACGAATTCCTAAAATAAATACAAATGAAATAAAAACAGTCATATATGCTTCACTCTGAATCGTCATTTGAGTTGTCGTCATCCTCATCGGTACTTTCTCCTCTCTCGTTTGCGAACTCGTCTTCGGGGTTTTCTGCATCATTAGCATCCAGAAGTATTTTAGCTTCTCGATTTTGCGGATCTATAAGAATAATGTTGTCTATATCTGCTTCTGCAGTTGTTAGATCCATGGCCGTTTCATTTTGCATAGGAGTGTCGTTTGATTCAACTATCATTCCTCTAGGTACTATTTTAAGCACAAATAACCATGAAATCCCTGTTTTTCTGACACGTGGATATGGAATGAAACATACTTGATCCGCCTGTGATGCAAGGACAAATGGATCATACTTTGCATAAGAACGCGATCCATTAACATCGATAACACCAAACTTTCCTACTCGAATCCCTCGCCCGACAACTGGATCAAACCACTCGCATTTGAAAAGGGTGCACTTTAAGTTAACCAAACCAGGGAATTGCACTTGAATAATGTCTTGGATAATGCCATAAAAATCCGTGTCCCCGGCTCGAATTACCACACCATAGTTCGCAGTTGCTCTATTTTTGCCATGTTCGAACGTATGAAATACATAACCTCGTGTAAAATACATTGGAGATGACGTAACTTTCCCAAACGGACCTTGGATCAACTCTCTAAACCATACAGGGTATGACGTGTCTCCATAATCAATCTGGCAGATACAAAATACACATTGTAAATATAGTAGTATATACACAAATTGTACATATAGGTTTTTATGGAAACTAAATATATGTATTTTTGTGTTTAACTTATATACCTGAGTCCTCAACCATTTAGCAAAGTGTAGATCTTTACGTTTTTCAATCTCATCGGCGGATGCATTTGGGAAACCCTCGTTAACTTGGCGAATGAATTCACTAATAGAAAATATGGTTATAACAAATGCATTTTTTATATATGTTTCATAGCATATATAAGTACGAAAATAACTCTTTTGACCTCAATCCATAGTTGGTAATTATAATATGTACCTCAGAAATGGGCTAACTTCGTCGCATTGTAAGAGAATATATGTGTGTGCACAATTGTAGTCTTCGAACGAGGACCAGTCTTCTTCTCTTATGATTCCGGCCTGCCTACCAACTACACAGAATATATCTGGGACATCTGAAACTGGATATGTTTGTGCGATGCTACCATTGTCGTATCTACGTGGAGCTCTTTTTCGTGTCCGGATAGTTGGAGGGAAGTAATATGAGCTGAAATGAGAGGTTTCTTCGGTTAAACTGCCCGAAACAATTGATCCCTCAACCCTAGCTAGGTTTTTTGCCTTTCCTTTTAAGTGTTTCATGAATCTCTCAAAAGGATACATCCAACGAAATTGAACGGGCCCTCCTAAATCGGCTTCGTGAGGAAGATGGACAGGAAGATGCTCCATCACATCAAAGAAAGATGGAGGGAATATCTTCTCTAAGTTGCACAACAATATTGGGATGTTATTGTTTAGTTGTTGACATATTTAAATATCGTCATACAAAATATATCTGCAAATGATTCATGCACGTTCGTTGGCAAAAGTTATGCAAAGGCGAAAAGCAATAATCTCTGCATAAACACATGACAATCATGACTCTTTATACCAGAAATTTTTTTCCCTTGCTCCACAGACTTAGAGATTTTTGACAAGTATCCATCTGGGAACTTCACTTCGGTGGAAACCTAGTTGAAGAATGTTGGTTTGCCTTCGCTTGACAATCTAAAGCTAGGCACTGGAGCTCTCCCATCTCCCGTGAGATGTAACTCAACTCTAGAGCATAGAAGGGGCAAATCCAGTCTAGACTTCATGTTGTCTTTAGACCTGCCTGGAACGTTTAAGATGGTGTGCATGATGTTATCGAAAAAGTTTTTCTCAATGTGCATGACATCAAGATTGTGGCGCAATAGATGATCCTTCCAGTACGGTAGATCCCAGAAAATGCTCTTCTTATGCCAATTATGTTCTTCAAGGTATCCATCTGGGAGATTGGTCAAAATATTAAGCCAATTACCACCACGTTTTGTTGTGTCTTAAGCTCCCCAATAATCAAGTTAACCTTCAATTTATTCTCCTGAAAGATATGGAGGTGGGGGGATACATACACGTTTGCCCTTTGTGAACAACCTCCTGTTCCCCCGGTACGGATGGTTCATAGGGAGAAACATCCGGTGATAATCAAACCAACAAGATTTTCTACCATTTTTTAGTTGGAATGCATCTGTTTCATTTTGGCAATACGGACATGATAACCTACCATGTGTTATCCAACGAGATAACATTCCATAGGCTGAAAAATCGCTTATCGTCCACATAAGCATAACTCGCATGGTAAAATTCTTTTTCCTAGAGTAATCAAAAGTACGAACCCCATGAGACCACAACATGTTCAACTCGTGAATCAGCGGCTGTAAAAACACATCAATAGGTCTTCTTGGATGCTTCGGACCAGGGATTAAAATACTCAAAAACAGAAATTCCCTCTGCATGCACATATTAGGCGGAAGGTTATAAGTTGTCAATATAACCGGCCACAAAGAATATTGCCTGCCTGACATACCGAACGGACTAAAACCATTTGTACATAGGCCAAGATAAACATTGCGCTTCTCTTTAGCAAAATTAGAGTGTACCGATTTGAAGTGTTTCCAAGCTTTTGCATCAGAAGGATGATGAACTTCTCCTTCAATAGTTGAATGTTCTGCATGCCACCTCATTGATGCAGCTATGCGTTCTGAATGGTATAACCTTTGTAGCCTATCTGTTATGGGCAGGTACCACATTCTCTGGTACGACACTTTTCTACCAGCTCCTTGGGCTTAAATCTTGGTTTGTGGCAAAATCGACATTCCTGCAGATCTTCATCATCTTTCCAAAATATCATGCAATTGTCAATGCAAACATCTATCATCTGCGAGGGCAATCCTAAACTAGAGACTAGTTTATGTATGTCGTAATATGACTCAGCAGCTTGATTACCCTCTGGCAAATATTCTCTTAGAAGAGATGCCCAATCATCCATGCAACTCTCAGATTGATTATGATCAGACTTTATTGTCATTATCCTAGATGCCAATGATAATTTAGACAGACCTTCCCTACAACCTTCATAGATTTGTTGTTTTGCAGAATCAAGCATATCATAAAAAAAATTTGCATCTAAATTGGGTTTCTCAGCAACATCAGGAGTAGACATAACTCCAGGAAATACATCGGTTACCATTTCTTCGAACCTATTATGCTCTAACCCGACATCATGATAATCATTTTCTATAACAAATTGATGCCGATCATATTGTTCATTCGAATAACCCTGACCCTTATCCATAGGTTGGTAACTACAACTACCCGAAGTTTCATCTTCATATCCCTCTCCATGATAAAACCAAACGTAATACTCAGGTGTAAACCCTCTATTAAATAAATGCGTACCAACTGTATCAATTGTCTGTGGCCTCGAATTTTTGCACTTACGACACGGGCACACCATCACTCCGGTCCGTTGAATTGTAGGCACACTACTCGCTTGAGCCATGAAAATTTCAAGGCCGTTGAGGAACTCTTCTGAAAGGCCTCCATTTTCATCTTTACGTCGATACATCCAGCGTCTTAGTTCGTATATATCGCCCATTTAAAAATTAAAATTAGGGAGAAAAGATTTTTTTTTTTTCGGAATTGAAATTTTTTTATTTGTTTTGCAATTCTGAAATGATTCCTTACGGTGGTGGTGGGTGGGTATATATAGGAGATTTTAGCATCGATTTTGCATCGAATATTAGCATCGCATTAGCATCGAATTCCTTTGAGTCGATTTTGCATCGAATTCGCGTCGTTTTTGTGTCGTTTCTAAACGACGCTAAATAAGTAGGTGAACCTGTGTTAAATGTGTCATCTACCTACCAAATTCGACGCTATATTCGACGCTATGCGTTCGACGCTAAATTTGCATCGATTTAGCGTCGAACTTAGACTTCCGATGCTAAATCGATGCTAAATCGACGCGATATAGCGTCGATTTAGCTTTGAAATGTTTCGTCCCTAATTAGCGTCGATTTAGCATCGAATTGTGTTATGGACGTCATTACGACGCAAAATCGACGCTAAAATAGCGTCGGAATAAATTCGACGCTAAATTTCGACGCTAAAATACAGTTTTCTTGTAGTGATAATGTGCCCATTGAGGTTCGTAATACTGTTCTTCTCAGCAGTACTCGATGGGATTACCTTATGGAGGACCGTGAGTTCTACGCTGGAACATGTCTTCGGAAACTTGGAGGATAAACAAGAACTTAATTTCAAAAGGAAGATGGAGAATAGGTTCTGGATTCGTTGATATGGCTAGTGGAAGGTACCTTTGGAGAAATCTCAAGAAGATGAGGAAGAAAAAAGTCAATGAAAGAAGATGATTTTAAAACTTTCGTCTTTAGGTTAAGAACAATTCCGCCTTTAGGTTAAGAACAATTCCGAAACTTGTGTTTCTTTGTAGTTTGTTGCATAGTTTTTTGTTTTTTTTTTAATTTGTGTTAAAGGTGAAACCGGATAATAAATCTTAACATGTGTTTTTTTAATCATCTAAATCTTATGACTATTCATGATTTTACGCAACAATTATCGATTAACCAATTTGATATCACTATAACCAAATCCGTGATAAAGCGAATGCAGAAGTTGCGGCCATCCCGCACCAAAAATATAGCCCAAATCAATCCATGTAACCCTAGGTGCAAAACCTATAAATCTCGCCTTTTAAACCAGCATGTCCATAGTGACGTCTTAAATATGTAACGTCCAACCAACCCCACTTATTATTATACTGTCCAAAAGGCCAAGACTCGTTAAAACTACATGATAAGACGCCCCTCGTTAGACTACCATAGTATTACTCTTAAAAAAATTGTGAATTTACTTCAAACCAATATGTGCAATCCTTTTTAGAACCCATCAAAAGTCACAAGATGGACCACGTAGGCAATACCTTTTTTTTTTCTTTTCCAATTCTAAGAAAATTAATTATGGTGAGAACTACAAAATAAATCAAATTAATTGGGCTTAATATCATGGGCCGAGTTCTAAGAGAAGATTAAGCCCATTAAGGTAGTGAGAGCGGGATATTTTTGCCAATAGGTGGGAAGTAGTGAGTGTGAGAAACGAAGCGGCACGCATCTTTCTTTTACCTTTATTTCTACAAAAAAAATTCTCTCTTTCTCTGCGCCTGCGTAGATTTCTAAAGAGGGAAACTAGATCAAAAGCTCTCAGATTTCTCCTGAATCTCCTTCTCATACTCTCTCCACACTGAAATCAAGTATGTATTTCCGAAATGTTGATTTTTTTTATTAATTTCTTCGTTGTGCTCATGTCTCTATCTCTCTGGATCTGTTTTGCCGTACCATTTCTCTGTAGTTGGGGATTTGAAGCTGCATTTGTTTCCATTTTTCATACTTTATGCCTTAGATTATCTCTCTGTTGTCTGAAGCGTATAAAGATCGAACCTTTACCTCTGCATGTTAGGGTTTTCGCTCTCGTTATCTCCGAATCTGTTTCGTTATGCCGAAATTTACAGTCTTGCTGTTGTTAGGGTAATTTGAATCGCAAAAGTTGTAATTTTTTGAACCTTCTCTGTTGTTTCATTTCACTAAAGCTACTGTTCTTCTTCTTCTTCTTCTTCTTCTTCCAGGGCCTTTGGTAATGGCTACTGCTTCTACGATCCGTTACGCAGATGAGGATCCTAATCTTCCTAAGCCATGGAAAGGTCTTGTTGATATTAGAACTGGGTATCTTTACTTTTGGAATCCAGAGACTAATGTTACTCAGTACGAGAGACCAAAATGCCCTTCTCCTCCCGTTAGCTCTACTGTTAACCGTGTGTACAGTCCCAAAAAGGAAGATGATAAGTATAATCGAGACAGTGATGGTTCTAAGACTGACTCTGGATCAAGGTTTAGTGAGGTATGGACCTATGTCTGTTTGTACTTGTGGTTCATGGTGCTTGCTTTGAATTTTATCCCTCTTGTCTTAAAATTTGGTTTCATCTGTGACAGGCTTCTAGAAGTGGATTAGTGCAGTATAGTGATTCTGCTAATGGGCAAGGGAATGGTGCATCTGGTGGATCGGTTTCCAGAGGACCTCCTTCTTCAGCTGCAGTAGAAAAATTGTCCCCTGAGGCCTATTGCCGCCGTCATGAAATTACTGTTGATGTACGTATTTACGAGTGCACGTTTATAGGTTTTAACCATTGACTATTGTATCATATCAACTTTGATATTCATTTTCATTTTTTTGCTAGGGAGGCCAAGTACCACCACCTCTAATGTCTTTTGATGCCACTGGTTTTCCTCCAGAGCTTCTGCGGGAGGTATGGAATCATCTTTCTTTAACTATCATGTCAGGTTTTATTAACCTCACTCTGTGTTTGTTTGGATGGAGTAAATATGTCTATTTTCATATTGCTCTGTGCTAGGGAGCTAGACTATTTCGAGTCTTTATTGTTTTGTTGGATTCAGTGATTTATGAAGGAGTTTTTTTTGTCTACTAATTAAACATGTCTTGAAAACTCAACATAACTGTGTAGCTCACTAGACCATTAATGTTCTAGTGAGGTGTACTGTTATGAGTATTTTGTCATTGGATTTAGTGTTTATGGATGGAGCTATTAAGCCTAATCTTTGAAGAATTTTATAAATTGTCTTTTCGATTACTGGAAGAGGGTGTACATTGACTAGACAAAATTTTATGCCATGTGCACTCTCTTTTATCCCAGGTGCGATATTTGCTCTTGGAGGAGCTAATGTCGTACGCTGTGCCACTTCTTTGGGGTCCTTGCAAATTATTTGGAGTGCCCTTTTTGGTGGACCAAATATTTTGGTAAGGGCTTTCAAATTCACTCAAAGCTCGTGGCAGAACCTTTTGATGTTGTTGATTCATTTTCCCGTTGAATCCAGACGATAATTCTTTTGACACCTTAAGCCCATAATAACTTTGGCGTTCCTCTGCTCAAATGACATCCTGGTTTTTGTTTTTCCCCAGGTACACAATGCAGGATTCTCTGCTCCAACTCCAATTCAAGCTCAGTCATGGCCAATTGCGATGCAAAACAGGGACATTGTAGCCATTGCTAAAACAGGCTCTGGAAAAACTCTCGGTTACTTGATTCCAGGCTTTATGCATCTCCAAAGGGTCCGCAATGATTCACGAATGGGTCCAACAATCTTGGTATTGTCACCTACTAGGGAGTTGGCTACACAAATCGAAGCTGAAGCTAAGAAATTTGGTAGGTCTTTAAAAATTTCGTGTGCGGTAAGTCAAAAATCCCTGAATATGTAGTTACTGAACTTGCTACTTAAAGAAGCAGTCTTATTGAGTCTTTTACGCTGTGTTTTCTTTGTAGTGCCTGTATGGTGGAGCACCAAAGGGTCCTCAGCTACAGCAGATTGAAAGAGGTGTAGATATTGTTGTTGCAACTCCCGGGAGACTGAATGATATTCTTGAAATGAGGAGAATCAGTCTGCATCAAATATCGTATCTTGTGCTAGACGAAGCTGATAGAATGTTAGACATGGGGTTCGAGCCTCAGATCAGGAAAATTGTGAAAGAGGCTCCTAGTAAGCGACAAACGCTAATGTACACAGCAACATGGCCTAAAGAAGTCAGGAGAATCGCAGCTGATCTGCTTGTTAACCCTGCACAGGTCAACATTGGTAATAGTGACGAGCTTGTGGCAAACAAGTCCATTACTCAGGTTTGGATTTTGTCACTTGGTTCTGATTTCGATTATGTTAGACGTAATTACCATGAATCGATCTGATTGCTTCTTTATGTATTTTGTTTGATATAGACTATTGAAGTCATTCCACCGATGGAGAAACAGAAAAGGTTAGAGCAGATACTGCGGTCTCAAGAACCAGGTTCTAAGATTATAATCTTCTGTTCGACGAAAAGGATGTGTGACCAACTAGCGCGCAATCTGACCCGCACGTTTGGAGCCAATGCAATACATGGAGACAAGTCTCAAGCTGAGAGAGACGATGTACTGAACCAATTTAGGAGTGGCAGGACTCCTGTTCTTGTTGCAACCGATGTAGCTGCTCGTGGACTTGACGTTAAGGACATCAGGTATTAATATGATTCCATTTCCAAATTTCCGATATATAAGTAAGTTGGAAACATATGATACTGATGGAGAATATGTGATTTGCAGGGTTGTGGTCAACTATGATTTCCCAAATGGAGTAGAGGATTATGTTCATAGAATTGGAAGAACCGGAAGAGCTGGAGCAACTGGTATAGCTTACACCTTCTTTGGGGACCAAGATGCAAAACATGCTTCAGATCTGATCAAGATCTTGGAAAGAGCAAACCAGAATGTTCCTCCACAGGTCCGTGAATTGGCTACACGCGGTGGTGGAATGAACAAATTCCGTCGCTGGGGTCCAGGTGGTGGTGATTCTGGTTATGGTGGTGGCCGTGGTGATTCTGGCTATGGTGGGCGTGGTGGTGGCGATTCTGGCTATGGTGGTCGTGGTGGTGGCGATTCTGGCGGTAGAGGAAGCTGGTCTTCTTCGTGTGACAGGTAAATGAAGTTAAATATATACAACTTGTAGGATCTCATAACTTTTTTTTCAATATATAACTTACAAAATTGGTTTTGGTGATGAAAGCAGTAACTCGGGTTGGGGAAAAGAGAGAAGCCGTAGTCCGGAGAGATTCAACAGAGGTCCACCATCAACTTCCTCTCCGCCTCGCAGCTATCATGAGATGATGATGATGAAACAGAGGTAAGCTAATTATCTTTTACCATATTGGGTCAAATATATATATAGAAGGAGCCCTCCCTTTCGGTTAATTACTATTTTTGTGCCGTGTGTTTGTGTTGTTGAGACAAGTAGCTACTAAGTTTATCACCACACAACATCCGGTTCTAATGGTTTGTGCTACTAGGAGAAACCTTTTTGTTTATAACTATGGGAAAAACAAAGACTCGTTATGGCTTCTTTCTTTGTTGGTGTTTAAGTAGGATGTTCTCTTCTATTTGCACCAGAAAGATATTTATGTCGTCTAGCCATGACTATCACTTCAGCAAGTCTCAAAAAGCCTTGTGTGTGTTTTGTAATTGATAATTTAGACAAGTCTCGGTCAAGTTGTATTTCAGACCCTATTGTAACACCTGGATTTAACACTTGGCTAAATCTTACTCACAGTCCAAAAAGCCCAACTCTCCCCCAAAAGATATGCTTAGTTATTTTATTGCATATGGGTTACTTTTTGTAAGGCGTATAGTTAATTTCTAACCATAGGTACATGAAGCCTTAGTTTACAAGTCCTACATATAGTTGTGTCACATCATTGTACAACCGATGTTTTATATACTACTTTTTGAGAGCTAATACAATTCTATTTTCGTACATCCTGCTCGTTTTAACTGCAACAAGTAAAACCTGCTCATAACCCAGAATAAGTTACCTGCTCGGAATCCAGAACAAGTTACATGCCCGAAACAGCATACTTATTCAACATGCTCTCAAACAATCTATCTTCCATCCATTTTACAAAGAATCTCGAACCTCCTCACAAATTTAGTGTAGAACCCGCTCTCCGAGTTCAACATTTGGCGCGCTAGGTAGGGGCCTTCTCGAAGATTTCTTTTTACGCATAAAAAAAAAATCCGACCAAGCATCGGCAGAGACTACCGCTCCCGTCAATCAAATTCAGCTCCCGCAGGCAAAACTACTCTCTACTCCTACTCTTGTCTTTCTTGGAATCGAGCAACCCTCAAGCTCAATGACTGTCTTCCAACGACCGGAGCTACCCGCTAATTTCGTCTCCACCCAACAAGGAACCAAGCGTGCTCTCAGCTTGTCCTGCTCTCTCGAGCGCGCTTTCAGTTTGTCCTGCTCTCTTAAGCGCGTTCTCTCAGTCGGAGAGCAGGAACCAAGCGCACTGTCAGCCCGACCTCCGTATTTGACAAAATCGAACTAGCCGGCTCGCAGCGAACAGTCGGAAACCCGGTTGATCTCCGACAGACACTCGAGCGCACCAAAGATGTCCGACCAGACCTCACGACCACGCAACCTCCAGATTGCCTGCATCCCGAGCAGTCTCCAGGTCGCCTGTACCATGAGCAACCAGGTCGCATGTACCATGAGCAGCCTCCATGTCGCTTGCGCCATGAGCAGCCTCCCCGGTCGCCTGCACCCCGAGCAGCCTCCAGGTCGCATGCACCCCCGAGCAGTCTCCAGATCACTTGCACCCCAAGCAGTCTCCAGGTCGCTTGCATCCCGAGCAGCCCCCAGGTCACCTGCACCCCGAGCAGCCCCCAGGTTGCCTGCACCCCGAGCAGCCCCCAGGTTGCCTGCACCCCGAGCAGCTCCTAGGTCGCCTGCACTTCGAGCAGCCTCCAGGTCGCCTGCACCCCTGAGCAACCTCCAGGTCGCGTGCACCCCTGAGCAGCCTCCAGGTCACCTCCACCCCTGAGCAGTCTCGAGATCACTTGCACCCCGAGAAGTCTCCAGGTTGCTTGCATCCCGAGCAGCCCCCAGGTCACCTGCACCCCGAGCAGCTCCCAGGTCGCCTGCACTCCGAGCAGCCTCCAGGTCGCCTGCACCCTTGAGCAGCCTCCAGGTCGCCTGCACCCCTGAGCAGCCTCCAGGTCGTCTGCACCCCCGAGCAGCCTCCAGGTTGCATGCACCCCCGAGCAGCCTCCAGGTCACCTGCACCCCCGAGCAGCCTCCAGATCACTTGCACCCCGAGCAGCCCCCAGGTCGCCTGCACCCCGAGCAGCCTCCCCGGTCGCCTGCACTCTGAGCAGCCTCCAGGTCGCCTGCACCCCGCGCAGCCTCTAGGTCGCCTGCACTCCAAGCGTAATCCTACTCGTTTCCGAAGGTAATTTACTCGTTTTCGATCACAAAATTCCTATACTAACCCAAACTAACACCTAAGTAGCTCTGAGCTAAAATCTGTATCGATACTCTGGCCAAGTACTCGAGCAGAAGAATACTCAACCGCGTTTCCCATAGATGCAGTAGTGAAATAATCTACAATTCCATAAGTCGGCCGCATGGCCGAACAGGAATTTAAGCCAGGCCCCGACCTGCATGTTTTCCTAGGAACGTCTAAGCAATATATGCCGAGTATCCTCGCAAGCTTAGCCACGTGACGGATCTCGTCGTAAGCTAGGTTCCGACTCGCAGACAAACCGCGTTTCTCATAAATGCCGTAGTGAAATAATCTACAAATTCTCTGAATCGGATATTAACCGAACAGGAATTTAAGCTAGGTCCCGACCTGCATGTTTTCCTAGGAACGTCTAAGCAATATAAGCCGAGTATCTTCGCAAGCTTAGCCATGAGACGAATCTCGTCGTAAGCCGGGTTCCGACTCGCAGACAAACCCACTCGACCATCCAACGCGCGACCAGGTCGACTAAGCACACTCTCAAACCAACAGTTTGCCTAAGTACCAAACTTAGCCGCATAACATACAACGAACAAAAGCGAACCTGCCCTGGGCATGCAGCCTATCTGCTCTCTCGAGCGCGCTCTCAGCTTATCCTGCTCTCTCGAGCGCGCTCTCAGCTTATCCTGCTCTCCCAAGCATGCCCTCAGCTTATCGTGCTCTCTCAATTTATCCTGCTCCCTCAACCGCTCTCAGCTTGTCCTGCTCTCTTGAGTGCTCCCAGCTTATCCTGCTTTCTCAAGCACGCCCTCAGCTTATCGTGCTCTCTCAGCTTATCTTGCTTTCTCAAGCACGTCCTCAGCTTATCCTGCTCTCCCAAGCATGCCCTCAGCTTATCTTGCTTTCTCAAGCACGTCCTCAGCTTATCCTACTCTCCCAAGCATGCCCTCAGCTTATCGTGCTCTCTCAGCTTATCCTGCTTTCTCAAGCATGCCCTCAGCTTATCCTACTCTCTCAGCTTATCCTGCTCTCTCAGCTTATCCTGCTTTCTCAAGCGCGCTCTCAGCTTATCCCGCTTTCTCAAGCACTCTCAGTTTGTCCTGTTTTCTCAAGCGTGCTCTCATTTTGTCATGCCCTCTCAAGCGCTCTCAGTTTGTCCTGCTCTCTCAACCAATCAAGTCCAAAAAGCCTAACTCTCCCCCAAAAGATGTGCTTAGTTACTTTATTGCATATGGGTTACTTTTTGTAAGGCATATAGTTAATTTCTAACCATAGGTACATGAAGCCCTAGTTTACAAGTCCTATATATAGTTGTGTCACATCATTGTACAACCGATGCTTTATATACTACTTTTTGAGAGCTAATACAATTCCATTTTCGTACATCCTGCTCGTTTTAACTGCAACAAGTAAAACCTGTTCGGAACCCAGAATAAGTTACCTGTTGGGAACCCAGAACTGGTCGTCTGCTCGAAACATCATACTTATTCAACCTGCTCGGAACCCAAAATAGGTTACCTGCTCGGAACCCAGAACAAGTTACATGCCCGAAACAGCATACTTATTCAACCTGCTCTCAAACAATCTATCTACCATCCATTTTACAAAGAATCTCGAACCTCCTCACAAATTTAGTGTAGAACCCGCTGTCCGAGTTCAACACCTATGATTATTTGCATGGCTTTTCTTTTACTATGTATGAAGCCACAATTTAGTCATGGTATTCAGTTTGAACCTCTTGGTTAGTCATGGTATCCGGTTTGAGTTAAATAAACACCCACATAAATCCATGGATAGTCCACACATTTCGGTTCTTTTCAAATTTCTGAGGTTATGTGGAATTTACACTAATCTACTTTTAAAGTAGAAACAGATAAATTATGGGATTTAAGTAATTTAAAATATTTGTCAATCATACGGAATTTCAAGATTGATTGCAAGTTCGAATCATAATTGTGAATATAATCCATCTGTCGATCAATATTTGTTTTCAAACTTTAAAATATGGAAAACAATATGTTAAATTACATTTGTGGCTGAATTAGTTTACGTATAAAATAGCGGTGACATGGATAGTCTTCATTTTTCTTGATCTGCATACAGTTACCAATTCCAAGGAAAATATTTTGACAAGGAAACAACCAAATAATACTTTGTGTTGAAACAAAACAAATAAAATACTTCAAGGTCTCCTCTGATTAGGTTCTGATTTGGTTTGCTGTGTTGATCGATTATCAAGTTTACTTGGGGAAGAATCTCTTGCTCAGTTTAGATTTTTTTTAGTTTGACTTTTACTTGTTTTGTAAGGTAGCTGTAGTCAACGTTTAATAAACTCCACCGGGGGACTGTTCCTAATTGGTTAAGTCAATGAATTCATGACATACAACAAACTTCGACCCTTCCATTCAACTGCTTACAGTTCCAGCTACTTTTTATTACAAGACTAAATTGATTTCAACACTTATTTTCTCCCAAAATGTCTGACAAAAACTAAGATGATAGAACAAAGTCTTTTAACAATCATAAACACTACTCTAAGCTCTTCTCATCCTCGCTGTCTTCTCGCGAACCACCTTCAGGATTCTGCAATACTCAAAGAACAATGACGACTGCTTACCTTCCAGTCCAACCCGGCTATGTCTGTTACCGCCAGCGAGGTTATTGCACGGACTCCCTCCAATAACGAGATCAAACCCGCCAACCTGCTCCATCAACTTTTTAATCTTGTTGTTCGTCAATTGTTGAACATCTGCAAACTCGATCAAGACTACCTTCGGGTTCGTTTGCTTCAAAAAGTCCTTCAAAATGTTCCTGTTGACTTCAGAGATCTCGACAGAGACAACCGTGTTCATGGGGATTTGAAGACGGTGAAGCGCGACTTCTCCTCCACCAATCCCTGTGAAAAGCGATAACACATTGATTCCCTTTGGGAACATGGGCTTTAAGACAGAGAGATGATACGCCACAGTATCCACCTATTCAAAACAAACCATTAAACCATAAGCATAACTCTAACCAATTCCTTAACAGTTTACAAACCAAAATGATCATTCGGATGTGATATTTTGTGACATTTTGTGAAGTTTTACCTGGAAAGAATTCCCGAGTGACTTTAAGCGTTTTGTTCTAATAATCCCGCCACCCCGTGTGTGGCTTTTTGGAAATCCCAGCAGATTCTCCATTTCATCAGCTTCGAGTGGGGCGGCTTTGTTTTTCCCCACCCACACAAGGTTCCACTTTCTGCATTGGTCAATGACATACCTCTTTACATTCTTAGGCGGCTCTCCAGTATGAGCCTCAATGGCAACACAGATCCTATTAGTTAACTTGGCACTAGCTGTACATGTCAGTATACAGTTCAGCTTGGTTCTTGGGTCCCAAGTTGGCCACCATCTCTTGGTCAGCGGAAAAGCTTCGTGGATTGTGTACTTTGGAGGAGGTTGCAGCTGAAATCTGTTGCTGATTGGGAGATTGTGCACATATCCCCTCTTCCTCGCTGCAGCACAGATGTACTTGGAGTCAACAAACTCTGGTACGATATCGTACAAATATCTTGAGATGGTGTCCCAAACACCTTTAGGTGCACAGGCAACATTTTCATAGTTGCCCTTGACCTATCTTTGGAAGTGATCTGTGTGTGATGAGCCCTGGCTCGTTTGGAAGTCCAAACCCTATCATTGGATTTGGTAGCCTAACAGGCTCGTCATCAGTAGATGGCCTTGGCTTTCTTTTTAACTCTATCCGCCTTTTCTTGACATCATGTCTAGGCATGTCTAGGCTTTCTTTTTAACTCTATCCGCCTTTTCTTGACATCATGTCTCGGCTGCATACACAAAATTTAATTTCTCACTGATTTCTGATGAACGTGAATCAAAAAGCTAATGTAACTAGACAACAGTACCAATTTCCCACAAATCAGTTCTCTTTTCTTGGAAAAATGAGTACAGAAACGAATTAACTTATAGAAGAAGGAATTTGTAGAGCTTTTAGCCGTACCTTTGGTTCTTCAGGGTCAGTGTAAAACTCTTGAAATTCTCTACCCATCTGAGCAGTAATTATGAAATCTGTGAGCTCATCGATGCTCACATTCTCACCTGAAATTTTAATCAGATAAGTCTGGATAAGTTTCAAGGTGACACCAGATGTTAGATATGTGAGAGATGTATATATAAACATCTAACAACTGTATCAATTAGCAGTACACAACCACAATGCTTAGCGCAGAAACATCTAAGGCCTACATCACAGAATCAGAGACTAAATCCACACTTTAACCCTCAATCAAATAGCTAATAACATAGGAGTATGGTTTGATATAACATGGTTTATGCCATTTCCTCTAGAAGAAACACGAAGAAAAAAGAAGTAAAAGGTTACTTCTCCAAAGCTAGAGAAGCATCCAGCTTTGAGAAACCCATTTTCATTAAAGACCGCAATCGATTGTCGATTCCAAGAGAGGAGTCTGGATCATTCTGTCATGGTTTGAAACAGAGTTTTAGAAAATGCATATAATTTATACATCTGCAGTTAACACTAAGATACATATTACACAAGTGATTGGTGAGAATACATGTTCTTACCTCATCATCTGAGATCAACAAAATGGAGTAATCGCTCTCATCATCACCAACAATTTAGATGCATTCTTAATGTCAGGAGACATGATATATTCACAAAATCACTTACCACACCAGAGAGGAGTGAATTTAAAATCTGTTCCATATTTTCTTCTCCTGCGAGTTAGTTAGAGAGCAAATGTCAGAAAAAGTCATGTGGTTTTACTTCTTACTTAAAAGGAGAGATATTTGTATTTACCATGTTCGTGAATGGCTTTAATGACTTTTTCCTCGTCAAATCCCATTCCAAGGAAATGATCAATCGTCTTGGACTTAGAAGAACAAGCTTCACAGTCGCTCTTCACAACAACGAAAAATATATATATATATATGAGGAATGAGATATACATTGTACACATCAAAATGACAGGCAACATAAAAGATCAACATATTAGAAACTCACAGTGTATTTGGAGATAGCATCGATAATCTCAAAAGTTCCTGCGTTTGGTCCTGTAAAAATTATTGATATCAGATTTTTGATAACCCTAATAAGCATATATTTAGATAGGAATACACGAGCGAAAAGCCTAACCATTTTCCTGGATTGCTCTAGCAATATTCTCAACAGAAAATCCCATCTCAACCAACGTAACAAACTTCTCATATGAGAATCCCATCTGAACGAAGTCAGGAGCTGTTTCAGTAGAAGAGCTCGAAGAAGTGGTTGCCTGATATCATTATAAACAAGAAAATTCATATTAAGGATGATGAAATTCTGTCTTCTCAAGCACAAACTGAACAAACTAAAGTTCCGATTCTGGACTGTACAGGAGACGACGATGGAGACAGCTGAAAGTGATCAATTTCTAAATCATCATCGGTACTCCAATCGATATAATCATCAGAAGAATCTTGCGCCTTGATAAATGCACATAGAAAAAGAGGGTAAATGGTGTGACATCAAACTCAAAGACATGCAAATTTGAACGAGTAATCGCAAGGTACCATAGTTGTAGTAAGCTGATGGTATCAATACATACAAGTAAGGATCTTCAGTAAACCTGCAAAAGTCATCATCAAAAGCATAAAATCTTAGTAAGAGAATCTGGTTTAGGGGAGATCCATCAAAATAACAAAAACCCTAAGAAAACAAGTCTCTGTCCTCTAAAAGAGAGTCAAAGCCACGCATGGGTTTAAATTTCATTCAATTTTTCCAGAATCTCACATATACTCAGGCAATCAAAGACACAGAGCAGAAAAAATTCGGATTTTGAGAATCTTAGCAGATTTCTGCGAATTTCTGCTCTACTTTCAGTGTTTTTTTTTTCAATCTGAACCCTAAGGGAACGATTACAAACCCAGAAATCGAAATCGCCCTCTTCCGAACACTCACAGAGTCGGAGACAGGTCAAGGGCAAAACGAAAGAGTTTGAATGTACAAAAACCCAGAAAAAACTCGTGTACGATAGAATAAGAGTAAATACCCAGAGAATTCCGATGATGAAGCAACAGTGTAAAGTGAAGCTCTCTCGCCGTCGGTGAAAGAGAGCGCAGTCTCGTCGCGAGGATTAGTGCAGTATAGTGATTCTGCTAATGGATAAGGGATAGTGCATCTGGTGGTTCAGTTTCCAGAGGACCTCCTTCTTCGCAGTAGAAAAATTGTCACCAGAGGCCTATTGTCGCCGTCATGAAATTACTGTTGATGTACGTATTTACGAGTACACGTTTATAAGCTTTAACCATTGACCATACACGATTCTGTATCCTATTGACTTTGATATTCATTTTCATTTTTTTGCTAGGGAGGCCAAGTACCACCACCTCTAATGTCTTTTGATGCCACTGGTTTTCCTCCAGAGTTTCTGCGGGAGGTACGAAATCATCTTTCTTTAACTATCATGTCAGGTTTTATTAACCTCACTCTGTGTTTGTTTGGGTGAAGGGAGTAAATATGACTATTTTCATATTGCTCTGTGCTAGTGAGCTAGACTATTTCGAGTTTTTATTGTTTGGTTGGATTCGGTGATTTATGAAGGAGCTTTTTTTGTCTACTAATTAAACATGTCTATTAAACCCAACATGAAGGAGCTTCACTTCTGCCATATTTTTGCCAAATATATTGTTCACATTCGATGAGATTCGACATTTGATAAAAATACTCAAATCTCCAAAATTTTAGAAAAATTAAATCAATACTCAAAATATTATCAATCAAATTCCATGATAAAAAAAAAAGGACAATTGTCTGCTTGACACGTATCTGTTTGATACGGTATCAAGCGTCTCAACACATTGATACGTCTCAGACTAAAATTCACTAAATAATTTATTTTATATTTATTTTCAATCATTTTTACACGCTTGATACTCACAAAGTATCATTGGTGCATATGCTCTAACTGTGTAGCTCACTAGACAATTAATGTTCTAGTGAGGTAGACTGTTATGAGTATTTTATCATTGGATTTAGTGTTTATGGATGGAGCTATTAGAGCATGTTTATTGAGGAGTGTCAGAGGGGTGCTAGTGTTTAAAAATTAATTTAATAATGTTTTGGGGTGTTTAAAAGTTAAGTAGAGGTGCTAATTTTAGCACTTATAGCAATGGTTGTTATAGGCCACGTGGTGGCTTCTCATTGGTTGTTTTTTTTAAAAAAATCTTATCGATTTAAATAATTTTCTTTAAAAAAAATATATTACCCATCTTTAATTTTTTATCAATTTAAAAAAAAAAATCTTATCAATTTAAATAATTTTTTTTTTACGCACCCTTCTTTAGCAACTACCAATAATCGACCAAAAACAACAACAAATATTTTAGGATTCTAAAATTTACTCAAACACAATTTATCATTATAAAATTACTTAGCATCCTAAATTAATACCTACCAATAAACATGCTCGTCAGCTAGTCATCTTTTGAGAGTTTTATAAATTTTGACTTTTCAATTACTGGAAGAGGGTGTACATTGACTAGACACAATTTTATGCCATGTGCATTCTCTTTTGTCCCAGGTGCGATATTTGCTCGTGGAGGAGCTAATGTCGTACGCTGTGCCACTTCTTTGGGGTCCTTGCAAATTATTTGGAGTGCCCTTTTTGGTGGACCAAATATTTTGGTAAGGGCTTTCAAATTCACCCAAAGCTCGTGGCAGAACCTTTTGATGTTTGATGATTCATTTTAACGTTGAATACAGACGATGATTCTTTTGACGCCTTAAGCCCATAATAACTTTGGCGTTCCTCTGCTCAAATGACATCATGGTTTTTGTTTTTCCCCAGGTACACAATGCAGGATTCTCTGCTCCAGTCGCGATGCAAAACAGAGACATTGTAGCCATTGCTAAAACAGGCTCTGGAAAAACTCTTGGTTACTTGATTCCAGGCTTTATGCATCTCCAACGGGTCCGCAATGATTCACGAATGGGCCCAACGATCTTGGTACTGTCACCGACTAGGGAGTTGGCTACACAAATCGAAGCTGAAGCTAAGAAATTTGGGAGGTCTTTAAAACTTTCGTGTGCGGTAAGTCAAAAATCCCTGAATATATAGCTACTGAACTTGCTACTTATGAAGTGTCTTTTACTATGTTTTTCTTTGTAGTGCCTGTATGGTGGAGCACCAAAAGGTCCTCAGCTACAGCAGATAGAAAGAGGTGTAGATATTGTTGTTGCAACTCCCGGGAGACTGAATGATATACTTGAAATGAGGAGAATCAGTCTGCATCAAATATCGTATCTTGTGCTAGACGAAGCTGATAGAATGTTGGACATGGGGTTCGAGCCTCAGATCAGGAAAATTGTGAAAGAGGCTCCTAGTAAGCGACAAACGCTAATGTACACAGCAACATGGCCTAAAGAAGTCAGGAGAATCGCAGCTGATCTGCTTGTTAACCCTGCACAGGTCAACATTGGTAATAGTGACGAGCTTGTGGCAAACAAGTCCATTACTCAGGTTTGGATTTTGTCACTTGGTTCTGGTTTCGATTATGTTAGATGTAATTACCATGAATCGACCTGATAGCTTCTTTATGTATTTTGTTTGATATAGACTATTGAAGTCATTCCACCAATGGAGAAACAGAAAAGGTTAGAGCAGATTCTGCGGTCTCAAGAACCAGGTTCCAAGATTATAATCTTCTGTTCAACTAAAAGGATGTGTGATCAACTAGCACGCAACCTGACCCGCACGTTTGGAGCCAATGCAATACATGGAGACAAGTCTCAAGCTGAGAGAGACGATGTACTGAACCAATTTAGGAGTGGCAGGACTCCTGTTCTTGTTGCAACCGATGTAGCTGCTCGTGGACTTGACGTTAAGGACATCAGGTATTAATATGATTCCATTTCCAAATTTCCGATATATAAGTAAGTTGGAAACATATGATACTGATGGAGAATATGTGATTTGCAGGGTTGTGGTCAACTATGATTTCCCAAATGGAGTAGAGGATTATGTTCATAGAATTGGAAGAACCGGAAGAGCTGGAGCAACTGGTATAGCTTACACCTTCTTTGGGGACCAAGATGCAAAACATGCTTCAGATCTGATCAAGATCTTGGAAGGAGCAAACCAGAATGTTCCTCCACAGGTCCGTGAACTGGCTACACGCGGTGGTGGAATGAACAAATTCCGTCGCTGGGGTCCAGGTGGTGGTGATTCTGGTTATGGTGGCCGTGGTGGCGGTGATTCTGGATACGGTGGTCGTGGTGGTGGTGATTCTGGTGGTAGAGGAAGCTGGTCTTCTTCGCGTGACAGGTAAATGAAGTGAAATATAAACAAATCTCATAACTTGTTTTCAATATGAAAACTTAAAAAAAATCGGTTTTGGTGATGAAAGCAGTAGCTCGGGTTGGGGAAAAGAGAGAAGCCGTAGTCCGGAGAGATTCAACAGAGGTCCACCATCGACTTCCTCTCCGCCTCGCAGCTATCATGAGATGATGATGATGAAACAGAAGGAGCCCTCCCTTTCGCTAATGATGATGATGATGATGATGATGATGAAACAGAGGTAAGCTAATTATCTTTTACCATATTGGGTCAAATATATATATAGAAGGAGCCCTCCCTTTCGGTTAATTACTATTTTTGTGCCGTGTGTTTGTGTTGTTGAGACAAGTAGCTACTAAGTTTATCACCACACAACATCCGGTTCTAATGGTTTGTGCTACGAGGAGAAACCTTTTTGTTTATAACTATGGGGAAAACTAAGACTCGTTATGGCTTCTTTCTTTGTTGGTGTTTAAGTATGATGTTCTCTTCTACTGTATTTCGGACCCTATGGTTATGAATGACAAAGTATTTTGAAGTAACAAGTATATTTGCTTATTGCTTTCCATAAATTAGTGAATATATCCTCTTCTATATGCACCAGAAAGATATTTATGTCCATCCATGACTGTCACTTTAGTAGTCTTAAAAAGCTGTGTATGTTTTGTAATTGATAATTTAGACAAGTCTCGGTCAAGTTGTATTTCAGACCATATGCCTTTTCTTTTACTATGTATGAAGCCACAATTTAGTCATGGTATTCAGTTTGAACCTCTTGTAATGGCTGAACCGAAGTTTAGTCATGGTAAATTTCTGAGGTAACAGACGAACATGTTATATGGAATTTACACTAATCTACACTTAAAGTAGAAACAGATAAATTGTGGGATTTAAAATATTTGTCAATCATACGGAATTTCAAGATTGATTGCAAGTTCAAATCCAAATTTGCGAATATAATCCATTAGCTGTCGATCAATATTTGTTTTCAAACTTCAAAATATGGAAAAACAATTTGTCAACTTACACTTGTGGCTGAATTAGTTTATGTATAAAACAGCGGTGACATGTTGGATAGTCTTCATTTTCCTTGATCTACAATTAACAATTCGAAGGAAAATATTTGACAAGGAAACTACAATATAATATACTATGTGTAGAATCAAAACAAAAAAAATACTTCAAGGTTTCCTCTTCTCGAAGTTCTTACATTGATTAGGTTCCTGGTTTGGTTTGTTGTGTTGATCGATTATCAAGTTTATTTGGGGAAGAATCTCTTGCTCAGTTTAGATTTGTTTTAGTTTGACTTTTACTTGTTTTGTAAGGTGGCTGTAGTCAACGTTTAATAAACTCCACCGGGGGACTGTTCCTAATTGGTTAAGTCAATGAATTCATGACATACAACAAACTTCGACCCTTCCATTCAACTGCTTGCAGTTCCAGCTACTTTTTTATTACAAGACTAAATTGATTTCAACACTAATTTTCTCCCAAAATGTCTGACAAAAACTAAAATGATAGAACAAAGTCTTTTAACAGTCACAAACACTACTCTAAGCTCTTCTCATCCTCGCCGTCTTCTCACGAACCACCTCTAGGATCCTGCAATACTCAAAGAACAATGACGATTGCTCACCTTCCAGTCCAACTCGGCTATGTCTGTTACCGCCAGCGAGGTTATTGCACGGACTCCCTCCAATAACGAGATCAAACCCGCCAAACTGCTCCATCAACTCTTCAATCTTGTTGTTCGTCAAGTGTTGAACATCTGCAAACTCGATCAAGACGCCCTTCTGGTTCGTTTGCTCCCAAAAGTCCTTCAAAATGTTCCTGTTGACTTCAGAGATCTCGACAGAGACAACCGTGTTCATAGGTACTTGAAGACGGTGAAGCGCGACTTCTCCTCCACCAATTCCTGTGAAAAGCGATAAGACATTGATTCCCTTTGGGAACATGGGCTTTAAGACAGAGAGATGATACGCCACAGTATCCACCTATTCAAAACAAACCATTAAACCTTCAGCATAACACTAACCAATTCCTAAACAGTTTACAAACCAAAATGATCATTCTGATGTGAAATTTTGTGAAGTTTTGTGAAGTTTTACCTGGAAAGAATTCCCGAGCGACTTCAAGCGTTCTGTTCTACTAATCCCGCCACCTCGTGTGTGGTTTCTTGGAAATCCCAGCAGATTCTCCATTTCATCAGCCTCTAGTGGGGCTGCTTTGTTTTTCCCCACCCATACAAGGTTCCACTTTCTGCATTGGTCAATGACGTACCTCTTCACATTCTTAGGCGGTTCTCCAGTGTGAGCCTCAAGGGCTACGCGGATCCTATTAGTCAACTTGGCACTAGCTGTACATGTCAGTATACAGTTCAGCTTGGTTCTTGGGTCCCAAGTTGGCCACCATCTCTTGGTCAGCGGAAAAGCCTCGTGGATTGTGTACTTTGGAGGAGGTTGCAGCTGAAATCTGTTGCTGATTGGGAGATTGTGCACATATCCCCTCTTCCTCGCTGCAGCACAGATGTACTTGGAGTCAACAAACTCTGGTACAATATCGTACAAATGTCTTGAGATGGTGTCCCAAACGCCTTTAGGAGCAAGGGCAACATTTTCATAGTAGAAATATGGTGGCCCTTGACCTATCTTTGGAAGTGATCTGTGTGTGACGAGTTCTGGCTCGTTTGGAAGTCCAAACCCTATCATTGGATTTGGTAGCCTAACAGGCTCGTCATCAGTAGATGGCCTTGGCTTTCTTTTTAACTCTATCCGCCTTTTCTTGACATCATGTCTCGGCTGCATACACAAAATTTAGTTTCTTTACTGATTTCTGAACATGAATCAAAAAGTTAATGTAACTAGTACCAATTTCCCACAAAATCAGTTCCCTTTTCTTGGAAAAATGAGTACAGAAACGAATTAACTTATAGAAGAAGGAATTTGTAGAGGTTTTAACCATACCTTTGGTTCTTCAGGGTCAGTATAAAACTCTTGAAATTCTCTAGCCATCTGAGCAGCACTTATGAAATCTGTGAGCTCATCGATGCTCACATTTTCTCCTGAAATTTTAATCAGATAAGTCTAGATAAGTTTGAAGGTGATACCAGATGTTAGATATGTATATATAAACATCTAACTGTATCAATTAGCAATACACAACCATATTGCTTAGCGCAGAAACATCTAAGGCCCATATCACAGAATCAGAGACTAAATCCACACTTTAACCCTCAATCAAATAGCTAATAACATAGGAGTATGGTTTGATATAACATGGTTTATGCCACTTCCTCTAGAAGAAACATGAAGAAAAAAGAAGTAAAAGGTTACCGCATCTCTCTAAAGCTAGAGAAGCATCCAGCTTTGAGAAACCCATTTTCACCAAAGACCGCAATCGATTGTCGTCGAT
The DNA here is from genome assembly GCA_963576765.1 of Draba incana. Lineage (NCBI taxonomy): Eukaryota > Viridiplantae > Streptophyta > Magnoliopsida > Brassicales > Brassicaceae > Draba > Draba incana. The sequence continues at coordinate 10,446,013 of OY755205.1, forward strand.
TCCAAGGGAGGAGTCTGGATCATTCTGTCATGGTATTAAGCAGATTTTTAGAAAATGCATATAATTTATACATCTGCAGTTAACATTAAGATGCATTTTACACAATTGAATGGTGTGAATACATGTTCTTACCTCATCATCTGAGATCAACAAATTGGAGTAATCGATCTCATCATCATCACTATCTGTCCAGTCAATCAATTCTTCTTCTTTCACTACAGGTGCTTTATCTGCCTCCTACAATCAAACGACCAACAATTTAGATGCATTCTTAATGTCAGGAGACATGATCTATTCACAACATCACTTACCACACCAGAGAGGAGTGTATTTAAAATCTGTTCCATATTTTCTTCTCCTGCGAGTTAGTTAGAGAGCAAATGTCAGAAAAAGTCATGTGGTTTTACTTCTTACTTAAAAGGAGAGATATTTGTATTTACCATGTTCGTGAATGGCTTTAATGACTTTTTCCTCGTCAAATCCCATTCCAAGGAAATGATCAATCGTCTTGGACTTAGAAGAACCAGCTTCACAGTCGCTCTTCACAACAAAAAAAATATTTATATGAGGAATGAGATATACACTGTAGACATTATAATGACAAGCCACATAAAAGAATAACATAAGAGAAACTCACATTGTATTTGGAGATAGCATCGATAATCACAGAAGTGTCTGCGTACGGTCCTGTTAAAAATATAGGTATCAGATTATTGGTAACCCTAATAAGCATATACTCAGATAGGAAAACAGGTCGAGAGCGAAAAGCTTAACCATTTTCCTCGATTGCTCTAGCAATATTCTCAACAGAAAATCCCATTTCAACCAACGTAGCAAACATCTCATCTGAGAATCCCATCTGAACTAAGTCAGGAGCTGTTTCAGCAGGAGAGTTCGAAGAAGTGGTTGCCTGATATCATTATAAACAAGAGAATTCACATTAAGCATGATCTCAAGCACAAACTGTTAGAGAAACACTTACCACAGCTGAACAAACTAAAGTTTCGGTTCTGGACTGTACAGGAGACGACGACGGAGACAGCTGAAAGTTATCAATCTCCAAATCATCATCGGAATTCCAATCGTTATAATCGTCATCACCAGCAGAATCTTGCGCCTTCATAAATGTACATAGAAAAAAAACGGTAAATGGTGGGACATCAAACTCAAAGACATGCAAATTTGAACAAGTAATCGCAATGTACCATAGTTGTAGTAAGCTGATGGTATCAATACATGCAAGTAAGGATCTTCAGTGTAGTAAACCTGCAAAATTCATCATCAAACGCATAAAATCTTAGTAAGAAAATCTGGTTTAGGGGAGATCCATCAAAATAACAAAAACCCTAAGAAAAGAAGTCTTTGTCCTCTAAAAGTAGAGTCAAAGCCACGCATGGGTTTAAATTTCATTCAATTTTTCCAGAATCTCACATATACTCAGGCAATCAAAGACACAGAGCAGAAAAAATTCGGATTTTGAGAATCTTAGCAGATTTCTGCGAATTTCTGCTCTACTTTCAATGATTTTTTTGCAATCGGAACCTAAAGAGAACGATTAAAAACCCAGAAACCGAAATCGCCCTCTTCCGAACACTCACAGAGTCGGAGACAGGTCAAGGGCAAAACGAAAGAGTTTGAATGTACAAAAACCAGAAAAAACTCGTGTACGATAGAATAAGAGTAAATACCCAGAGAATTCCGATGATGAAGCAACAGTGTAAAGCGAAGCTCTCTCGCCGTCGGTGAAAGAGAGCGCAGTCTCGTCGCGTCTACTCAATATACGCTGAAAACAATAAAGAAATGCGAATCTATGCCAATATTTCAAGAGTATTGCAATTTAGACCCTTATACTTAGTACTACTTCTACAATTAGACTCAATATTTTTTTTAGTTGAATACGTAAACCCAAAATCAATAAACTGTAGTGATTGGAATAAATTCGGCTTTTTTCTTTGTCATAATTAATCTTTACAGTCAAAAGAAAAGTAAAATAATAATGGTTTTTTTCTTTGAAATTATGAATTTTTACAGTCTAAATTCGTCGATAGTATCATACAGTAAGTGAAATGGGATAAAATCAAAACATATACATAGTGAAAGTAAATTGAAGCGAGAGCTATGCAGCCAAAATGTATGACACGTGACGAACGAGAAAAGCATAAATTAGTAAATTCAAACACTAACTGCATGGCTAGTCAAAGAGACCGTTGAATACATTAATCATCATCTTTATATAAAGGTACAAAGCTTCTAACAAATAAATAAAAAATGTTACATCATCAGTAGTGGGAATACAAGACAATAAACAATAACACAGTTACATAAAAAGATGGAAGCTAATAGTAATAATAATCTTCAGAAGCTAACTCCATTACTAATATAATTGATCAGCATATGCATGTGTTACAACATACTCAACACACATTTTACATAGAGATTAGGGAGGAGAGGAGATTTAGAGACCGAGGAAGGACCATTGTTTTCGGGCGTGGTCAGGTATAAGCTTAGACAACAACTCTAAGCTTGCTCCTTTAAGCTCTGCAATTTTCACCAAAACACACACACTTAACTTAGCCATTTTAAGTAGTAAGATTGGAAAACAAACAAAAATATATTATTATATGTTTGGAGGAGACTAACCTTGAGGTTTAAAGTTGAAGAGAGGAGGCAAGGGACGGCCATTAGGTAGACGTGTGTTGGGATCACGTAGCTCATCGAAGAACGGGTGAACTATTGCCTCCATCTACAATCACAAAGTATTTGAATAGTTTGAATCAACCAAACTGATGTTGAATATAATGTGAAAGAGTAGAGATTCCATGGACTTACGGCGGTTGATCTGAGGTTTGGTGAATACTGGAGGAGTCTTGAGACGAGGTCTACAGCTTCTGGAGGTGTACGCTTATGGAATATCTTTGGAACCAACAACAGAGATTTCAATCAGCAAATGCAATAAAGAAATATGGAGCATGTTGAGAGACTGATTTTGTGTGTGTTTGCTTACTTTGTGCCAAGGATGTGCCTTTATTTGAGGGAATTTGAATTCAGTGTAGTTTGGATTCATACATTTGATTTCCTCCCGAGTCGGTGTTCCAAGAACCTATTAAACACAATAAAAATGTAATGGCAATCAATATCAGGAAATGGAGCCTCTTCATAGCTTGTTTCAATACAGCAATAGCTAGATTATGGATGTTTAACCAAAGCGTCTTTACCTTAATAATCTCGACTAGCTGGTCAACTCCACTCTCACCTGGAAATAGAGGCTACACAAAAAAACGGACCAGTCAAAATTGGTAAAATATAACTTTAGCCATAATTCTGCGAACTCACAACATAAATTAATAAAGGAAGTTTTGGACAGTGAGACTACCTGTCCAAGGAGCAATTCAGCAAGAACACAGCCTGCAGACCATATGTCAATTGCTGTTGTATATTCTGTGGCTCCAAATATAAGTTCAGGTGCTCGATAGTAACGGGAGCAGATATATGAGATGTTTGGTTCGCCTTTCACCTGTTACAAAGTGGCAAAAGCTAAAAAGGTTACTTCGGTTTATATTATTCTTCTATTAACAAAGGTTAGCACCATTAACATTGTCTAAAATTAGCAGAAAAAAATGTGCCAATTTTCATATGAAAAACAAAATTAACATATCCCTTATTCATAAAAGATGCTATACCAGAACTTTTGCGCTACCAAAATCGCAGAGCTTGACCTGATGTGTATGAGGATTAACCTACAAGAACCACACGATTAATCAAGCACAGGTATTAATACCACATAAAGTTTTGACCAACATCTCAACTTTAAACACGAACCAGAAGATTCTGTGGTTTTATGTCTCTGTGGCAGACTCCTACTCCTCCATGAATGTATGCCAAAGCTCTGCAAATCTACATCCACAACAGGAAGGCACAGAAAACTTAAAGAAAATTACTGTAACAGCATCATATAGATTATACAAAATGATAAGAACACATATTCTCATGTGCTGAAGAAAAATTTACCTGATATGTATAGAGTTTAACATATATCATGGGCATCCTCTGATTTGCCCGGCTGTAGTGCTTTGAGACGCGATAGACAGTCTCAGGAACGAATTCCAGGACCAAATTGAGATACAACTCATCTTTTTCAGTCGTTGAGAAAAAGCAATGCTTGAGGGACACAACATTAGGGTGATCAAGAAGCCGCATCGTCTGCAGCTCACGGTTCTTGTATCTTTTGTCTTGCAGAACTTTCTTGATTGCAACAGTTTCCCCCGTTTCTAAACACTTGGCCTGCATATATAAAAGTATCAAAATCAGTAAAATGATCTACAGTGAGCCTATGCACCAGCCACTAACTTAGTTAACTCAATTATTGAGAGTATGTAATTAAAACACCACCTGAAAGACAATTCCAAATGAACCTTGTCCAACGATTCGCTCTGCCATGTAACTTATAGTCTGCAAAGGCAAAAAAAAAAAGGTTCTCAGAATTTTGTAACACATTAGACACTGCATCCAGTTTTAATGGGCAAGATTCAGTCATTGTGCCACTAATGCATACAAATGATCTTTCTATCAACTTCTTATTAACAAAGAAAATAAGGATATTCCTCTAAAACATAATGTTAGGCAAGCTAACCTGTTTAGGCTGTCCATTTTTACCACCAATAGTTGTAACAATTATGTGACCTGTTTCAGTTCCATTCCCATCAACCACAGCTGCTTCCATTTCCTACACAAAATTCAGCAACCAGCAAAAACACATTAGTAACAAAAGTCACAGCCAAATAAGAGGCCAAAGTTGTATTATTGAATTTGAGTTCTTGAACCTTATCATCTTTTATCTTCATATCATTAATCCCTTCGGGCAGTTTTTCGGCGCACATGGAAGCATTGTTTTGCTTTGTAGTTGTAGCCATAGAAGAAGGTAATGTTCCCACAGAAGCCATATTCAACAACTTAATTCTTCAACCTGTTAAGGCCAAAAAACACATTACATAAGTTTTGATTAAATCCCCTTTCACACAACCACAAATTAGAGCAAAATTACTAATCACAGAGATAGTGAAGAAGATCTATAAGTAAGAACTAACATAAACCTAGCTACATTTTACTCCGATCCAGTTTAACATAGATTTATCCAAAATCATATACAAAGAACAGTTAACCAACAAAAACTGTGAAGAATATTGTCCCATATCGGAAGTGGGAATAAATCTGAACTAATATATAAGGGATTCGAGCCTCTCCATTCATTTGTCAATTGGTTTTGAGTTGGATGACTAGGAAACTTAACATGGTATCACACGCTCCCCACCCGAACCGAAATCGATCTGGTCCAAAAGAGGTCCGATTGATCTTACCCGAAATTAATCCGAGACATGGATATTGTCGAGATTAATGGCTAGAAGGGCATTATCTCGAGGGGGTGTGAAGAATATTGTCCCACATCGGAAGTGGGAATAAATCTAAACTAATATATAAGGGACTTGGACCTCTCCACTCATTGCCAATTGGTTTTGAGTTGGATGCCTAGGAAACTTAACAAAAATCAAAGTTTTAGCTCTATAATCTCTAACCCTCAAGCTAAACAAGTGAAAAACACACAAAAGAAGAAAACCGCCGGCTCCGACGTACCTGAAATGTTCTCCGCCGGGACCATCTTGTGTAAGCAAGCAACTTAGAAACCCTAGAAAACTCTTACTTGCCGAAAATGGCGAATCTCTCTCTCTCTCTCTCTTTGTGTGTGCTGTGTTTGTGAGTTTTCTCTCTGTGTATTTGGGTTTTTGTGATGGCAGAGAGAAAGCAGACCCCAATAGGAAGTTTTAGTTGATAGTTAGTTTTGACGTCCGGGCTCGAGGAAGAGTACACGTACACGTGGCGTGTTTTGGTTGGAATAACTTAGACTCACGTCATTCGTGTTGACTGCTTTTAATGTGCTTGAATTCACTTTCCTGCAGGTAAGGTGCTTGGTAAGCTTCTATAATCAACGGTTAGATTTAGATTACGAAAAGTCAGATTCACGCCACGGAATAATCGAACGGTTAATAATAAGAGGAGTAGGAGATGTTAAGTGAAGCGTAGCGTATTCTGATTCGCTATCCGCACTTTTTCGTTATTTGTTGTAATAATGTTAGTTTTTTGTCAGATAAAAGGAAATCTGAATTACGAAACCGCCAAGTCAGCATAAAGCGACGAAGATTTGTGGTTCGTTAAACGATGTCGTGTCTTATTCGACCGTTGGTTATACACGTGATGAGTCTTCAAAGTATATTGGGCTTTTATCGACGAATAATGACAACTGGGCTTTATTTGATAATATGTTACTATACAATTTTTCGTTGACAAATTGGAAGTGATGTAACAACAAATTACTAATACTAATGGTTAACGACAAAAGAGTGGATTTCGTATTCATAGAATTGCGTACAAATCCGTGCATGTAAACATTAATATAGAAGTTGACAAAAAAAAACATTATTATAAAAATGATATATACTATGCACGCCTACTGCAAAACTATAGATTATATACATGCGTGTGTAAGAACGTAATAAACGTTAACATCAGATCACGGGTTAAGATTACATAATGGTGCAATTTTCAATTATTACGGGCTTACGCAAGTTGTTGGGCATACAAAAATTCTACCGAGTGCTAGAAAATATTGTTCATGTGACTTACGACGAGTCATGTATGACCCACTTCCGTGATTTGCTATCCAACCATTTTTTTCATCAGGAAAATATATAAAAATGGAATTAAACCAACAACAACAATAAATTTCCTTTTTAATCATATAGAAATTGCAACATTTCCTATCTCGTACTTAATACACTCAAAAGATATTGAGAAAGTAGAGGACATCAGTTAGTTGACATAGAATCATTTGAAATATCATAAAACAAAGTGTTTTGCCAAAGCAAGAGAATAACTAATAAAATAGTAACAATGGTTTCAAATAAAAGTAGTTATTAAAATATGAGATTATTACACAATCTACCACTTTTACACCAAATCCTTATAAACTCTACCGCTTTTCCTAATCTCTTATCAAATCTATCACTTTTCCTAATCTCTTATCAAATCTACCACATTTTTGTCTTCTTCCTATTTTAACTTACCTTTTTACCCATAACAAATCATTTTCTTCTTCTTTCTCCTTTCTCTCTTTATTTCTTGCTTCAAACGGAAAAAATGGTGACGGTGGTGATAAACACCGGCAACGGAGATGGTGGTTGATGGCGGCGACGGAGGCGGGGATGACAACGATGGTCGGAGACAGAACGGAGATAATGACGACCGGGACCAGACGACGACGGTGGACACGACGGAGATGGAGACGATGATCGTGGACCAGCCGACGATGGTGGACACAACAACGACGGTGACCACAACGGAGATGGAGACGATGACCGTGGACCAGACGACGACGGTGGCGGTGACCACGACGGAGATGGAGACGATGACCGTGGACCAGATCGGCGAAGATAGTCACGGCAGAGATGATGACCGTGGACAAGATGACGACGGTGGACATGATGACGACGGTGACCATGATGGAGATGGAGATGGTCGTGAGCAGAACGACGACGGTGAGCACGCGATGGTGACGGTAGCCGTGGACACGGTGACGACGGTGGTTAACGGTGACGGTAGTTGCAAACGGAATTGGTGGACATCCAAGGGTTCAGGGACGAAATGCAAATAGATAAGTGATAATGAAGGGCAATTGTGTCAATTCACTCACTAGAAAACAAAAATGTGGTAGATTTTGTAAAGAATTATGAGAAGTGGTAGATTTTGTGAAGATTGAAAAAAAAGTGGTAGATTCAAAAATAATCCCTTAAAATATCATAAATTTGGGAACCAATAAGCTTCTCAAGATCGTGAAATCAAATATAATAATTCAACAAACTTTGTCAACGCATGGGATGCATATACACGTAGCAACGTGCCAATTTAATATACCATATAGCAGCCTATATCCATCCACCTGGGGCTGCATGCAAAGTGTTCTTCATCACGAGTTCAATTTCATACATTGAAACTCAAACTTACTAATACTATATACCACAATTAAACCATATGATCTCTATTCTCTTTATACAGTTAACCGTATGGAGCATCTTTGGATAATTACAAGTTGAAGATCTAAGGATTAATAGATTTTAATTATGTTTTAGAAGATTTCAGTGACATGACACCATAGATTATACCTACATCACGGTGCTTGATTTAAGGAACTAAACATAAAAAAAGATTATTTTATGATGAGGTTAACGTGACATACCTGGAGTCGTATATTTTGTATGGCAACTTTTTTGGACTCTTCGAAAAGCCTTCTCCATTTCTAGCGTTGCCTGATCAAAGGATATTGGTTTTGATTAAACCAAAAGAGCTTACCAAGACTGGTTAAGTATCTCATAATTAAGACCCATGTTTTGTTATAAGCCGAAGTGGTCAGTTATTTCTAGCGACTAAGAACTGCAGACAGACCTCAGCATAAGTTATACATAGCCATTCAATGAAACTTCAAATTCATGCTTAATAACATTTAGATGCTCGTAGCGACCAAAACAAGTTCGAAGTAACACGCATATTCGAAAAACAAATCAAAGCCAATTCGTAAGGAAAGATGTTGATGTTTGTATGATGATATTCAAGAACAAATCAAAGCCAAATCACAAGTATAGTGTGATGATGTGGTCAATATAGAACAAGCTAATCAAGCAAGTAAACCCCATAAGCATTTTTATTCATTTGATAATTAAATAAAATATAGCAAACTAGTAGAACATGCTTGAAGAGGAAGAGAGTTCCAATCATCTAACTGTTTAACTGTATCACAGATTCATTACTCATATGTGTAACAGTGTTTTTCTCTAACTTATAAATATGAGCCTCGCTACATCATTTCCTCTTCATTCCATATCAAAACAAACATTTCCTAGAAACGAATTCTTTTACGATATAAAAGATGTATAGACTAACCTTGAAATGTCTTGCCCTGAATTTTCTCCTCTTAATCTCCTTATTCTCTATGAGATTCGGGACTTGTGACGCTAGGCACAGTTTATACTGGAGAGGAAACCGCAGGTCTATCGCTGAAGGTGGAAGTTCAGGAACATTCAGTGTCCTTGACTATGGAGCAAAAGGTGACGGGACAAATGATGACACGAAGGTGAATGAGCATTTCTATGGTTTAACAACGTCCAAGTAGTCGTTTTACCGATAAATAATGCAATCATTGATGATCAAAGTTTCGTTCATATTGCAGGCTTTTGAAGATGCTTGGAAGGAAGCTTGTAAGGTGGCAGCATCAACATTATTAGTTCCATCTGGTTCTACGTTCCTTGTTGGACCTGTTTCTTTCCTAGGAAATGAATGTAAAGAGAACATAGTGTTTCAGGTGAATTTCCAAAAAAGATGAAAAAGTAAAGAAATGTTATTCGAGCATCTGCAGTTATATAATTGTGACTGACTATATTTGGATATTTTGCAGTTAGATGGAAAGATCATAGCTCCAACGAGTTCAAGTGCATGGGGATCAGGTCTCTTACAATGGATAGAATTTAAATCACTTAAAGGAATCACTATTAAAGGAAAAGGGGTAATAGATGGACGCGGATCCGTATGGTGGAACAACATGGTAAAAACAAATTCGATTTTCATAGCTAAACAAAATTAGAAAATCTACCTTGCAATAACCTCTACTTACTGTACTTTTTGATTTGTGAATGATGACGGATCAACAGGGTACGAAAATGCCAGAAACTAAACCAACAGTAAGTTTCATTTGATTCATCTCATGGATTCAGGAGGCAATTAAAATCAACATTTGATACATAATTGGGAATTACCTTGGTTTGTTTGTAGGCTTTGAGGTTCTACGGGAGTAACGGTGTAACGGTCAATGGAATAACCATACAAAACAGCCTTCAAACGCACCTCAAGTTTGATAACTGCATAAGCATTGAAGTGTTTGATTTCACAACTTCATCCCCTGGAGATTCCCCAAACACAGATGGAATCCACCTGCAAAACTCTCAAGATGCTATGATTTACCGCAGCACACTGGCTTGTGGTAACCACAGACTTCAAACATGTCCCATATTGTTCAAAATAAGACTCTACAAGTCAAATTATCATAAATTTTCAGAGTATGACAATTCCTTGCATTCTACAGGAGATGACTGTATATCAATTCAAACTGGATGCTCGAATATCGACATACACGATGTAGACTGTGGACCTGGCCATGGATTTAGCATTGGAGGACTAGGAAAGGAGAAAACAAAGGCGTGTGTTTCAAAAATCACTGTCCGTGATGTCACGATGCATGAAACTACAAACGGTGTTCGAATAAAATCTTGGCAGGTAAATTCCCCTACACATATATTTGCATATCTGAATAGAGGCAAAGAGAACTGAAAGTAGCATGCGATAACAATTCATGGATGCTGACAATTTTCTGCTATGTTAAATGTTTGGGAGGGTCAGGGTCTGTAAAACAAGTTACCTTTTCAAATATTCAAGTGAGCGAAGTAGCCAATCCGATAATAATAGATCAATATTACTGCGACGGTGGTGGATGCCACAATGAAACATCAGCAGTCGCTGTATCAAACATAAACTACATAAACATTAAAGGTACCTACACAAAGGATCCTGTACGCTTTGCCTGCAGTGATAGCTTGCCATGCACAGGGATCTCACTGTTGACCATAGAGCTTAAGCCGGCCACAGGAAAAGCAAGTTTACGTGAACCTTTCTGCTGGGAAGCACATGGCGAACTAAAAACTGAGACTGTTCCACCAATACAATGTTTGAAAACAGAAAAGTCACCAGGAGCTGCAAGTCAGTCTAACAATGATGCTTGCTGATATTAGAGCAAGAAATTATGTAGAATGTTAAGATAGGCCACACATAATACGAATAATGAATGATTTCCTGTTAGTACTAGTTTTATACTAATTTGTATAAATCATCTGCAAACATAATGTAACATATAGCATGGTATTGTATTGCATTCAGTTATAGACAACTGGAAGTTATTGAATTGGTCATAAGTCAAAACAAGAGGTCGTAACCCATAATAGCCTAAGGAAGGATTTCCTCTGTGAGGCAACAATCTAACAATTATGACTTTTGGACCAGTTATGACAGAACAAATCACAAGCAATATGATACTCCATAAAGCAGATCAAATCATCTGAGAGATGCAAAGACAATGTACAAAATGAGAGCTCAACAATATATAAAAGTCTATCTACCAGAGATTCCAACATAAGTAAACAACTAATGCATTTTACTTCATAACAAAGGATAAACGATGACATGGTTAACCTTAGTCGGCAAGAACATTCTAAACGCAGTTCCAAAACTCAAGGGGCGATCATTAGATAACAGTACAAAACAGAATTCTTGACCAAATATATTACTCAACCAGAAAAGATTCTGAAGTATATGATCTATGTCTCAACCGTAAATCATGTTTGGAAGATTTGCATCACACAATGTGACGTGCTCCTCAGGATTTACTATTTAGAAAGGCAAATGTGTTTTTTGTCATTTCTGCTTCCTAAACCATAGTTAAATCCTGCAGCGGAAAATAGGAATGAAAAATTCAGGACAAAAAGCCTAGAGAACAAAGGATATAAAACCTCAAACTCAGAAATAAAAATGTTACCCATATTCTACACGAAGAAACGAGAATTTGAGCGAGAATGTCTCATCAACGTTTGCCAAAACCAACTCCTGCTTTCTTTTTTTGGCGTGCTTGTACTCTTTCAGGGCTTGGCAATCCATTTTTTTCTTCGTACTTCTTTTCTAGCGCCTGCGGTACAGAACTAGTCAGGAATACTGTAGAATTAATAATAAACATTTTGAGACAATGTACTACGTATGCAAAGATGTTCACCATAGCCACTACAAACTAGTAACAAAAATTAAGAACTGGCTATAGTAGCTTTAAACTCTGGCCTGCTACAGTTCACTCACCTCTAGCTCTTCTCGTATGCTGTCAAGAACTTGATCCGTCATTCTGTCAAAGAAGAGAACTCCCTGAAATTGAGAGATCATTCCATCAGACCAAAAAGAAAGCTTGCAAGTGACACCTCCATGAATACAAGTAAGAGTGCATGTCAATAACACACAATGTACTATTACTAACGAGGATAGGGCCCATGTGAATGAACACTCTTTTCAATGTGGCATCAAAATATATTAGCTTTCTTTCTTGTTTCGTCTACTTGCATATAAACACAATTGCAGCCACTGAACTGTCAGTAAATGTATCTTATGTTTTCTGTTTTCTGCTCAATCATGCAATGCAAAGATATCAAAATCAAAGTGGAGAAAGAACCTCGAGATGGTCGTATTCGTGCTGAAAGATTCGTGCAGGTAAACGTGATAGACTGATTGAAAATCTGGCACCAGTAATGTCCCTTGCATCTATCTTGACAGATTGTGGTCGCTGAAAAAAAAAATCAGTCACAAGAAAACCGATAGACAACGCTGAGCAATATGGTTAAGCAAACAATTGAAACAGTAATTCAGTCGAGAAGGTTGAACATACAACTACTTCAGCATAGATCCCCGGGAATGATAGGCATCCTTCATCATACGGTACTAACTTATCGGAATATTTATTAATTTTAGGATTCACGAGAACAATTTCTTCTCCTTCACCAGGCTCGCCAGCCGGATTAAACACCATGAGTTGAAGATTGAGACCTACTTGCTGTGCTGAGAGCCCGACGCCATCCGTTCTGTCCAATAGCATGTAATCACAGTGTCATTCTGAGTCTGTCTGTGTTATTGTGTACTAGTTACTTACACTATAATTCAAACAAAAAATATAACATTTTATGCACATGAATATTCAATAACAATAATACATTTTAATTTTCATAATCAAAACATATATAAGCAAAACTCCCAGATTGCTAAATCCAATGAAAACTATACACTGATTACATCAAATGAAGAGCAAAATCAGATTAAATTGAATTCTATCGCCATTTTCAGAACAAGAAAAAGTAGTTAGAAATTAGTACTTAGTACTTACTTGTACATAACATCAAACATAGCATCTACCAAGTTCTTCAAATTCTCATCAAAAACACTAATCTTCTTGTTCTTAGCTCGTAGTATAGGATCCGGATACTCAACAATCTTCAAAGGTGTCTCAAATTGAAGATCAGAAGCTAAAAACCATCACAAAATCCCAAACAAACCACAATCAATCAAAGTGTACAAAAACACAGCAACATTCAGGAAAAAAAAAAACTTAAACCACAATGTTATACAAATACAAGCACAAGATACTGATGCAAAAATCATAACTACAATCCTCAGTGTGTAAATATTAGAAAGGCAAGTATACCCGAAGCTACTTCATCGTTTTTGCGAGAGACGCGCTTTACTTCAGCCATAACCGGAGATGTGAAAGGTCTGGTCCGGTTCACGGCGGAGGAGAACACGACGGTGGATTTGAACCGACCATAATCGGCGGAGAGATTCGTAGCTCGGCGAGATAAAACCGGTAGTAAAAAGCGAGAGAGCGGTGGAGCTTGGAGGAAGCAGTTACAGACCACCATGGCTAAGCTAAGACCAGGAAGAGTAATTTTCGGCTACTGAGAGAGAGAGAGAGAGCGTAAAACTGAATTTGTGTGGAGAGTAACGATTGAGTAGGACTGTTTTGTAACTTTTCTTCAGATTTCAATGAAATCTAAACTATTGCTATATTATAGGGACCAAAATTTCAAATATCATTTCTATTGGGGTAATAAGTCGATATAACGACAAATATTAGACCATACTGATAAATATTCTACTATTAGAACAACTCTGTGGCGAGAAAGAGAGAGAGAGAGAGAGTCATTTTCTCTTCGAAACTCGCGGCTTGCTCTACAACAGATCCTTCTTCTTTGGAGCTTCTTCGAGAGGTAAAATCTGTGTTTCCCTTTCTCAGGCCAATTTCTCGATTCAGATTCTGTATCATCTTTTCTCAACATCTCTGGTATGTTGATTATCTTGGCCTTCATCTGTATCGTTCTTAGAGAATCGGTAGATTATTCTCGTTTATAGCTTCTTCTTCTTTTGTTCATGGCTTGATTTCAGTTTACAAGCTTTTATCGTAGATTCCGATTTCAATTTTCTCAGTATTTGATATCGTGCAAGTATAAGATCCATTGATCGGAGATATTTTCCCCCCCAAAATTTTCTGGAATTTTTGTCACTACGATTTTTCAATGATCTGATTACCGATAGTGTTACGATTTGGAATTTGGTGTTGAGGTTGTTTGATCACGATCGTGTTTATGAAATATTCATAATATCTGATTGTGTTGAAGATAGATTTAATAGATCCTTTCGTTATTGTATTGTTGTTTGCTTGACTTTGTGGTTTGCTTTGGATCTAGGTCTAGCGAAAGGAAAAATGGGGCTTAACTTCACGAAATTGTTCAGTCGGCTTTTCGCCAAGAAAGAAATGCGGATTCTGATGGTAGGTCTTGATGCTGCTGGTAAGACAACTATTTTGTATAAGCTGAAGCTTGGTGAAATCGTCACCACCATCCCGACCATCGGTAAGTTTTTAATGGATTCTTCGAATCAGAGTCGTTTTCAATGTGTATTTAGATATTACTCTTTTGTGTTTCTTACTTTGTATGTCTCTGTGGGTTTGATGTAATCTCTCCTGCTCGTTCCGGTTTTCTGTTAATCGAATTTTTCGCTTTTCAAGTTTAATGTTGAAGATGCTTTTGTTTCCAGGATTCAATGTGGAGACTGTTGAGTACAAGAACATCAGCTTCACCGTTTGGGATGTGGGAGGTCAGGACAAGGTACACATTCTGAATCTTGCCTAGGTCATATTATATTCTTTAATCTCTGCATCTGAGTTTTCGAGCTGATCAGGATATCAATGATATAGGTATGACTAGTACTGATCTAATTCATTACCTGATTATACGTTTCATGCATGCTCAAGTTGAATAGTAAATTTCGACATTCGCGTGGTTTTTATCTCCAAGTCCAGTTTCTGTTAGTGTTTGTATTCTTCCTTTTTGATTTTATTTGACATTCAGAATGTGACTTCCTTGAATAACAGATTCGTCCCTTGTGGAGGCACTACTTCCAGAACACTCAAGGTCTTATATTCGTGGTTGATAGCAACGACAGGGACCGAGTTGTGGAGGCGAGGGATGAGTTACATCGCATGTTGAACGAAGTTAGCTTTCTTTCTGGTTTTCTCTTGTATCACGGTAAGACAAAAACGGCTTTCCGTATTCTGATTAAAACCCTGTTTGCAGGACGAACTGAGGGACGCTGTCCTTCTTGTGTTTGCAAACAAACAAGATCTTCCCAATGCAATGAATGCTGCAGAAATAACCGACAAGCTTGGCCTTCACTCTCTTCGCCAACGCCATTGGTAAAGTTATCTTCTATCTAGAAATGTGTCCTTTATGTGATCAGATTGATCATACAGTGTAGTAGAATGAACTTCTTATGTTTTTTTTCCCTTTAATAGGTACATTCAAAGCACTTGTGCCACATCTGGGGAAGGTCTCTATGAAGGCCTTGATTGGCTCTCCAACAACATTGCTAGCAAGGTAATTAGCTAATTAATGTACCTCATTCTGTAAAACTAAGTAGAAGATTGAAAGGAACACTCTTTTGAACGTATTGAAACAGTTAAATAAACACCCTTAGGGGATTTAGATTGTGGCGACGATAGTGTAGTCACTTATGTGTTCTGTTTCTGTTGCTTAGATATGATTCATGAATATTGATCAAACCTTCGTTTTGGTTTGAGTAGGCATGATGAAGCTGCTTGAACACTCTTTTTGCACTTGGAAGAGATCATTAGTGACTGTGGAGGAGAAAGAATGAAGAAGAAACAAATACTATGTCTGATTTTACAACGGTTTATAGCATCCGTGAATGTTTGTGTTACGGTGTGTGTGTAGTTTCTTAACGTACCTATACTTTTTTACCCATAAAAATGGATTTGTGATAGTTTCTACTTTCTACCTTACCGTTTCGTTTTTACCTGTCTTTCACGCCAAATCAAGTATACAACAGTAAGATCAGAACTATTACCGATTCTAGAATGGTTATAGATTAAGATTCAAGTTAAAATAGACCCAAAGAACTATAATTCTGAGAAAGCATTCCTTGGATATTAACACCTCTAACTTTTTAATAGTTAAGTAGTAGACTCATGGTGACTCTAACCTCCAGTGGTAACATAGTAAGTATATTCATGTTCCGACAGACTTGGGTAAGTAAGGATCAATATGGTCGCCTTGAAGAGAAATGGACCTCAATCCTGCATTTGGAAGAAGCTCTAGGAAGCATAAGCAAATCCGTGGTTATTCGCAACTTTTTCTTGTGGCCCTTTGCGTAAGCAGAAACTTTAACAAGCTCAAGACATGACAATTCCTCCAAGAAACGCTTGATTTGCCCCAGCTCTCTAGTGCTTCCCTTGTACTTTGTTAATTCGAGAACCTTCATAGGAGAGGACAATAAAGGAGAATTTTCCGAGAAGCATTCGCAAACAGATTTAGATTCACCATGCCCACATAAGAGACCCTGAAGCAAGAGGAAGGCTTATTAGAGATTGTAAATTTTGTTTCTCCAACAATCATTCGAGGTTTGGGATCATACCTCGATGACGAGAGTCTGGACATTTCTTCAATAAAGATGGTAGAGACGAGGCAGATAAACACAAGTCCACTTCAGGTATAATAGATAAACGAATAAGTTTTTCAAGCACAGGTACTGCTTAATGGAATTTTTCAAAAATCTGAAACAAAAATAAAATGAAACCAGTTGCAATCTTTGGATCATTTCATAGTAACTAGACAAGTGAAACATTTTGATGGAACATGAGCACATATTGGTATGATCAACATGTAAATTTCTTGGACTCATATAAATCAACAGAGAGAAGAAACGCAATTACCTCCACTGTCTCAGGAAATGATAAGCTGAGGAAATTGACATTTCTTAATCCCTTAATCAGAGTTGATGGATCGCAATTACCAAGATCTCTATCTTTCATGAAGATATCGAGCTTAGCTTCCACAAGGGAGTCGAGATTAACAACTGGATACTGAAGCTGAAGAAAAGCAGAGTAGTCCAAGTAGACACACTACAAGAAAACACTGATTTAGCGTCGAATTTAATCTGACGCTAAATTAGCGTCGATTTTGCGTCGTAATGGCGTCGATAAGACAATTCGACGCTAATTCGTCACTAATTAGGGACGAAACCATTCGACGCTAAGTCGACGCTATATATAGCGTCGACTTAGCGTCGAACTTCCATCGGTAGTCTAAGTTCGACGCTAAATCGATGCAAATTTAGCGTCGATTTAGCGTCGAACAAATAGCGTAGAATATAGCGTCTAATTAGGGACAAAACATTTCGACGCTAATTAGACGCTTTATAGCGTCGATTTAGCGTCGAACTTCCATCAGATTTAGCGTCGAACTCATAGCGTCGAATAATGCGTCGAAACATTGTAATGTTTTATCGGAGTTGCATAATCAATACATCTCGTTAATTAGTAACCGGAAATGATTATATACTATTAAATGTCCATATTGCGGTTTTAAAATCTTTAAATTGTTAAGATTGTTATCGTATATGTTATTGTTCATACCCTAAACCCTAAACATAAAATTTCTTTCATTTACCGTCGAATTAGCGTCAAATCACATGATTTTTTTATTTATGGTAATTGTATTTTATATATTAGTAATGAAATATCAATATGTACATTTTTTATAAATTTTTAAGGAAATGGATTTAAGAAATATGTAGGAAATAGATTTTAGAAAATTTGATATGAAAAAATTCATGTGATTGTTATCGTTTTATGTTGCGGTTTTAAAATCTTTAAATTGTTAAGATTGTTATCGTATATGTTATTGTTTATACCCAAAACCCTAAACATAAAATTTCTTTCATTTAGCGTCGAATTAGCATCGAATCACATGAATTCGACGCTAATTCGACGCTAATATTGCTTAATAGCGTCGAATTCATGTGATTCGATGCTAATTCGACGCTAAATGATTTTTTTTTATTTATGGTAATTTTATTTTATATATTAGTAATGAAATATCAATATGTACATTTTTTATAAATTTTTAAGGAAATGGATTTAAGAAATATGTATGAAATAGATTTTAGGAAATTTGATATGAAAAAATTCATGTGATTGTTATCGTTTTATTTTGCGGTTTTAAAATCTTTAAATTGTTAAGATTGTAATCGTATATGTTATTGTTTATACCCTAAACCCTAAACATAAAATTTCTTTCATTTAGCGTCGAATTAGCATCGAATCACATGAATTCATGTGATTATGGTACATAAAATTTCATATATTATATTGTAAATATAAGTAAATAGATATGTAATATCATAATGTTTAGGATTTAGGATTCATTTAACACAAACCCTAAACCAACAAAAAATGATTTAGCGTCGAATTAGCATCGAATCATATTATATATATTTTTTTTTTTATATGTCAATTTTTTTATATATATATTAGTAATGAAATATCAATATCTACGTTTTGCTATAAATTTTTAAGTAAATGTATTTAGGAAAGATGTAGGAATTATATTCTAGGAAATTTGATATGGAAAAATTCATGTTATTGTTATCGTTATATGTACCGGGTTTTGAATTTTTTAACGGTATCGAATATTTTCATATGTGGTGCGATTTATTTAACCTAAATCCTAAACATAAAAAAAAATGATTAAGCGTCGAATTAGCATCGAATCACATGAATTCGACACTAATTCGACGCTATATTACAAATTTAGCGTCGAATTCAAGTGATTCGATGCTAATTCGACGCTAAATCAAACTTATTTTTCATTTAGGGTTTTGGGTGTAAACAATAAAAGCTTCAACGTCGACGATTCAGACTGAAGCTAAAATGTTATCTATATTCGAAGATTTACTTGCCAACAAATTAGTATGTTTGTGTGATTCGATGTTACAAATGCATGTAAGGATTGCTATTTGAAAAGACTATATAAGTTTACATATACCTTCATAACCCTTTATGAACCAAATATGTAATTTCAAATTTCAAAATTTTAAATTATTCTGTTATATGAAAGATTGAAAAGGGTAAGATAGTTTTCGTACCAGTGGCGGAAACCCTAAACCCCAAACGTAAAATAGATTAAGGTAGCGTCGATTTAGCATCGAATTAGCATCGATTCGACACTAATTCGACGCTATATGAACAAATTTTACGTTTGGGGTTTAAGGTTTAGGGTATGAAACGGATAAAATTAATTTGATCCGACGAAAATTTGACGCTATATTGAATTAATTTGATTTAACCAATGGCGGTTAACCGAATAAATTCAAATTTTTTTGTTTAAACCAACGGCGGTAAACCGAATTAATTTGGATTTAACGTCGAATTAGCGTTGAATTTTGGGGCAGTTCGACGCTAATTCGACGCTAAATAAAATTAATTTGGATCTGTAAACATTAAATCTGGGTGGGGAATAGAAATTATATTTAAATGTAATCCGACGCTATTAGCGTCGAAATAGCGTCGAGATAGCGTCGGTTCACGAAGTAAAAAGAGAGACCGACGTCTTCTTCTCCGGTTTCTGCAACTCCTCTCCCTCACCTCTCTCTCTCTCCGGTCTCCTCTCTTTCTCTCTCCCCTCGCCGCCGTACCTTCCCTCACGCCGTTCTCTCTCTCACGCCGCCCCTCTCTCTCCCTCTCCTCTCTCTCTCCCTCACGTCTCCTCTCCTCCTCCTCAAAAACTTCCGCCGCCGCCGGATCTCCTTCCGCCCCCGCCGCCGCCGGAGCTTCTCCTTCCGCCGCCGCCGGAGCTTCTCCTCCTCCGGTTCAATCAAACGACGCTATGGTACATATTTCTCCTAAAAGTTGTTTAAATATATTTGTAATTTGTAATAAATTAGTTATGAAATTGATTTTAGAAATATGTAGTAAATAGATTAGGATATAGATTAGTAATTTTAGAAATATTTGTAATTTGTAATAAATTAGTTATGAAATTATATATAGTTGTAGTAATGATATGAAATTGATTTTAGAAAATGGTTTTATGAATTATGTAGTAAATAGATTTTAGGAAATATGATATGAAATAGATTTTAGGGTAAATGTAGGAAATAAATTTTAGGAAATGGAATTGAATTTAAATTTGATAAGTTATGGAATTGAATTTAGATTTGCTAAGTTATAGATTTGAATTTAGATTTGATAAGTTATAGATTTCAATTTAGATTTTATGAATTTTATTTATGTAAAGTCAAATAAAACAAATTTAAGAGTTTTTTGAATTCAAAATAAATATTTAAAATTAAAAATGAATTTACAAGTTATTTTTCGAAAATATAAATTATTTCCTAAATGTTAAATTTATGGATTGATGTGTTTGTATTCGTATATTATATATAAAATTTAAGAATCGATGAATTGTTTTATCAACTTATTTTACAAGTTTTTAATTTATTTATATTTTACATTTTTAATTTAATAAATTTGTTTTATTTTATAGGCGGATCGACCTCCTCCTCCTTCATACAGACAGTTATTTGGCGAGGATGATTGTGTGTGCTGGATTTTCACACAATAGAATTTGTGAAGATTCTTCGAAATAGGACTTCTTTTAGGTTTTTAAACACTTAGAAAGAAATAGAATTAGGGTTCTTGAGCTGTTCTTATTAATTAGCTGAAAAAACTGTTTTTGTCTTATTATAGCTCAGAATTTCGGATCCCCTCAAATGAGGGGGGTGCATGCTTATTTATAGAGAATACAAGTCGGTTTGGACAAAAAGTGTTGGGCCTTTAATGGGCCTATGTCTTCTGGGCTTGACTGTTGGGTCGTTTAACGTATACTTAGTCGATTTAGGCTTATCGATTCTTCTACGGGAGATTTGACCCCTACAGTTAGCCCCCCAGTTCAACAGTTTTATAATTAAAAGTGTTGAAATAAGGGTGTCCAAGTGAAGAATCGATTTCCGTTAGACTGTTAACGTGTTGACCGATTTTGTCGAGCCCAAGTGACATGGTTGTACCCAATTTGGCGAGCTGATCGACGCGATGTCATCTGATGGTCGGTTTCGAACTTGCGAATTGACGAGCTCATAACCCGCGAATCGCTCGAAGATGCGAGGCGACGAGATGAAAATGTTTCGAATCTACAAACTGCTCGAAGATGCGAGGCGGCGAGACGAAGACGTATAGGTGTGTGAACAAGCCTCGGTAAAAACCTTGTCTGGAAAACCCGGTGGGAAAAAACCATACCAAGGGGAAAAGAGCACGAGTCACACACTTGTTCAAGTTGCCATTGTCGCCGAGTCCTCGATTTTAGTTTCGTCCGCGCATTCTCCGAGTTGTTTGGTGGAATGAAGCTGCGAGGTCGCGAGCTGCGGGGTCGCGAGCCGATTTGATGAAGTCGCGAGTTGATCCGATGAAGATGAAGTCGCGAGTTGATTTTGAGGACGTCGCGAGCTGATCTGATGAAGATGAAGTCGCGAGTCGATTTTGATGAAAATGAAGTAGCGAATCGATTTTGATGAAGATGAAGTCGCGAGCTGATCGAGTATGACGTTATGAGCGAGTCGATTTTGATCATGCGAAGTGACGAGATGAAGTCGCGAGTTGATCTGAAGAAGATGAAGTCGCGAGCTGATCGAGTGTGACGTTATGAGCGAGTCGATTTTGATCCTGCGAAGTGACGAGACGAAGTCGCGAGTTGATCTGAAGAAGATGAAGTCGCGAGCTGATCAAGTGTGACGTTATGACCGAGTCGATTTCGATCCTGCGAAGTGACGAGATGAAGTCGCGAGTTGATCTGAAGAAGATGAAGTCGCGAGCTGATTGAGTGTGACGTTATGAGCGAGTCGATTTCGATCATGCGAAGTGACGAGATGAAGTCGCGAGTTTGACTTTGGGGAAGTCGCGAGCTGCTTGAAGATCAGGTCACAAATCTGCGAGTCGCTCGATACGCGCGAGGCGACGAGGCATACATATCATACACCTGCGAGTCGAGAGACTGACTGCAAGATGATGAAACGAAGTCGCGAGTTGATCTGAAGAAGATGAAGTCGCGAGCTGATCGAGTGTGACGTTATGAGCGAGTCGATTTCGATCCTGCGAAGAAACGAGATGAAGTCGCGAGTTGATCTGAAGAAGATGAAGTCGCGAGCTGATCGAGTGTGACGTTATGAGCGAGTCGATTTCGATCCTGCGAAGTGACGAGATGAAGTCGCGAGTTTGACTTTGGGGAAGTCACGAGCTGCTTGAAGATCAGGTCACGAATCTGCGAGTCGCTCGATACGCGCGAGGCGATGAGGCATACGTATCATACACATGCGAGTCGAGAGACTGACTGCGAGATGATGAAACGAAGTCACAAACCGATTTTGGCGAGGTGGCGAGACGGAAATCTGCGGAGTCGCGAATTGATTTCAATGAAGAGATCGATTTGAACAAGTTACGAGGGTGCGACTTGATCAACTCCACAAATACTGTGAGGTCATGGTAATCGCTGAGAATCGAAGTCTTGAGAAAGCGAATTAAATCAGAGTTGAGCTCGTGAGGTCGCGTTTCGAGCTAATACGAAGTCGCGGGATTGCAAATCGATCCTTCAAGCCCAGAATCTTGGGCCCATTATGAAATGAGGCCCACCTCAAAATTCGATCCGCAAAAGATCTTTATAAGGAGCGACGCTCCTCAGATACTTCTCATAATTCTCACTTCTCCGAAAACAGGTTTGCTCTTTCTCCCTTTTCTCTCATTTTTCTTTCTAGTTTTTGTTAAGTTTTTCGCCGTCCCATCACTTCGTTGCCGCCGTGTTCTTCATCGCCGCCGTCGAGTTCTTGAGGAAATTCGAAAATTCTTCCCTTTTGATCCAAAAATCATGTCGTCAACAAATTCGATTAAGTCTGCGAAATCTGTCGAGCTCCCCGAGAAGGAAAGATTGATTTGGGAGTATTCCGCTAACAGTGAGTCGGTCGTCGATGTGAGCTCAACTGTGGTCGGTTCCGCGGATACGAGGACGCAAGTACGTCTGGTCGCGAGGAGACGAGTGCGACTTATCGAGGGGGTCGAGCTAGAGGTAACTCTCCCCTCGCAGATTTGTTTACCTATCGCACTCCCGTCTCAAGGCGAAGTCGCGAGATTCGGGAGAGTGTCTCACCATTGCGAGCTTCAAGAGCGGGTTTCCAAGAGGAAGTTGGGACCTCGCGTCCTTCTCAGAGTGGCGAACCCCCTGCTGCCAATAAACAAAGGCTAGTCATTGAAGTTCCACATCTTCATGACGAATCGCTCAGTCCTGTCGAGCTGCTTCCCCATGTGAAGATCGAGGAATGCAACTGGTCATATAACTCTCTCGTAGAAAGAGAGAGACTGGAAGCCTGGATTGGATCTGGAGCGGCCGAAGTCGTCAAGAAAAAGAAGAAGTCGAGGCGAAAGCAATGCCCGCCTCCAGGCTCTTCATGGTGTGACGAGGAGTCGCTGGATATCCTTCGCACAGAATGCGGCATCTCCGACGCGGTCGAGATGATTGTGCCAACTGTCGAGCAGCGAAAAGACGACCCGCCAGTCAGCACGTTTACTGCATATGAATGCTGGTTTAGGGGCTGTTACCTCACATTCCCCATTCTTGCATTGATTTTGCGGTACATGTGGGTTTATAGAATCGCGCTTGCGCAGATCAACACCAGAGGGGTTTGTCAACTGGTCGGGCTTCTGACTCGAGCTGCCGAATGTGGCGAGCCCATCGGAGTTCGTCATCTTCATAATTTTCTCGAGTTCCGTAAGCACGCCGACCCGAGCGGGAAGAGGTTGTGTAATCTGGTGAGTCACCCCTTATGCAAGATTTTGGATGACTTTCCAAACAAAGACCACAGTTGGCGCAAATATTTTTTCTTTGTGTCGATGTCAAGCGCGTCTGTTGAAGAAGAACGTCCAGCGGTGGCGAAGTGGGGAACACTTGGTAGATTTTCTTGATGTTTATCATGCGATCCGTCTCCTTATGCTTTATCTTAACTTTTTGCTCAATTGTTTTTACAGCTCCCAGACCACTACTTACTCCTGTTCCCGGTATTGACGATCTGTTCAATAAGTTGAAGGCTAGGAAGTGTCTGTGGGAGCGCCATTTCCATCTTCAGAGAGTCATTCGAGCTCGCGAGTTCGCTCTAATAGACAAAGAAGATTCTTCCAATCGAAGCGAGTCCGACGACCTCGATATCATGCCAGAAAGACCAACTTTCCGCGATATCGCCAAGAGGAAGGCTGCGAAGTCCAAGAGAAAGGCCGAGCCGAAACCATCTGCTCCCGCTGCTGAGACGTCAGAGCGGAGCGTAGCAAAAGAAGATATCCCTGCCGCGAAGGATGACGAGGCGGCGGCCGTAGGTACGAGTGGTATGTTGGCTGTTATTCCTTCACAACCAATTACTATTACGGACGAACTCGCCGAGTCTGAGAATCAGCTGACTCGCAAAAGAAAACACACTACCTCCGAGAAGGGCAAGGGAAAAGCTGGTGATAAGAATAAAACTCGTCTCGAGCTGCCAGCTTTGCCTCTAGGCGAGTCCATTCCTCCAGGTCCGCGACCTGGAAAATCTGCAGAGATTTATGATGACCCGTTAGCCGCGGCTGCCTTAATGGCTAAGGTCACATATCCGGGTGATAACATTCCGATCCCGGAAATGTTGGTAAAGAGCGAGCTCTACAAGGAGTTCGCGACTCGTCATGTTAAGGTAAATTCCATATACTCTTCCTGTTCCATTTTGCTTCCATTCTCTTGCTTTCAACTCATTTGCAGACTATCGCACACTGCAACAGGATGGTCATAGCGTATGACCAAGAGGCGAGGTCTAGACAGGCCTTTATTGACGAGGCCAGGAGGAAGGAAGAAGTTGAGATGAAGCGGCTCGCAGAGGAGATGAGCAAACTCTCTGCTAGCGAGATGCCTACAAGAAGAGCAATGACGACTTGGGCGTACATCTTCACAGAGTCGGCTCTGAGAAGAAGAAAGCCGAGGAGAAAACTGCCGAGCTGGAGGCAGAGTTATCTACTCTGAAAGCGAGTCGCGAGAAGGATCTTGAAATGGCAGCTTCATCTGCGAGGCGATCCGCGGCTGCAGAAGTTCAAGCTAAACTGGATCGCGCTAACGAGCTTTTTTGTCGAATGATGAAAAAGCCGATAAGGAAGATGGTCCTTCTCTAGCAAGCATACTCCAACCTTCAACTCCATGACGACCTGGAGAATACTGAAGAACCTTTCAATCCCATTTCTTAACGCGCTCTTCTAGTCGAGAACAAGGCAACGCTGGGTTCTGCCTACGTTGTCTTTGACGAGATGTCCGACGAGTTGCGGAAGATTCTAGGTATGAACTACGTTGTCCCCATTAATGTAACGGATATTGTTGTTTCTCCACGAGTCGAGACCGTTGCTAAGTCTGTTGGTATTAGTGTAGCTTCGAGATCCAACGACGGCTCTTTGGGTATGCGGTTGCGGAGTGCTAGCGAAGAGCTAAGCGATAGCGAGTCAGCCGAGACAGATAAGACAGTCGATCCTGACCAAGCTGTAGTAATTGAACTTCAGCGCGAACCGACTCCCTTGGAACAGGATCCCAAGACTGGCGACGCGATTGTTGAGAAATCGACTGGCGAGGTTGCGAGTTTGGCTGAACCTTCTGTACCAGCTGACCAGCTGACGGGGAACTGGTAAAGGAAGGTGGCGAGTTGGAGGGTTCGGCTGGCGCTGCTGCTCAAGCCAAAGATAAAGGAGTCGAAGAGGGCGAGCTGGTCGCCTAATCCAAACCCTGTAATAGTTTTTAGGATTTGCTTTCTTTTTTTTTTTTTTTTTGCTCAAGGTTTTAAAACTTGTTATTTTGTGCCTGGACGGCTTTATCCAACTTGTGACATTTTATTTGCCGAGTTGGTCGGACCCAAATATTTATGAAAAATTTGGACATGTCTGATTTCTTTATGATTCGCCTTTCTGCTGAGGCCTGTTAGAGCTTGCTTAGCGAGGCGGTTTTAAAATGCTTAGAAACGATGCGGTTTTAAGACGCTTTAGAGGTGATGCGATTTTAAGACGCTTAGAGGCGATGCGGTTTTAAGATGCTTAGAGGCGATGCGGTTTTAAGACGCTTGGAGGCGAAACACTGATAGTGTTGGTTTTAAAACGTCAGCTAGGCCTGTTATAGTTCGTAACTTAAAGCAAATTTTGGAGTATAGAATTCCAAAGAATATCTTACCCGATTATAATCTCTGACCAGATTATATTCGCCAAGTTCGACCAGTGTTAAGTATAACTGGGTTTGCGAGACGAATACCCTTGTTTACGGTCGTATTCCACTGAATACATCCGCTTCAGCGATGAATGCTAAATTTATATAGCGCGCTTTATCCACTTTGGATGTATAGGTAAATTTCGCGATGAAGTGTTTTTGATCGTTATTATGGTCAGTAATGACGACTAGTCGACATTGAAGTCGCGGTTAGACGATTAAGTCATTTACCAATTATCGTGTTTTAGACGCTTAAGTCATTTGCGAGCTTTCGCGTTTAGGCAATAAAGTCGTTTGCGAGTTGATCGAGTTGCGTGTAGAAATTAAAGTCGTTTGTGAGTTGATCGAGTCGCGTGTAGACAGTTAAGTCGTTTGCGAGTAGATCGAGTCGCGTGTAGACATTTAAGTCGTTAGCGAGTTGATCGAGTTGTAATAAACTGTCGCGTGTAGATATTTAAGTCGTTTGCGAGTTGATCGAGTTGTAATAAACTAACGCGTGTAGACATTTAAGTTGTTTGCGAGTTGATCGAGTCGCGTGTAGACATTTAAGTCGTTTGCGAATTGATCGAGTCGCGTGTAGACATTAAAGTTGTTTGCGAGCTTATCGAGTCCTTACAACCTTAGTTTATTACACCGGGTTTGGGAGTATGAATATACGGATCCATTCCCCCCCCCCCCACTTTTTTCGAATAGGGGGGCCAACTGAACTCGTTCGAAAACAAGCTGCCTACGTACCCTGTGAAGGGATCAAGTCGCGCCGTAGTTCAAGTCAAATGACTTAGTACTTTTAGCAGTAGTACTTCTTTAGATGTCGCGCATTCCAGGAACGCGGGATCATCTCTCCTTTCATGTTTGCGATTTCGTAGACGCCTGGACGAACCAACTTCGTGATCTGGTAAGGTCCCTCCCAGTGAGCGCCGAGCTTGCCGGCATTCATCTGAGCCGTATTCTGGAAAACCCCGCGAAGGTTGAGGTCTCCTTCGTAGAAACGTCGAACTCGCACCTTAGAGTTGTAATATTTGGCCGCCGCAATTTGATATTCGGTCATCTTTATAAGAGCTTGGTCGCGTCTTTCGTTGATAAGGCCGAGTTCGTCGAGCATGAGGAGATGATTGAGACCTTCCTGTTCTGGAAGTAATCATCGGCGAACTCCTGGGAAATGGACCTCGGGAGGAATTACACACTCTGTTCCGTAGACGAGGACGAAAGGTGTCTCGCCCGTAGTGCGACGAGGTGTGGTTCGATAGGACCACAAAACGCCTTCGAATTCATCTGCCCAACGGCCCTTCTTAGCATCGAGTCGAGTCATAAGCCCGTGAATGACTGTTTTGTTCGACGCCACCGCCTGACCGTTGCCTTGTGGGCAGCGAGGTGTCGACTTGCTGACTCTGATCTTCCACTTGTCGCAGAATAGTTAAAACCGCTTGGAGATGAACCGCGAACTGTTGTCAGCCACTATCTCGTAGGGTACGCCGTGTTGATAAATAATATTCTTCCAGACGAAGTTTTCGACATGCTTGTCCTTGATCGATCCAAATGCTTCCGCCTCGACCCACTTGGAAAAATAGTCCGTGAGGACTAATAGATATCGCTTCTGCCGAGATGGATGGAGCGGTCCGACGATGTCCATCGCCCACCTCATGAAGGGATAAGGCGAGGTGACCGAACTCAAAAACTCTGCGGGTTGATGGATGAAAGGACCATAGCGTTGACATTTCTCGCATTTTACCGTGAACAGTTCGCAGTCTTTTATCATTGTTGGCCAGAAATATCCATGTCATTTAATTCGAATGGCGAGTGAGCGGTTTCTGCAGTATCCGCCATGAACTTCGTGCATTATTTTGCGAGCTGTTTCACCCTCGACACAGACGAGGAGTAGTCCAGACAGTCGCCACTTGAAGACTTCCCCGTGGAACAGAATGAAACGTGATGACTCCGCCTTTAGCTTGCGAGCCGACCACTTGTCTTTTGGCACCTCGCCGTCTGCAAGATATCCGCGAATGTCAGCCATCCATTTAGTATCGAAACCATAGATCGTGGTCTCGTCGTCAATGGGAATATCGACGATTTCGTGCGCTGGTGGGGGCTCCTCGCTACACGGGTAGGCATCCTCTGGTAATTCTTTGAGCTGTTCGGGGAGAAGACCACGGCTAAAATTCGTATTAGCCGGGTCGAGCCTATTGTTTTCTGCCATCACATCCGTTGTTTTGTCTGCCCCTATTGCGTCGAGCTGGTCGAGAACCATCGGACCCGGTTCGACAACATCTTCGGCTTGGTCGTGATCCATCAGGTCTGTCGCGAAGCGAATGGGCAAGCCGCTGTTTAGATCCACCTTCCGCTTCGCGGCTTGAGATCTCGTCAGTACGTTGACTTCCCTGGCTAGTTCGATACTTAGTTTCTCGATGAACTCAACCTGGACGATTCTTTGAAGATGTTTGTCGGGCTGCGCCGACGAGCCGAGTGAAGCGAGGGCATCTGCTTGCGAGTTCTCTGCCCTTGGAATTCTTGTTAAGGTAAAAATTTCGAAATCCGCCATTAATGTTTTGACGAGTGCGAGGTATGCCTCCATGCGTTCGTCTTTTGTTGCGTACTCGCCGTTGAACTGATTCACGACGAGCTGAGAGTCGCAAAAGGCTTCTATCCTTGTCATTTCAAGAGCTTTAGCCAATCGTAGACCCGCGAGTAAGGCTTCGTACTCTGCCTCATTGTTCGATGCTCTGAAGCTGAGGCGGAATGATTGTTCCAGAGATTCTCCGTCTGGTGATGACAGCCGAATGCCTACACCGGATCCGTGTTTAGATGACGAGTCGTCGACATGTAACTGCCAGATTTGGGATGAGTCTTTGTTTTCGCTTTCTGACGAGGCCGCTGCCTCCGGTAGTCCGATTAGAAAATCGGTCAACACTTGTGCCTTAATTATCGTCCTACTTCGATACTCGATATCGAACTCGCTTAACTCGATGGCCCCCTTGGCGAGTCGCCCAGATTGAGTTGGGCTGTGGAGAACAGCTTGTAGCGGAAAGGTACTGAGAACCTAGATCGAGTGCGATTGGAAATAAGGTCGGAGCTTGCGAGCTGACGTAATAACCGCGAGTGCTAACTTCTCTGTCAGAGGATATCTTGTTTCCGCATCGGTTAAAGATTTACTGACGTAGAAAACGGGCTTCTGCTCAGTGCCGTCTTCGCGAATTAGAACTCCACTGACTGCCGAGGAGGAGATCGCAATGTAAAGGTAGAGCGGTTCGCCAGCTATGGGTTTGGTCAAAACCAGTGGAATCACGAGATATTGCTTCAACTTCTGGAAGGCTTCGTCGCATTTTTCTGTCCACTCGAAAGCCTGTCGAGCTGCACCCTTTTTATCTTTAAGCGTTTCATAAAAAGGCAAGCATTTGTCAGTAGAGCGCGAGATGAATCTGTTTAATGTTGCGACTCTTCCTGTGAAGCGTTGGACTTCCCTTTTCGTTTTAGGCGAGGCCATCTGGATGAGCGCATGGATTTGCTTCGGGTTTGCCTCGATCCCGCGACGAGTTACCATATAGCCAAGGAACTCGCCTGATGTCACGCCGAAACGACACTTAGCCGGATTGAGCTTCATGTTATACTTGTTCAATAGCGCAAAGCGTTCTGCGAGGTGGCCGACATGGTCTTTTTCCCCGAGCGATTTGACGAACATATCATCTATGTAGACCTCCATTGTCTTGCCGAGGAGACCTTCGAACATCCTGTTCACTAATCGTTGATAAGTAGCCCCAGCGTTCTTAAGGCCGAAAAGCATGACCTTGTAGCAATAGATCCCGCGATCTGTAATGAAAGATGTTTTATCGCGATCGTCGGGGTGCATAAAAATTTGATTGTAACCGGAGAAAGCATCCATAAACGATAACAGCTTGTTCCCAGATGTCGCCTCGACGAGGCGGTCGATATGAGGAAGAGGGAAACTGTCTTTTGGGCATGCCTTGTTCAAATTCGTGAAGTCTACACCGACTCGTCACTTGCCATTCTTCTTCGTCACGACGACTAGATTAGCGAGCCAATCTGGATATCTGACCTCAGCACTCGAACCGGCTCGCAAGAGTCTTTGTACTTCGTCGTTCACCGCTTGAGCTATGTCTGGTCCGAGTCGCCTTTGCTTCTGTTTTATGGGTTTGAAGGTCGTATCGACATTCAACTCGTGACTGATGATGTCGATATCGATCCTGGGCATATCCTCTGCGGCCCACGCGAAAGTGCTAACGTTCCTTTTAAGGAATTCGACGAGTTCGAGCCGGACTTCTTCATCTAGCGTTGCGCCAATCTCCACACACTTTTCCGGGAAGTCGTCGTCAATGCTAACCGATATGACAGGTTCGCATGTCGGACCCGCTCCTTCCTCTTCGACGGCTTCCGCGATCTGTAGTTGCTACAAAACGTCCGAGATTTCCTTGACGGGTTCCCTGTCTGTTTTAAACTTTTTTCGCGGCTCGCTCGGAATGGGCACTGTCGCCCGACTCCTCAGTTTATGCGCGGTCATGAAGCAAGACCGCGACGCCGACTGACTTCCTCTGATTGTTTTGATCCCGATTTTTGTTGGAAACTTAAGGCAGAGATGGTACGTCGAGGCGACGGCACGCATCGAATTGAGCCAAGGGGTTCCCATTATCACGTTGTAAATCGCCGGGTTGTCCGATACTGCGAACTCCACTATTTTTGTTACTCTTTCCGCACATACTGGGAGTTTGATCGTTCCAAGTATCATTGTCATCTCGCCATTGAATCCGGTCAAAGGTTTAGGATAGGATTCGACTTGAGCAAGGTCGATTTCCATGCGCTTAAGAGCGTCAATGAAAATGATGTCGACTGTGCTTCCAGTATCGATCAAAACGCGACCCGTGTCCCATCCTGCGACGGTGAGTCAGATGACAAGCGGGTCGTCGTGAGGTTTGTCAATGTCATCGATCTCATTTTCTTCGAACTAGATTACATCGTTTGAAAACTTTGACGGTATGGGTTTGTTCGCTCCTACCTCAGCTCGTCTTTGATAAGCTTTGATTGACGAGACGGTGTTTGATTAATAACGCGAGCTGCCCATAATCATGTTGCAGATTTTTTGTTTCGAGCCGCTTCGGCCGTTATTATTGTTTTGCCAGCCGGGGTGGACCTCGTCGTTATTCCGCCTGTCCCGTTTGTTATTCTTGCTATTGTCCCCGGACGGACCGTCTCCTTCTCTTGCATCGTCGAATTGCTCGAGCTGAAAATCGTTAACACTTATATTTCCTCTGAGCTCTCCGGCGGCTAGCTTTGCTGTGAGTCGCATACCGAGCACTATGCAGTTAGCCGTCGAGTGTCCTCCCATTTTGTGTAAGTCGCAATATGCGGATTCGTCGTAATACGAGTTCCTTATCCAAGTATTGCTGTTACTACGACCCGGAGCGCCATTTCCGCGACCTCGCCCTCTTCCTCGACCAAAGCCGGGCGAGTCCACCTGATAGTTATGGGCACCCTTAAAACCTCCCTCGTGCTGCACAAAGTTGCCTGGCTTCTTTTTCGCTGTAGCTAGGGTTTCCTGCAGATTCGGAACTTTGGCATTCCCATATATCTGGTCCAAGATTTTTGTTTCATCCTCGCTCTTCATGAAACCGTTGGCGCGATGAAGCGCATCTTGAATAGACGAGGACTCGTTGATCGTCATCTCCTTTCGAAAATCCGAGTTGTACCACAAGGCTTTTCGAAGCTCTCTCAGTGCGGACTGGTCGTCAATCCCCTTCACTTGAGTAAGCATCGCCTTAAAGCGTTCGATGAAAACTCCCAAGGGCTCGCTAGCCGCTTGCGAAATGGTGTAAAGATCAGCCTCGGACGTCCTGCGCTTGATTAAGATTGCGTATTGCTTTAGCAACGCTTCGGAGAGCTGCGCGAAGCTGTCGATCGAATTCTTCTTCATTCCCGTGAACCAATAGAGAGCTGCCCCCTTGAGATGCTCCACGAAGAGGAGGCAGCAGCCAATGTCAATTTCGTCGAGACAGAAATTAGCTCGCCCCATAGCGATTGAGAAAGCCTTGATGTGCTCCGTGGGGTCGCCCTTTCCATCATAAATTGGAAGCCTGAGCTTCCCCGGATCGGATAGACGTGCCTTTGTTATTCGCGCGGTGAAAGGAGTAGTGCGAGCTTCTTCAAGGACACGGTCGATCTCTGGCGCCTTGCTGGTTACGCGATGGACTTGTGATCATATATCCTTGAGATCGCGAGCTGTTTGCTGCAAGATGTCTTTTAGCTCGTCCATCTCCCTTTGCTGCGAAGCGATAGCTCCGCGACTGGTCGGGGCTTCGGCCTGCTCCGTCCATTGCGTATTCTCTGCGATTTCGCCCTCATCCCGACTTTGGACACGACTGGTCGGCCGACTGGGTCGAGTGGTTCCGAATTCGCGTCCTCCCAGATCATCTGCAATTGCAACTATACCTCCAGTTGCATCTGCGACGAGGACGGCCCCGTCTCTGAGAGGCGTTGGCGTATGATCTTCGCGAGCCCCGCGAGCTGAAGGCGAGGCCGCTGGAGAGAAGTTAAGAGCGATCGGGGTGACGCGATGTGTAGCACCGTGAGGTAGGCTTTGAGACTGACGGGTTGTCGACAACGCCTTGATCTCGGCGGTCAGGTTGTTGTTGATGGTTTCCTGGTTCTGCAATTTCTTGAGCAACTTCTCGAGCATTGCTTTGAGCTGATCGAAAGCTGCCGATGTTGCCGGGTCGGCCGAGTTGGTATTGGCGGTCGTCTGGTTTCCTGTAGGGACAGATCTGCCTGCTTCTGCCTCCAACGCGGACTGGCTGTTTGCCTGCCCACTCTCGGCGAGCTCCCTTGGATCTGAACCACCTTCGGTTGCTGGAGATTGCGGGTTCGTTATTGACATCTTGGCGAATTCGTCTAAGCGTTTGTTTCGTGTATGAAGCTAGTGTTGCGAGTCCCCCTCCTTCTAGCGCCAAATTGTGTGTGCTGGATTTTCACACAATAGAATTTGTGAAGATTCTTCGAAATAGGGCTTCTTTTAGGTTTTTAAACACTTAGAAAGAAATAGAATTAGGGTTCTTGAGCTGTTCTTATTAATTAGCTGAAAAAACTGTTTTTATCTTATTATAGCTCAGAATTTCGGATCCCCTCAAATGAGGGGGGTGCATGCTTATTTAAAGAGAATACAAGTCGGTTTGGACAAACAGTGTTGGGCCTTTAATGGGCCTCTGTCTTCTAGGCTTGACCATTGGGCCGTTTAACGTATACTTAGTCGATTTAGGCTTATCGATTCTTCTAGGGGAGATTTGACCCCTACAATGATACGATTCCCGGATCCGATGGTCGTCGCGGATCTGGATCAGGGTCGGGTTCGCAGGCTGCGATAGCTATCGTCCACGAGCTCCGCCACGAGGAGGTAATATATTAGGTTCTTATATTATATTATAACTCATTTTTTATTATAATTTTATTGTATAACCCTTTTATTTTATATGTTGCACCGAAGAAGAAAGGAGGAACGATGGGTGTTGGATACATCAAGGATGTCCCGGCAGCTTGTTCGTCTTCTCAATATTCTTACTCTCCGGGTTCGTCTCACCCACATTTGACCGCTCAGTTGGAAGCTGCTAATGCTGAGATTGCGCAGCTAAAGACTGGTCTCTCGACATTGACCAGTCTCTTTGACATAATTGCAGTGGATAACCCGACATTAGCCAATGCCTTGCAAGGCATACATCGTCCTCCACCGCCTCCTACACCTCCCGGTCAAACGCAGTTCGAACAAGAATCCGAAGATATGATTCGAGAAGATTTCATAAACCTAAGGAACCAACAACCGCCGACGAATTAGCATTTTAATTTCATTTGTATCGGATAATTTTTATTTTAATTTTTATTATATTTTATAATAATTTTTTTTAATATTTTCATTTAAAAAAAAATATATATATTATCATTCGACGCTAAATCGATGCTTATATAGCGTCGAATTAGCGTCGACCCAGATGCAATTCGACGTTAATTCGACGCTACGTTAGCATCGATTTAGCATCGAAATATTGTGTCGGAGTAGCGTCGAATGTTCGACGCTAAATTTAGCGTCGAAAATGAATTAGCGTCGACGATTTAGCGTCGAATTAGCATCGAAATATGCCGACGCTAAATCAGTGTTTTCTTGTAGTGACAAGATTTGGATAATCAAAACTCATGCTTCCCAACTCATCACTATAATAACAGCAAATGCTAAGTCTCTTGAGAGTTGGACCGGAGAGAAAGTGAGAAAGTTTCCAAAATGGCCACCAAATGTGTGAATTGTTAAACTCCTCAAGCAAAGGACAAGCAGAAATAAGCTTTTCAAACGCTCCAAGACTATCGAATCCAACCATAACGAGAGAAAGAGACTTGAGAGCTGGAAGAGAAGCATTCACAGGAAGCGTAGGAATTTTGGCTTGATTCATTTTCAAGTTAACAAGTGACTTGCAAGCGAAAACCTCCAAGAGTAATGAATCTTGAGCAGTTACCTTAAGATCAAGATCCAGGACACCACCACGTTTGAGCACATTGCGTATCCAACGGTCAGTATGAGCTGACCCAACATTATCTCGACATTTCAGAGTGAAACTCATAATGGCGGAATCGCCTGATGCAGCCAACACTCTCTCCACGAAATCCATGAAATGTTTGCAGTTTGAAGATTCCATTTCAGAAAGATCGAGATTTGGTGTCAAGTCAAAGAGATCTCGCCATCTCTTGGAGAGAATTGAACTTGAAGCAGCTTTATCAATGGGTAGGAAAGACAAGATCTTGATGATAATCCCATCTGGTAGATCGCTGATCCTATCCATTCTCTACCCAAACCCTAGATAAACCCCTTTTCACTGTGTCTCTTCAGATTCAGACTAAGAAATAACCATGTGTCTTATTTATTTCCGTATCCGTTTGGTGTTTTTATTTGTTTATGTGTGTCTGGTTTGATCCGGTTCTCATTTCGGTTATCTATACTGATTGATCGGCCGGACCCATGACGCGACCTATAATCCTAATTAAGTTTCATTATGAGTGTTTCGATCAAGATTTTTGTTTGGTTTCGTTTGACTGAGTGGTCATGATGAAGTTATTGGATTAGATTAATTAAAATTCCAACTGAACAGAAGCAAAAGTTCCGGTTTTGGTTCAGTTACTTGGGTTTAAACCGGACGACAAAATAATAAAATTGATTTGGATCATCCGTTCATTTCATCCGAATCAATCCGCTTTCGATTTTTTCTCCAAATTTTTCCTAGTTGACATATACCAAATTTTACAAAAATATATAAAAAGTTACGAACCAAACTAATCGAATTTGGGTTGATTTAAAGCATAGTACTTAACACTTGAAAGAGACCATTGGTGATTGTAAAGAAGAAATAACGAAGAAGAGACAAGTTTTAAGCTTGATTTTACGAGGGTTTATAGTTTGAGTGAATGTTTGTATCATTGTGTGTAGTTTCTTTAGATAACTCTACTTTTTTATCCGTTAAATGGATTTGTGATCATTTGTTATCTTTCAGCGTTCCGTTACCCGCTCTTTCGTGCCTTCATCAAGTATTCAAGCATTCAATAGCAAGATAGTAACTATAGTAATATACAAAAGACATGAGACAATCCAATAATTGTCAATCGGTTGTGCAATAGAAGTTAATGAAACTTTGTTGAAAAGTAAACTTGATTTTGGATCAAGTATAATTATTGGGCTAATGATTCAATACTCTAATGTTAAACCCAATACTTGATCCATGTTCTAGAGTTTTCTCTAGAAAATATCTAAGTCTCCACCTCTTTAAAATGTTCTAGGAAAGTCTAGAGAGTTCTAAGATAAGAAGATAATAATCTAGATGTTGTAGAGAATTCTAGAGATTTGTAAAATATCTAGGAAGTAAGGAGGTTAGTAGAATAATCTAGAGCTTTTGTGAAAGACCTTTGGGAGGCTATAAATAGCTCTCCACCCCTCTCATTTGTAAAAATTAACAAGAACAAGAACAAACAAGAAAGTTGTTCTAAGTTGTTCCAACAAAAGTTTCTAAATAATAAAAACCTTCTACTTCCTAAAAATTATATTCTCTCCAAAATTTCTCAAATACTTTCTCCATCTCTTTAAACTTTTATTTCCAACAAACTTAACATAGTATAGAGTCTGCGTTAGACCTAAATATAGAAATCCAAAATATAGGATTTCTTGTCAATTCTAGATTGAAAAAAAAAATGTAAAATATATTACGAGTCTTATAATATAGTGGAATTTGATTTAATAAATCGAAAGAAACCATAATTTCGAGAAGACGTATTAGAATCACTGAGATGTGATAGAAAACAATATAAAAACGACATGGACCAATTGGATTTGTATTGGAACCCTTCAATTTAACACTTCTAGACTTTTTAGTGGCCAAGCAGTAAACTTATGCTCCAATAGTAACATGGTATGTAAGTGGATCCATATTCCAACAGACTTGGGTAAGGAGGTTTTCAAGAAAACTGGAACTGAATCTTGCATTTGGAAGAAGCTCTAAGAAGCATACGCAGATCCGTGGTTATTCGCAACCTTTCCTTGTCGTCCTTTGCGTAAGCAGAAACTATAACAAGCTCAAGACATGCCAATTCCTCCAAGAAACGCTTGATTTGCTCCAGCTCTCTTGTACTTCCCTCGCACGCTGTTAATTCTAGAACCTTCACACAAGATAACAATAGAGAATCACATCCCGAGAAGCATTTACAACCATTTTTGGATTCATCATGACCGCACAACGAACCCTTGATGACGAGAGTTTGTAAGTTTGGACATTTCTTCAGTAGAAATGGTAGAGACGAGAGAGATGAACAGTAGTCCACATCAGTTACATTAATAGATAAACGAGTAAGGTTTTCAAACACAGGTACTACTTCATGGAAGTTCCCAAAAATCTGAAACAAAAATAAAAAGAACTAGACATCATCAACCAATTGCAATCTTTGGACAGGCGGCTAAACATTACATGGAACTTGAACATTGTAAATTCTTATAACCAACAATTTTCTTTAACGCAATACCATATTACAGAGAGAAGAAAAGCAATTACCTCCAAAGTTTTAGGAAATGATAAGCTGAAGATCTTGACATTTTTTAATCCCTTAATCAGATTTGATGGATCGCAGTTACCAGGATCTCGGCTTTTGATTACGATATTAGCTTTGACAAGGGAGTCAAGATTAACAACTGGATACTGACGCTCAAGATAACCAGTGTAGTCCAAGTAAACAAGATTTGGATGATCAAAACTCATGCTCCCCAACTCATGATGACGACTATGCAAGAGAGAGTGGTAATTAAGTCTCTTGAGAGTTGGACCGGAGAGAAAGTGAGAACATTTCCAAAATTCCAACCCAATCGAAAAACAGATAAGTTCCTCAAGCAAAGAGCAAGCAGAAATAAGCTTTTCAAACGTTTCAAGATGGAATTTAACCCAATAGAGAGAAAGATACTTAAGTGCTGGAAAAGAAGCATCCTCCGGAAGCATATGAATATCGACTTGAGTCAGTTTCAGCTTCACAAGTGTCTTGCAAGCAAATACCTCGAAGAGTAAATAATCTTGACATAAGTGAAGATGAAGAACCAAGACACCACCACGTTTCAGCACATTGCGTATCCAACGTTTGGTATGATCTGACCCAACATATCCACCATTCAGAATGCATAATCTCCGTATGGGAGAATTGCCTGAAACAGCTAACATCCGCTCCACGAAATCTATGAATTTTTGTCGGTAACTCACGAAATCCAAGGGAATTTTTGTCAGCCAATTGGTAGGAGAAAGACAGAGTTTTGGAGTGAAGGCAAAGAGATCTCGCCATCTCTTGGAGAGAATTGAAGTTGAAGCACCTTTATCAATGGAGAGGAAGGACAAGATCTTAATAATAATCTCATCTGGTAGATCGCTGATCCTATCCATTCTCTATACCCAAACCCTAGAGATCCCTTTTTCTCTACGTTACTTACTTCTCTAGAGTCTAGATAGAAACCCTTTTCCACTAGACTTAAATACAATGGACAAGAATTAGGGTTTAAGCATGCGTCTGGTATTTCCACTTGTTTATCACAATTTCTTACGTGTCTGGTTTGATCCGGTTCTCTATTCGGTTATTTATATGGTTTATGCTTTAAGGTAGGCTTTTTTAGTGGTCCACAAATAAAAGAAATAAAATGGAGAAGACAACAAAATCAAATAAGGAAAGTGGGATGGGAATCGATCAAAGACATAAAAAGATTTTTAACACAAGTCTCATTGCATGGTTAAACCAGTCTATCACCTAATTCATAACTCCTCTCAAACCAGTCTATCAGAAGATTTGGAGTTTGACCATTCCCCGAAGATAAAGCATTTCTGGTGAGAGTAATGCACAATTAGAAGCAAAGCCTTAATGGATCAGAGATTGTGGATGGAAGTAAATTCCATAAATAGACATAAATCATTTGACTGAAATAAAAAATTAAAAGTGCAACAAGATACTCAATATACTTTATGTTGCTTTGTGTAGATGCACACCGTGGACTTCACCGGAAAGAAGAGCGGAATTGGATTGGATGGTTGTTGAAGAAGGTAAATTAATACTTAAAGGATGTGCTTCAATAGACCTCACTAGGAACGCGATAGAAGAAGCAATTGTACTTAGAGAAACTATTTTGAAAGTTAGAAGATGGAGATATCAAATTAAGAGTTACTTTATGTGGTGAAGCAGAGGTAATGTACCACATCCTTAGTTGTCTACATCCAGCAAACAGAGAACAAGAGTAGTACACTACTCTTGATCTTAAATTAATGATCATTAATCTAAGATTAAGATTAAGATTCGATTATGATCTAAGATAAACAGGGAAAGTAAAATACATTAATGATTTTAGATAAAGATTCGATTCAAAATAGACCAAAAGAAGTATAATTTCAAGAAGGCATTCCTTGAAATCTCACACCTGATCAACTTTTTAATATTAGACTCATGCTTCAGTGGTAACATAGTAAGTAGATTCATGTTCCAACGTACTTGGGTAAGTATGAGAATCAATATGGTGGCTTTGAAGAGAAATGGACCTAAATACCGCATTTGGAAGAAGCTCTATGAAGCTTTAGCAAATCCGTGGTGATTCGCAATTTTTCCTTGTCGTCCTTTGCGGAAGCACAAACTTTAACAAGCTCAAGACATGACAACTCCTCCAAGAAACGCTTGATTTGCCTAGCTCTCTGATACTTCCCTTGTACTCTGTAAATTCTAGAAAATTCTAGAACTTTCACAGGAGATGACAATAGGGAAGAGATTCCGGAGAAGTGTCTACAAACATATTCTGATTCCAAATGGAGGGATGATGGACCCTGAATCAAGAGAAAGGCTTATTAAAAATTGTAAAGTGCGTTTCTCCAAATCACTTGAGATTTCGGATCATACCTTGATGACCAGAGTCTGTAAGTTTGGACAATTCTTTAGTAGGAATTGTAGAGACGAGGAAGATAAACAGAAGTCCTCCCCATGTTCATATGTAATAGATAAATGATACAGTTTTTCAAACACAGGTATTGCTTCATGGAATGTCTCAAAAATCTGGAAAAAAAAAAAAGAAAGATGAAGTGATCATCATCAACCAATTGCAATCTTTGGATCAAAATCTACGGAAACATTTTCATATATATATATATATATATCGTAATCAGACGGGCGATCCCATGGAACTTGAACATATTCATTTATCTTGTCAACATATTAAAGAGAGAAGAAAAGCTATTTACCTCAAAAGTTCTAGGAAATGATAAGCTGAGGATCTTGACATTTCTTAATCCTTTAATCAGATTCGATGGATCGTAATTAGCAGGATCTCCATCTTTCATGAAGATCTGGAGCATAGCTTCAACAAGGGAGTCAAGATTAACAACTGGATACCGAAGCTGAAGACAACCAGAGTATTCCAAGTAGACAAGATTCGGATGATCAAAACTCATGTTTCCCAACTCAAAACTCATAGGAGAGTTAGTGGTAAGTCTCTTGAGAGTTGGACCGGAGAGAAAGTGAAAAAATTTCCAAAATTCACACCCATACTGTAAGTAGATAAATTCCTCAAGCAAAGGGCTAACAGAAATAAGCATTTCAAACGCTCTAGTATTATCGCACACAATCGAATAGAGAGAAATAGACTTGAGAGCTGGAAGAGAAGCATCCTCAGGAAGCATAGGAATTGTGAAACCATGCAGTTTCAAGTTAACAAGTGTCTTGCAAGCGAAAACATTGGAAAGTAGTGAAGCACGAGCATATGCATAAAGATCAAGTTCCAAGACACTACCACGTTTGATCACATTGCGTATCCAACGGTCAGTACGACACATCATAATCTCGACATTCCAGAGTGAAACTCTTAATGGCGGAATTGCCTGATGCAGCCAACATTCGCTCCAAGAAATCAATGAATCTTTTTCGGTAACCCGCTTTATCGAAGCAGTCAAACCGACTGACATAGGAAAGATTGAGATTTGGTCTGAAGACAAAGAGATCTCGCCATCTCTCGGAGAGAATTGAAGTTGAAGCAGCTTCATCAACATCGATGAAAGACAAGATCTTGATAATAATCCCATCTGGTAGATTGCTGATCCTATCCATTCTCTACCGAAACCCTAGAGAAACCCCTTTTCACTGTGTCTCTTCAGATTCAGACTAAGAAATAAGCATGTGTCTGATTTATTTCCGTATCGGTTTGGTGTTTTTATCTGTTTATGTGTGTCTGGTTTGATCCGGTTCTCATTCGGTTATCTATACTGATTGATCACCCGGACCCGTGAGTGTTTTTTTAGGTCATAAGTTTCATTATGAATGTTTCGATCAAGATTTTTGTTTGGTTTCGTTTTGATTGAGTGGTCATGATGAAGCTATTGGATTAGATTAATTAAAATTTTAACTGAACAGAAGCAAAATTTCCGGTTTTGGTTCAGTTACTTGTTTAAACCGGACCCCAATAAAATTGATTTGGATCATCCGAATTTCGTTTTTTTCTCCATTTTTTTCCTAGTTGACATATACCAAGTTTTACAAAAATATATAAAAAGTTCTGAACCAAACTAACCGAATTAACCCGATTTTAGTTGAATTAAACCACAGTATTTAACACTTGGGGTTAGATTGGTCACTCCGTTTAAACAGAGCGGTTAAATAGTAAATAATTTTTGATAGAAAATATTATATATTATTTAAAATGAAAATAATAATTTAAAAATTTTAGTTTGATTTTTATATATTTATATTAAAATTAAGTATATACCTATATTTTTCTGAAATAAAAAATAAAATATTTTATTTAAAAAAAAATACAAACGTCCGTTTGATAATTGGGGCTGTTGCAAACGGACATACGTCCAAACGAGGTAACCATTCAAAGCTTTGGTGAATGTAGAGAAGAAATAATGAACAAGAAACAAGTTTTATGTTTGATTTTACAACGGTGTCATTGTGTCATTGTCTGTAGTTTCTTCACATACCTCTACTTGTTTACCCGTTAATTGTAATCATTTGTTACCTTTACCGTTTCGTTTTTACCCGCTCTTTCATGCCTTCATCAAGTATTCAAGTATTCAATAGTAAGATAGTAACTGTAGTAATATACAAAAGACATGAGACAGTCCATTTATTGTCAATCAGTTGTGCAATAGAAGTTTATGAAACTTAATACATCGTAAAGACTAAAGAGTCCGCGTTAGACCCAAATATAGGATTTACCGATTTATTGTCAATTCTAGATTGAAAAAAAAGGTAAAGATATATTATGAGTCTTAGAGTAAAGTGGAATTTGATTTAATAAATCGAAAGAACCATAATTTTGAGAAGACGTGTCAAAATAACTAAGATGTGATACTAAGCAATATATAAACGACATGGACCAATTGATTTTATATTGGAACCCTTGAAATTTAACACCAGTAAACTCATGCTCTAATGGTAACATGGTATGTAAGTAGATTCATGTTCCAACAGACTTGGGCATGTATGAAGGCCATAAGGTGGCTTTCAAGAAAACTTGAACTCAGCCCTGCATTTAAAAGAAGCTCTAGGTTATTCGCAACTTTTCCTTGTCGTCCTTTGCGGAAGCACAAACTTTAACAAGCTCAAGACATGACAATTCCTCCAAGAAACGCTTGATTTGCCCCAACTCTCTGATGCTTCCATTGTACTCTGTTAATTCTAGAACCTTGATAGTTTTGTACCTTTACCGTTCCATTGTTACCCGTTTTTTCACGCCGTCATCAAGGTTTCAACACTAAGAGGCAATCTATTAATTATCAATTATCCATGAAGCTTAAAACAGTACAGAGTGAGTTAGACCCAAGTATAGGAGATTAAATAGGAATATACCGTAGATTCTAGAACGGGAAAGTAAAATACATTATGATCTTAGATTAAGATTCGATTCAAAATAGACCAAAAGAACTATAACTTCAACAAGGCTTCCCTTGAAATTTAATTTTAAATAGTAGTAGACTCATCCTCGAGTGGTAACATAGCAAGTAGATTCTTGTTCCAAGTTCCAACATACTTGTTCAAGTGTGAGTGCCAATAAGTTGGCCTTCAAGAGAACTGGACCTGAATCCTGCATTTGGAAGAAGCTCTAGGAAGCATACGCAGATCCGTGGTGATTCTAATAGTCTCACCACTAAACATGGTGATGAGTGTTTCGATCAAGATTTTTGTTTGGTTTCGTTTTGATTGAGTGGTCATGATGAAGCTATTAGATGAAGCATCCTCAGGAAGCATAGGAATTGTAAAACCATGCAGTTTCAAGTTAACAAGTGTCTTGCAAGCGAAAACCTCGGAAAGTAGTGGAGCACGAGCATATGCATAAAGATAAAGTTCCAAGACATTACCACGTTTGAGCACATTGCGTATCCAACGGTCAGTACAAGCTGACACATCACAATCTCTACATTCCAGAGTGAAACTCCTAATGGCAGAATTGCCTGATGCAGCCAACATCCGCTCCACGAAATCAATTAATCTTTTTTGGTAACCCGCTTTATCGAAGCAGTCAAACCGACAGACATAGGAAAGATTGAGATTTTGTCTGAAGACAAAGAGATCTCGCCATATCTTGGAGAGAATTGAAGTTGAAGCAGCTTCATCAACATCGAGGTAAGACAAGATCTTGATAATAATCCCATCTGGTAGATCGCTGATCCTATCAATTCTCTTGCAAAACCCTAGAGATCCCTTTTTCACTACGTTACTCACTCGAGGAACCCTTCTTCGCTGTTTTAACATAATGGACAAGAACCTAATGATTCTTTAACATAATGGACAAGAAGTAGGGTTATAAAAAAAAATTACGTGTCTGGTTTGATCCGGTTTTATTAAGTTATTTAATTGGTTTATGCCGATTGATCACACCCATGACCTTCCGACCACCTTCCGACCAAGATTAAAAATCAGTCACAGTAGCCGCGACAGAGCTAAGTAGTCATGACATAGATAAAAACAGTCGCCGGAAATATATAGTCCCAGCATCGTTACTTTTCATATATGTTTTGGCCAAAATATATGGGTTGATGTATGAATTCTCTCAAATATACAGTTCATGTATATTATGTAACCCTAGCCGATAGTTGATGTATGTATAAAAATGATGATTGGAGACACTGCCTCGAGTGTTAAATTTTAGGATTTTTGAGTGTCTAAAACATGATCCAATTTTTAGAATTAAATATATTAAATTGGAATGTCTCCAATAATCATGCTCTAAGCCGTTTTCCTTTCCGCCAATGTTTGTGTCATTTACTTTTTTACCCATTAAATGGATTTGTGATTATATTTTTACCTTAACCGTTTTCTACCAGTTCTTTCATGCTTTCATCAAGTATTCAATAGTAAGATAGGAGTTAGAGTAGTATATAAAAGACATGAGTCTTTCCATTCATTGTTAGTTGGTTGTGCTATAGAACTTTATGAAACTTACCATAGTATAGAATCCGAGTTACACTCGACTGTAGGGGTCCAAAATGGATGTATTGTCGATTCTAGATTCGAAAAATAACGTATGTTAATTAGAGTAGACCGAAAGAACCAAACT
Organism: Draba incana; assembly: GCA_963576765.1. NCBI lineage: Eukaryota > Viridiplantae > Streptophyta > Magnoliopsida > Brassicales > Brassicaceae > Draba > Draba incana. The sequence continues at coordinate 10,490,416 of OY755205.1, forward strand.
TTCGAGGTGTTAGAAAAAAATGAGATGTGATAGAGAGCAATATATACACGACATTGATCAATTAATTAGTTTTAAACTGGAACCATTGAAATTTAACACTTCAAGGGTTTTTAATGGTCAAACTAACAGCAAGCAAGTACAATCATGTTCCAACATACTTGGGCAAGTAAATGTGAGGGCCAGTAAGGTGGCTTTCAAGAAAACTGGAACTGAATCCTGCATTTGGAAGAAGCTCTACGAAGCTTTAGCAAATCCGTGGTTATTCGCAACTTTTCCTTGTCGTTCTTTGCGGAAGAACAAACTACTTTAACAAGCTCAAGACATGACAATTCCTCCAAGAAACGCTTGATTTGGCTCAGCTCTTTGATACTTCCCTCATACTTTGTTAACTCTAGAACCTTCACGGAGACGACATTATACAAGAATTTTCCGAGAAGCATGGGCAAACAGGTTCGGATTCAACATAGCCACACAAGGGACCCTGAAACAAGAGAGATTGTAAATTGTGTTTCTCCAACAGTCATTTGAGGTTTAATCTGGATAATACCTTGATGACGAGAGTGCAAATTTGGGATTTTTTTCATCAGAGACGGTAAAGACGAGGCAGATAAACAAAAATCCACTCCAGCTACAATAGATAGATGATACATGTATTCGAAAACAGGTACTGCTTCATGGAAGATCCCAAAAATCTTAAAACACAAATAAAATAAAATGAACTAGTCATCATCAACCAATTGCAATCTTTGGATCATTTTCATATCGTGACCAGACGGCTGAAACATTTCATTGAAATTACGCATATATTACAGAGAGAAGAAAAGCAATTACCCCCACAGTGTCAATAGATGATAAGCTTCTTAATCCCTTAATCAGATTAGATGGATCACAATTACCAGGATTTTTAACATTAGGATATTGAGCTTAGCTTCAACAAGGGAGTCAAGATTAACAACTGGATACTGATGCTGAAGACTACCAGAGTAGTCCAAGTAGACAAGATTTGGATAATCAAAACTCATGCTTCCCAAGACACGACTATAAGAGAAGTGGTAAGTCTCGTTAGAGTTGGACCGGAGAGAAAGTGAGAACCTTCCAAAAATTCGGACCCAAACTGAAAATGGATAAATTCTTCAAGCAAAGGGCAAGCAGAAATAAGCTTTTCAAACGCTTCAAGATTAACGAATGGAACGAAATAGAGAGAAAGAGACTTAAGGGCTGGAAAATAAGCATCCTCAGGAAGCATAGGAATTCCGACATTAGTCAATTTCAACTTAACAAATGTCTTGCACGCCAAGACTTCGAAGACTAAATAATCTTGATCTACGTTAAGATCAAGATCCAAGAGACCACCACGTTTCAGCACACTGCGTATCCAACTGTTGGTATGAGCTTTCTTAACGCCGAGTCGACACTTCAGAGTGAAACTCCTTATGGCGGAATTGCCTGAAACATCCAACATTCGCTCCACGAAATCAATGAATTTTGTCGGTAACTCACGGAACCCAAGAGACTTTTTGTCCCAGTGGTAAGGCAAAGATGGAGGTTTGGTGTGAAGGCAAAGAGATCTCGCCATCTCTTGGAGAGAACTGAAGTTGAAGCACCTTTATCAATGGAGAGGAAGGACAAGATCTTAATAATATCTCATCTGGTAGATCGCTGATCCTATCCATTCTCTATAGCCAAACCCTAGAGATCCCTTTTTCACTACGTTACTCTAACTAGAGAGGAACCCTTTTCGCACAATGGGCAAGAAACAGGGTTTTAAGCATGTGTCTGATTTTTTCAATTGTTTATTTATTTACAAAATTGGTGTTTTTTTAAGAATAAATTACCAAAATTACCATATTATTCCTGATTCTTTCCGTCAATAGCATAAATCCAATTTTCTTTTCAATTGTCTACCACATGCCAAAGGAAAAGACGAAACAACCCCAACTTTATTCTATTTGTTATTAGGCGCGTGACCCACGCTCATTTTCCATTTTGTTAGTTCCCAGACGTGTGAATGACACAAAACTCTCTCTCTAATAAATGTTCATCTTCCTCTTTAATCTTTTTCTTCTTCTTTTTTTTAGTCTCACTCTCTCTCTCAACCGGAGATGGTGGTTATCAGGGATGGAGTCGGAGACAAGACGGTAGACCAAATTTAATCGGAGCAGAGGACTAAACCGAAAACAACATACACACACAGAGATCGTAACAATAGACAAAAACAGAAATCGTAGTTGACGATGGTGGAAACATCCATATATGATGACAGACATAATCGAAGATGAGGAAACTGTGAACGGTGGACAAAATGGAAACAATGAACGGTGGTGGAGGACAACCACGGAGACGGCCGCTGACATTTTGTCGTGGTTCCACTTGTGTTCATCAACTACATCTAGTCTTACTCACCGTTTCTCATTTCTACTTCACCACCACCATATGTAATTTGTTTTTTTCTAGAGTGGATAATTTTTATCACTTGAGCCTTGTTGTCCACTATCGCAGACAGAGATCGTAACAGACTAATAATAGACAAAAACATAAATCATGGTCGACGGTGAACAACAACCACATAGCTGGTGGACAACGGTCACAGAGACGGTGGACAACGGCTACGAAGACGGTGGCTATCATTTTTTCCGACTGTATGGACGTAGACAGAGTCGGGGGACAAGTTTTGATCGTGGACAAGTTTCTACCGAATTTGAGAACTTCTTACGAATTCGAGGACATCAAATTAAAACAGATCTACGAACAACATTATTTCAATCTCTCATTGATTGATGAATAAACCAGACAATATTGTCTTCAATATCGTCACATTGGATATTTCCGCTTCTTGTCCATCGCTACCACTATCTCCATTTTGCTTTTGTCCCCAATTCTACTTCCGTGATTATCCACGGTCCTATCTTTGTCACCAACCACCACTTCGAACATTAAATGTTTCTTTGCTTTTAAAACTTCCACATTTTTAAATTCATCATTAAAAGAAGTCATGTCACCATCTATTAATTAATGCAAGTGACACGAATAGGTAAAGGATGTGCAATATTTGAGGGACAAATCCATCCTAAATTGGGCATTTTGGTATGCAATTGAAAAGCCCACTCAATTATGGTAATTGAGGAAAGTTTTGGCAAAATTATGGTAATTTTTGGAAATTTTCCTTTTTTTTAATCTGTATCAGGGTTGATCAGTTTTTAATTCGGTTATATATACGGTTCAAACCGATTGATTACCTGGACCGGACCGGACGATTGACCACTTTTCAATTCGTTTTTTTTTTAGCCTCTCTGTGTTTCAATCCAGATTATGGTTTGATTTCTATCTTTTGCTTCTCAATTTTTTTTTAAAAATATAAACAAAGCAAAAACTGAATCTAATATTGGAGATATCATATATGTAACAGATCCGACAATGGATAGCCATATATTAAAGACATGGAACACTCGAAAGATTACATAAGAAATAAACGAACTTTTTGTTTTGATGGTTTAGAGAATGAAGACTTAAGGCACTGCACACACAATTATATATGATGTGTGAATCATGAGTATCTACTACAACTACATACGCACTTACTAGATCAATCAAAAGAGTTTTTTTTTTTGTTTACCTTATCTTCCTGTACTGCCACACACGATTTATTGCCTCGATAAAGCTAGCGGGATCCATATCAAATCACCGCAATGTTTGTGTAAAATTTGAAATTTAGTCATCAGCTGGATCTTGTGGGGATTCTTCAGCGCTGCGTTTGATTATGATGACTGGACACTCGGCATGCTTCACGCAGAATTCACTCACAGTTCCAACAAATACCCTGTCAATTAGTAACAAGAGTTAATTGATTACACAATAGTCTATGAATTAAAGGTCAAGCTCTAATAACATACATAATGTAAGTGCAGGGGCTTCTCCTCAACTTATGTCAAACATTCATTAGTTCAATCACGATGATCGCAGTAAAATGTCTAAAGCATAGACAGGTGTGATTATATGCATCAAATAGGTTGCATAAACTCATTCTTGATCTCTGTTTTCAGAAACCCATAAGTCATTTGAAACTACTTAATGAAAACATATATAAAAACTTGAAATCCCTTGATTGGCATGTCAAATCGAAAGCATGGTTCTAGGTGGTTAAATCCATGCCAAAAACAACTAAAGGGCTAGTTTATAAGGCTATAGACTATAAAGCAAGCATAAGACAACTACAGAAATGTGTGAGGATTGTACATACTTTTGGAATGGTCCGAGACCACGACTTCCCACAACCAGAAAATCTGGCCTAACCCGCCTCACTTCATGGCATATCATTTCCGTGGGATCACCTTTCCTGATCCAGGCCTCACACCCAACCTATATGCATCATAGCCATCAAAGAGTTTTATATGAGATTATGATACAAGTTACGGACCTAAAGACAGATATGGATCTATCTATGAGTTAAAAGAGTCTTCTACCCCAATCTCATGACATTTTTTAACGAAAAACTCAAGAAGGTGAAGTCCCTTTGCCTTGTTACCCTCTCTCATTTGACGGAAATCATCAGGGGATGCATATATGCTGTCCATGTCATCAAAACCTGGTTACCAATTCATGATCAACACAAGTAAGACCACCTTAATATATGTTAGTGAACAAGCCAATTGGTGTATCACATTGTTCTCAAACCAGGGGGGAAAACAACACAAACAACATCAAGGAAGCTCTGATATAATATACACTTTACCAATCAAATACAAAATTAAATACTACCAAAACTCACTGAATGTTACAAATGCTCTCTAGATTTCTGCTATATTGTTTTCCAGAAAAAGAGTAAAGCGGAATTTGATATAGATTCTTCTATCTAACCAATACGAACTAGATGATTTCTTCAATTCAACGAATAATACAACCACATTTACAACAAATCCGAGCAAATCACTCAACTCCAATGGTAATTAACAATGTCTATCAAAGAGAATACAGCATAAACAGCAGAATCACAAACACAATCGTTCTGAAACTCCGATTGAAAACTCTACGACCATCACTCGCATTCACAAACAGCTAAACCACTAGAAATATCTAAAATCAAAACCTAAATATCATGTAGAACACCGAATTTAGAAATTTTTGACCAACTCGAACCCTAAACAGATCCGTTCAGGAATCTATCATTGAAAGGCAATGAATGATTGACATTGATCGCACATATACATATGCAAATTTAAGTAACGATAACGCGAAACGATTGAAAGAGAGAGAGATAAATAACCGTCTTCGTCTTGAACTTGTGCGTGGAGCAAGAGAAGCTTGAATCCAGAGGTATTAGAGCGAACGATCTTCTTCAGTGTCCACTCGAATGCTTTTTTGCTGCTTATCGAAGCGTGAGGATAGCCTTTGATCGTCGACTCGTTCACCGCCACCATAACTCGAGTCGGCTCGTTCTCCATTTCTTCACCGACTGTCTGTCTCTCTCTCTCTCTCTCTCTAGTTTCAGAAAGGAAGAAGGCGGGGAAGAGAGAAGAACGAAGAAGCTGAGTCAGGCAAGAGCATAAAAGTCCTCTAAAATGAAAGAGGTATTGTGCGCGGACGGTGCACGTTAGTACACGGTAGCACAATCATTTTTGTAGACTACTAAAATACGCACGCGTTAATATCTCAGCTGACATTTATTAAGAGGGCATATTACAAATCCCCACAATTTTTAGTGGGCCTCATATTAAGCCCAACCACATTATTAAGATTTTCCTTTTTGGGGTTACGGTTTTTTGTTTTTGGTTTTATTCTTTTGGGGCTATGTTAACCTAAAATGAAAGGAGAAACGAATAATTTCTGAAGTTATATTTCATCAACTTGGTGTTAGATTATCGAGATTAATTTATGCTAATGAGAAACGAATAATTTCTGAAGTTATGATGTGCTATCTGATAGATCGTTAACGGAATCTATCAGATAGCACATCATAAACTAAAAAATTTACATTATACATTTGCCAAATATAACTAAATGCCTACAAATTTTTATTAATCATTGAATTCCAGTGAAGGAGACTCTACCAAATCCAAGATGACCAATCTGATACAACTCTAACCACACTCTCTCGGCTTCAACTCTTGCACTAATTCTCGATTCATCATGATGATCTCCTTTAAACGACGTCGTTTTATCATCCTCTTCCTTTGTTAAACTCCCATCTCTCTCCACCACAAACCGGTGGTCGTCATAATCCTCACCGCCGCATTTCTCCTCCTCCGCCGTCTCGAACCGGCGGTGATGGTTATTATGATGATGAAACCCATCTTCACCGTTGCGTCGTCCCCTCCGGTGTAATAGTCTCCTTTTCCTCTTCTTGTTCTTATTCCGGCCACTTCCGCCGCCGAGACATCGCCGTCCGATCATCCATGGGACTTTGACGAAAGTGAGAGTAAGAAGGTTTATGATAGCACATGGACAGCAACAAAGCGCTACACAGTCAGCAATCGCGGCCGCTGCCCACGTCGACTTGCATTTCTTGCCGGAGTATTTGACTTCTTCGCCGTAAGTGTAATGCCGATGATGACGACGGTTCTCTTCGTCAACGGTGTCGTTTTGATAGTGGGTCCCGCCGTGATTTCTACGTGAAACTCGATGCGGGTTTTCCTCCATCAAGACTAAATCCTGCTAGAGAAAAAGAGAAGAGCTTTAGTCACTTTGTATATATATATATATATGTGTGTGTGTGTGTGTGAAGTGTGTGAAGTGTGATACGTCAAATATGGGATCCTCAAATATGTATGGATTTATGGATCAATGTTTTGAAAAAGTTTTGCTTACAAGTTGATACGTATAGGAAATAGTAAAGAAATGAAGAAAACAGAGAGGTGTAGGAAACAACAACTCGAGATTTTCCATGCACTTTCACTTAATGACCCCAGACAGTTCAGGTTTAGTTTCACTACTCCCTCACGCTCTCCTTAAGCGCGTGTAACCACAGAAATTAACTATTTCGATTTTGGTTTTTTCTCTCTCTAATTTCGATTCTTGTTCTCAAATTTGAATTAACCATCTTAATAGTATATGTAAAACAGATATGAATGTGGTTTTAGAGATTTTAGGAAGCGCGTGGGGGAATGGATCTAAATTATTTAGATTTACTATTGGAAATTTAAAAACAAAAAGGTTTTTGAAAGCTTTAATAAGGAGTTCTTCTAGGGATATGTAGTGAATTAATGATTTTTTATCTGAGCTTGTGGGCAGCCTGATCCGTAGATAATAATGTATGAATTCAGCGATCACTTTGTTAATTTCGAATTTAAAACTTCAAAAAGTTGTACTCCATTTGATTGTAGCATACTTTTACGCTCTACTATGGAAATGGTAATTTACTATTAAGAAAATAAAAATTAGCACGTCCTCTTCTTGAGGTTATGGTGCTAATTTTTTCTAATTTAAAAGGCTAATTGTATGTTATCGCCCTGTTGTAAATTTTTGAGGGCTCTTAGGTCTAATGAGTGCAAGGAATGCCTGGCTCTTTTGGTTTTTTGAGCAGCATCTCGGTTGTAAAGTGAACTCTAATCTCTTGTTATTTTAATCTACCAGATGACCAAAAAAAAAAAATGCGACAAACAAAAGATGGATATTGTTGTACCAACAAAACAATTATGGTAGATAATATTCAAAATGATTAATTAATAAGAAACTATCAAAAGTTTAATGCGATAACGTGGATGGTTAGAGCATATGCAACGGTGATATTTTGTGGGTATCATTAAATATAAAATTATTAAAATTTGAATAAAAGGAAGAAAGAGAGTGTTTTTTGTTGAAATAGTGGGGTGTATTGAAATATAAAATTAATAAAATTTGAGTAAATAGAGGAGATAGGAAGAAACTTTGGAGAGAATGTATCAATAGAGTGATACTTTTGGTACTTTTGAAGAGGATGTTTTTGTGTGTTTAAATATAAAATTAATAAAAGTTGAGTAAAATGATGAAAGAGAAGGTATAAAGTTGAGTAAAAGTAAGAGAGAATGTGTGTTTTAATAATTTTATATTTAATGATACCCACAAAATATCATTAGTGGGAAGGATTCTCTTTCACGTGCATTGCCGGGTCTTCTTATGGCCCAATTACGTGGCCCGTAATAAAATACAAATTTTGAAAGCAATATTAAATTGATACTATCGTGCATTTGCAGTTTAGTCACATTTTTTTTTTTTTACCAAACCTATTTTTATAGATAATTTAAACTCCAACTAGCAAATGTTAACTTATGAAACAATAGATAATCAATAGCCTTATAATATAATACGTCCTACCAAGTCTATAGATAAACAATAGATAACCAATAGCCTTAGGAATCTCCCATCAATAATTCAAGAAAACGATATTATATATATTTTTCTTTTGCTCCCTCTGTTCCAAAATATAAGTTGTTTTGGGTGTTTATTTTTGTTTCAAAATATAAGTTGTTTTGAGAATCCTAGGTATTTTTCATCTTTATTGAATACTGTGTGACCAATAATATTTTATAGTCTTTTTTAGGTTTGATTAAATTATATTTATTATGTATATTAAATGATATTTTTTATAAGAAAAAGTGGTTTTTTAAACACCGTGCTTTTAGCCAAAACTACTTACATATTAGATCGGAGGGAATATATTATATATTTAGATATGTATGAACTATTTATTTATGGGCTATTGAACATAACGATGTTGCTTTTCTTTTAATTAAAAACGAAAGATATTGCTTTTGACTCTTGCAAGGTTTGTAGAGTTAATTTTCCGCTTCATCTTTAAGAAAGTGAAAATCGTGATCAGAGATTACTAAATGCATTGTAATTATAGACTATATTTTACAAATCATACGTTTCGTTTTTTGGGATTAAAAACAAAGTTGACCCCAATAAAAAAAAAAAAGAGGTTAAAAACAAAATCTTTAACATTTTCGTTTTTCTTCTCGGAGTGGGACCTATTATTGTCCCTTTTCACTTGTATAAGGTAAAAGTACAAAATGTCAGGTAATTTCAAAAATGAAATTTGCATGCTACTGCATAATACTGATATACATAATAAACACAAACAAGAGTATATGGTTTATGAACTTTAAGAGGAAACTTTAATTGCTTCAAGGGCCGAAATTTTCATAAGAAAGAAATAAATCAAACTTCGTTATGAAATAGTATTTGTTTCTATCTCCAATGTGCTAGTCACAAATAAAACACATGCAACCTAAAACAAACCCATTAATTAATTAATCTTATAATCAGATTTTCTTTTCAAAAAAAAAAAAAAAAAGCTCTTCGGAGATAGGAATCAACTAAGAACAATACCCTAATAAAGAGCGTGAGCGATGAACTAAATGTTACATAAATTGGACCCGATCTAAGGAAATCTAGTCGAAAATGATGAGTGATGAGAGAATTGTCGAGATGTTTACTAAATTACCTTGTAGGATTCTTCAACTTGTCTCTATCACTCTCTTTCTCCGGTGGTATTTATGATTATCTATGCATATATAACGAATTAGCCAATATACATTTTAGTGTTGTGTTGTCTATTGTAATAATCCTAGGATGTGATCTCTGGTATGATGAACTTGATAAAGGAAAGAGAAGGGAGAAGAATAAGGGAGAGGATGAAGAAAGATGTTTTGATCGAGCAAATGCTCCATTTTATACATATATACTTCTTCTTCTTCTTCTTCTGTTAAAAGAATTCTTTTAATTTTTTCAAGTAAAATATATATAAAATATACTTGTATATATTGCCGCTTCTCTGCCTCTATATAATACTAATCTATAATCTCTCTTTCATAGACGTATACACATATTCATGTGTACGCGAGGAGCTTATTACGTTAATATAATCTTTATTCTCACCAGCTGGGTAAAGCTCTGTTTTCGAAAGAGTTAAGCACGAATATTTTATACTATGACCCCATAACACTATATACAATGGAGATGTTTTAAAATGTTTACAACTGTTGAATGGGTGCAGTGGGGTAGTTGTAAATGGGTGTTGTTAATATATGGTTAAAATTGTGTTGTAAATTTATAACATGTTGAAAAAGAAAAAAAATGGGAATCACAACTGTCAGATGTTATCTTATTAGTAGCAGTTGAAATTTTGAAAACTTTATTATCTCATCATATTATTTGTAGCCGATTATTTGATAGTAAATTATATTATTTTTTAATAACATTATACCAAAATTCTACATTTTATATATTCTATAAATGGAAACTTGTTTCATTTGATTTGGACACAGAAAAAAACGTATTTTTATACTGTAATTTTTCTACTAACTTTCCAATAAACTTTTTTTGTAGTTTGAATATTTTTTTAGGAATATATATCCTAATAATAAATATTGTAACACTCGTTTTTTTCTAATTACTCTTTTAACTATCAATGGTGTATTATACTAAATATCAAAATTAATACTAGGATGTTTAATTTTTTAAAACAAAACCATTGTAAAAGATAAAAGTTAAATGGGTGTTGAATTATTAGGTAGAAGAAAGAAAAAGTGATGTGGAATGTTAAAAGGTTAAAAAGAGTGTGTTGTAAAAGAAAACCATTGTTGATAGTCTAAATAGCTATATGTACATCTGTTTATATTTTCTACTACTTAGTTTAAAGTAAAAAGGTTTTTGGGGAAAAAGTTTATATAGCAAAAGAGGTTTAGAATGTATTTAGCAAAAGATCTTATGTCAAAATATAAAATAAATGTATTAAGTATAACTTTGTACATTTATAAGGGATTTGTATCAACTTTAAGAGATATAAATCGTATGATATGTACGTTTTATTTAAGTTAAGCCGAACTAGACAAATATTTGGCATATACTCTCACAGTCTCACTAGTATCCGTTCAAACTTTAGGCTTAAGCTAACCAAAACTTATTGATACAATATTCGTTGTTAGCTTTAATTATTCATTACCGATAAAATACTATCTAACTGAAAGCCGAGAAATGTGTGATATGTTAAAGATTCAATGGTTCACGAAAATGATAATCAAATAGATTTATATATTGAAGTGCAAAATAGCACTCGGAGTAAGATACAACTAGTCAACTACCACAATGGGTTTTTTTTTGTTGTTAAACAAAATTGTGATTTATATGTAATCAAAATAGTATGATATATTGATAATGTATGAGAGTGACTAAGTGTTCTCCAATGATACGAATATACGATGATGTGATCATGACTATATATAATTCTTTTTTTTTTGGTAAACTATATATATAATTCTTTAATCAACGTATACATCATACTGATAAGAATATTCGTGTTTGCGCATTAAGATTACAATATATATAATATTATAATTGTAAATAACTCGACGTTATGTGTACACTAATATATATAGTACTATAAGAATAACAGATATATTTATAGGTACGTATGGCTATAATATAATTGTATAAGCAAAAATAAAATATTGTTTTCAAAGTTCTAGTCTGATGGGTGTTGATCTAGAGGAGAATTCTCGAGGAACAACCCTTGAGAAGAATAAAGAGCCGAAAAAACAAATTGCGTCAATTCTTTGTTATCGATAACGTATAATTAAATTAGTATCCTGATCTTTACATGACTTGTACTCTCTCTCTTTTTTTTTTTGACAACAAGTTCATTTTCCTTTCATTTCATCAGGTTTTGGACAAGATGACTTGTACTCATACAAAGAGATACATGTACGTTTCGAACAACGGGTGTTCTATAATTGTATTATGTGTGAGACTGCGAGTAAAAATTGGAATCAGCTTCTTAAAACTAGCTCTCTCGTTAATTTCCGTGTAAGAACAATTATGAATTTTGAGCATCATTATTGGTAGTTTCTTAGGAGATTTCTAGCCAGTGCCAGCCCTGAGGGCAAGCGGACAAAGCCTATGCTTGCGGCTCTCACATTGATCCTCATATTTTTATGACAAATCAGTCCTCAAATCCTAAAAGTTTCTTTAACTTAGTGGTTAAATCAACTTATTTTTATTTTTTATTGCGGTCCATTGAAACTCAGGACCAACCCTATTTCTAACTAAAAAAGAAAAATAAATTAATAGAAAATAAGAGAGAGAGTTGAAGAAACGTTCTAAAGCTAGAACTTTAAGAGCTTTGTTTTTAAGTTTTTAGAAACTCTTTTGACAATTGTCTTTATTTTATCGGTTGTATTTGTTTAGTGGTTTTAAATTAAAATAAATAATAATACTATTATAAAATTATTTAATAAGAAACTCACTAACACTAGTAAAAAAAAGCAAATACGCACGAAACTTTTGTGGGTAAAAGTGAATAATTTTCGTGGGTTACCCACGAAAAACCACAGAAAATTTTCGTGGGTATAGCGTCGTGGGTAGAGAAATAAGTGGGTGGTCGTGGGTAAAACTACCCACGAAAACCCACGAAATTATCCGTGGCAAAATACCCACGAACACCCACCTAGTTTTCCGTGGGTAGTTACCCACGGATTGCCACGAACATTTTCGTGGGAAATTACCCACGATTTGCCACAAAAAATTACGTGGGTAGCAATGTACCCACGAAATCCCACTATAAATTTCGTGGGTATGTGCAATGTTTTTTGTTAAAAATATTTTATATTTTTAAATTTGTTATTAAAATTTTTAATTAAATTAAATACTAAACTAATAATTCGAATAGAAATAAAATATTTTACATAAAATTAAATTGTTCTAAATTAAAAGTTTTCAAATTAAAAAAAAAAACAGAAACATAAAATAAACGGCTACGGAACGTAGTTTAAGCGACCATCAAAGTCGCCGGGCTGACTCGTCCCTTGTGAACCGCTGCGTCCTTCTAGCTTCTTCAAAATGACATCTATCTTTGTCGCCATGCTACTCATCTCATTCCTCATATGATCGAGCTCACCTCGGAGATCCGCTTGTGTTCCCGACGGATACTGGACGGAAGGTTGATAGAACTGCGTCCTTGCACTACCGACGCCGTAGGCATGCCCGTATTTTGGTTTCACCCTCTGCATTTTTAAACAATAAGAGAATTAAAGTCTAAGTATACAATAAATAAAAAATTAGAAAATGAAAAAATTTACCTCAAAATATAATTGGTTAATGAATTCCCGAGGAGAACCACTTGTGGAAAAAGCTGTGCCGGTCGAATCTTGGTGCTGAGAAGCCTCCTCTTCAACCTCCCTCACGAGTCCCTCAATCACCGGATCAACGTAAGTGCCATCCGCGCGTGTATGCGTCTCCTTCACCAAATTCAGAATGGATGGTTCCTCGGATCCCTGCCCCTTCTGCTTCTGCATTATCCCAAAAATTTATTTACACAATGTAGTGATCATTAACATTACTAACGATAATGAATAGACTTGTAAATTAATATATGGATCAAACTTACCAATTCATAGTCAATCTTTGAGAAGGATCGGGGCCCGGCACTGTGTATTTGCATTCCTTTGCCGTGGATCGGCGTTTTACGGCTTTCAGCAGCCTTCTTACTCTTGCTAATGGCTTTCTCAGTCTGCCACCCTTCCAAAAGAATTGCCCAGTCATCATCGCTGATATATACGGGCTGCACTCCCTCTCGATGTTTCCTACTAATCTCTTCGCCGATTCCTAACTTCGTCTTTTCCTTCCATTCATAAAAGACGATGTCCTCGAACTCGGGATCCCAATAATAGTTTTGCTACAACTCGCAACCACCATTGTTAATATACAATGTTAGTAATGGACACTAAATATTTAAAGTTACAAGTTTTGTAACTTACCACAAATGTTTCCCACCAACTCTGAATTTTTTCTGGACCGTATTTTTTCACATCGGTCCAGTTCTTCCAAGGACCCCAAAAATTACCCTGCCATGTGCGTTTAATAAAACTGGTGACCAAATCATCGATCCCAATCCTTAAAAAAATATTCAAAAAGTTAGAAATCAATTAGTAAACACGTAGACCTTAAACTGGTTAAATATTTAAGATGTTTACCATAGTCCTCCGTTTTCCTTAAACGGATGAAGGATAGGCTGTGATCTCCTAGTAGGCGCTTCGTATACCGCCTGTAAACGGTAACGATATTCTGCAGAAGCACCTATGGCAGATTTTGGGAGATGGAAACGAGGTCTGCTTCGAACAGAGCCGGTCCCGGTAGACGAAGACATAACTACATGCAAAAAACAATATATCTAATATTTCTTACACAAATATTATTTTCTGATTTTTTGTTAAAAAAATTAGAGCCATTAATATGTTTTATATTTAAAATTTTAAAAATTATTTTGTCATATATTTTTGTAGAGCCATTAACATTTAATTTTATAACTTATTTTCTCATATATGTTTTTCAAGAATTTAGAATTTCAAGCCATTAATATGTTTTAAAATCGTGTTAACAAGTGACACTTTTATACATAAGTTATGTACAAGTTGTATTAGATATGTTTTTTCAATTATATAATTTTGGTATTTGTTATCTAATTTTTTCCGGTTTTATATTTTTTTCACGCTAAATTATAATACTTAATTTATAAAATATGTTATTTCTATGTAAAAATCCCCAAAAAACAATACATCTAATATTTCTTACACAAATAATATTTTCTGATTTTTTTGTTAAAAAAATTAGAGCCATTACTATGTTTTATATTTTAAATTTTAAAACTTATTTTGTCATATATTTTTGTAGAGCCATTAACATTTAATTTTATAACTTATTTTCTCATATATGTTTTTCAAGAATATAGAATTTCAAGCCATTAATATGTTTTCAAATCGTGTTAACAAGTGACACTTGTATACATAAGTTTTGTACAAGTTGTATTAGATATGTTTTTTCAATTATATAATTTTAGTATTTGTTATCTAATTTTTTTCCGGTTTTATATTTTTTTTTCACACTAAATTATAATACTTAATTTATAAAATATGCTATTTGTATGTAAAAATCCCCAAAATTAATATAAAATACCTAAACAAATTTAAAATTTTATTTTAATTATTAATAAACACTAACTACTCAACAATTCTTTTTACAAACATTTTAATTTACGTTTTTCACAAAAAAAAATTATTTGAAAAACTAAAAAACCCTACACAATACAATAACCCCAAATTTTTAACAATCTAAGCAAATCTATAGCATAAACATGTAAGGATTGATTCATAAAAACTAGCCCAAACTATTAGAATCATGAAGCAATCAAATTTTGAGGAATCCTAAAACCAAATTGAAGAAAACCTAAAGGATTATAGAGATGAAACAAATTTACCTAAGGAGATGCGGAATATAGGGGATGCGGGAGTCGCCTGAGATTCGCCGTACACTCGCCGGTGGTGCGCGGTGTCGAAATCGCCGGAGGAGTGTGATTTTCGTGGGCTGCGTCGAATGGAGGAGAGAGATCTGTTTCGGTGAAAAAGATGAAGTTACCCACGAAAACCCACGATTATTTTCGTGGGTATTTTAAAAAAAGCCACGTATACCCACGATTATTTTCGTGGGTTTTTTAAAAATGCCACTTATACCCACGATTATTTTCGTGGGTAATAAAATAAAGCCACGTATACCCACGATTATTTCGTGGGTACATTCTTTAATTTTTAAAAATATATTCCACAACACCGGATTCGAACACGGTTTTGAATTATTTTTAAAGAAAGCTTAATTAACCATCATAATCAAATTATGCTTCTGACGAATCTTATAGATCATCAACATTTAATAGTATATAAACGGAAATATTTCCGTTTGCTAAGTAACAAGATAAATTGATTATGCAACTCCAATAAAACATTACATTTAATGAAACATAAAATTTGAAACAACTTTTAAACTGGTAGATTAAAGACTTGAAAATATTAAACATACAATGGTTATGGTACAAGTACATATTAGGCACTAAATTTTGAAAACATTTGTCTCTTTTCCACTCCAAAGTTACCAGAAACTTTTCTTTCCCTTCTGTTTTTTTGGTGGAGAATTTAAAAATCCGTCACAACATTCCCTTTTGATTGCATCAACATCTAGATTTAAGTTTGGGCTTTCTGGTCTTTGGGCAAATTCATCACCATAGTATTGATCCTTGCTTTCATACGAGGAATTTCCACCGTAGGTATCTGAAAATCCGTCACAACATTCCCTTTTGATTCCATCAACATCTAGATTTAAGTTTGGGCTTTCTGGCCTTTGTGCAAACTCAAAATCACTTGCAGGACTTCCACCGTAAGTATCTGACTTTTCAATCAATAGAGATGGTTGTACGTCTTCGATTTGCCTATACAAAACATCATCGACAACCCGCTTCTGGTCATGACTTTCTGGATGCTTATCATCGACAATCAAATGAGTTTCAGTTTCCCTTGAGTATTTTGGATTGTGGTGGATGTTTTGCAAGAACTGGCTGTCCGGTACTATCGTTGATGTAGAACCATTAGTTGCATAGATTGGTGATTGCGTATCATATTCCCACGAGTAAGTGGGTATCTCTTGAGTGAATTCGTCGCACAAAGTTTCGGTTTCCCAAGAGAATTTCGGAAGAGGGAAAAAATTTGACACGTTTTTTGATTGAGAGTCTTCATCACTTGAGCTAGAAGACATTATTTCGTTATTGATGGGTGTAAAAGATATACACTCCATCATATTTATTTATAGTAGATGTACTGTCTTGTCAAATCACGTTGGTCTGTAACGATTGTATTCACATGTTATGTGCTTAACCAAATCAACCATTAGATTTGTACTACATGAATATGTGGTCCATCAAAGTTTCAAGTTATAACATAGAAACAAATAATTTGTTAGAAAAGCCTTACATATAATAGCCTTACATAAATAACAACACATGTAATATATAGTATATTATTAGACGTTTTTTGAACCACATCCCCTTACTGAAGCACAAATTATAAAAACAAACAAACATAAAAGCCATATGCACTTATTGTAATGACGAGTGACTTTGGTGCGGCAATATTAGTTGTACATTACCAATTAAACACATCTCTTAATGATCCATCTCGAACTCCAACATGTGTTCGTCACAACAACCGTAATAGTCATTTGGACATTTGAAAACTGGGAGCGGTTCTTCATAAACATCTATAGCCTTGGTCAATGTAGGTGTTTTCAGTACTTCATTTTCTCCCCTGGCTGGAGAGCGTGCTTTACGAGGCTTGGGGGGAGCACGCGAAGTAGAACCTGGGACTGGGGTTGTAACGGTTGGTTGGGTTATTGAGACGAATCGTACCAGAAGGAGGGGTCTTTGATTCTGGTAAAGAATCTAGGAAGGTCTTTATTATCTTCTCTTCCTCAGATTGATTTACATTTTTTTCGACATAACTGATTTTGTATGTTTTGTGTTTCGATATACTAATTTAATGAAACAAGTCTCTATTTATAGATTTAACAAAATTATTATAACAACTTTAGCATAATATATCTTGGCCGTTGAATGATGAATCTATAATATCAACCATTCAAATGAGTTGTCAATTCGGTTTTGGTATCTGATTCACTTGTGTCCATATAATTTTTTGGTCTATATTTAAATGAGTTGTCAATTTTGGTATCGGTTTTGAGTTGTCAATTCGGAGTGAATTGTCAATTCACAGTGAATTCGTTGTTGGTATCGGTTTTGAGTTGTCAATTCGGAGTGATTGACAGAGTTGATCTTGGCCGTTGATCTTGGCAACAAGTTTTGATGAATACTTTTGCAGAGTTGATCATGGCCGTTGAAATGGGTGTGTGGGACATTAGATATTTTGATTCTACACAGACAATTACAGTGTCCTTTCAAATCAGTTTGGTATCAAACGATCTTGGCCACTAGTTATGATGAATACTTTTGCAGAGTTGATCTTGGCCGTTGAAATAGGTGTGTGGGACATTAGATATTCTGATTCTTCACAGACAATTACAGTGTCTTCTCAAATCAGTTTGGTATCTAACGATCTTGGCCACAAGTTTTGATGAATACTTTTGCAGAGTTGATCATGGCCGTTGAAATGGGTGTGTGAGACATTAGATATTTTGATTCTTCACAGACCATTACAGTGTCTTGTCAAATCAGTTTGGTATCAAACGATCTTGGCCACAAGTTTTGATGAATACTTTTGCAGAGTTTATCATGGCCGTTGAAATGGGTGTGTGAGACATTAGAGTTTCTAAGTTGGTTGAAGAAAGAAATTCGTTTTCCAGACGGGTATGCTTCCAACTTTGGTAGATGTGTCAATGAAATTAATGCGACTCTTTCTGGTCTCAAAAGCCATGATTGTCATGTCATTATGGAAAGGCTTCTACCTTTTGCTTTGATGGAACTACTCCCCAAGTCTGTACACGTAGCGATTTCAGGTATTCGTTTTTTTATTTTTTTAATACACAAATATGACTGACTAATTTTGGTTGTTACTTTTATTACACAGAAATCGCTTTGTTTTTCGGAGACATTGGTGCCCCATCATTAAAAGAACAAGATGTTCTAACAATGAAGGAACATATAGCAGTAAAATTATGCAACTTGGAGAAGATATTTCCTCCTTCGTTTTTTGATGTCATGGAGCATCTACCGGTACACCTTCCGGACGAGGCAATCTTAGGTGGACCGGTACAATATAGGTGGATGTATCCATTTGAGCGGTACATGTACCACTTAAAAAAAAAGTTAGGAACAAGGCACAAATCGGAGGGTCTATCGTCGAGCACTGTGTACAAGAAGAAATATCAGCGCTAACTACCCATTGGCTTGGAAAACTGATCGCTCGAGGTAATGAAGGATGGCATGGTGAAAACATTTACTTCTACGCATTCGACGATGTCCCAACAATTTTCAAACAGAAAGAAAGATTTATTGGTAAACATTCAAAGGGATGGATAACAGACGAAGAGTACAACGTTATGCAAACGTTTCTCATGAATAACTGTTCCGAGTTAGCACCATATGAAAGGTATGAGTAACCGTCGCAAAACATTATATTCAATAGTTAAATACTTTTTAATTACATAATTTGTATACATAGGATGTTTGAAGAGTTCATGCGAACTACATATCCGGCATTGTCTACTACTGACCTACAGTCATTCAAAGACAATAACTTCGCACGCTGGTGCAAAGATTATGTAAGTATTTTTGTACTGAGCCGTTTTTAATATAATGTTTAACTTATGTATTTATTTTACTACAGGTTACTAATCAAAGGATGGTAGCAACTGTGCCACAATGGCTCATTGATTTTGTACAAGGTCCACGTCGTGCTTACACATCCTGGCCCTCGTATGCAACAAGAGGGTTCTTATTCCGTACATTGAGTAGGAGTGCAAACAAAAAGACACAAAATTTTGGTGTATGCGTGAGGGGAACTACTGATACGGAATATTATGGCGTTATGGACGACATCAGATTGGTTGAGTACGATGGCGGTGTCGGGTTGAAGGTGGTTATCTTCAAATGCTTTTGGTACGACATCACTAATGGAAGTGGAATGCGTAGAAGTCGTTCAGGACTGGTGGATGTTGCTGCAAACAAGCAGTATCGACAATATGATCCGTTTATTACTCCTGAACAGTGTGATCAGGTTTGTTACATACCATACCCAAAGGTGAGTAGGAGGCATGGGACAGAATGGTTAGCATGTGTAAAAGTGGTACCCAGAGGTGTTCGAAATGTTACAGATGCTTTACAACAAGCCTTTCAAGAGGATTCTAGGAATACTATTGTTGCACCTTCATGGCTCCTAAGGGTCGAGGCACTCAATGTTGAAGACATGGACAATTATGATGATTTACCCGACCAACATACAAACGACATGTACACATCCGATCATGAGCTAACTGATAACGAATGTTCTCAAGCTGATTCATCTCCTGAAAATGAATGAAAATTGTGCATCAATGCGATCCTTAATTTTTAGTATTTTATGTAATATTATTTTTGTCTGTGTTAAATTTTTAACGTCTTATAAAAGTAGTGGATTATTATCCGTCGAGTGGTTTGTAATAAAATATGTTGTAGATTCATGTATAATATTATGTGGAATATAATTTGTATATTTCTAAACAGTTATAACAGCTAGCCCTATTTACAACACCCGTGATTGTTTACATGAGTAGAATACTTTCACGCCATTCATTTAATTGTCGAAATGTCAATTCACCGTCTAGTGGCCGACAGTGTCATTCACAGTGTTATTTATGATTCAGTGGCAGACAATGTCATTCACGGACTTGATTTTTTTTTATTGCACACTGATATGTAATGTCAAATTATTTTTTCATACTTTCTTATATCCACATATACATCGACACGTTAAGCCTAAAAATCACTTTGTTTTGCCTATATAAGTCCGAGTATTTCAACACAAAATCATAGCACAAAAAACAATTTGCAAATGGCAAACAGAGATCTATGGAATTACTATATGCAAAACCGAGCCTCTGTTCAAAACCCTCGAGAAACAACTCGTGTTCCTTCAAGCCCTCCATACGATAACTTTTATGTTATTGATGCTCAACCGACAGTTTCACTCCAACCAACACAACGATCTGAAATCCAAACGCCGGTAATTTCGAGACTTGCCCAACTCATACAGCGAGGAATGTTTCGCAAGAGGGCTCACAATAGGAAGGTGTTGAGAGGTGAAAGTTCTCAAACACGCCCAACACAAGATTTCATTCGTGAGGTCATCAATGAGCCACAACAGGGCGACCAGGATTTTAGTAGTCCTCGCTGGACTTCTACTATCGATTACATAATTCGCGAAGGTATAGACATATAATGTACTCGTTTACCATTACAATAATGATTGTAGATGACAAATACTAACTCTATCATTCATAAATATAGGTACTTATAACAATTGGACCACAGCATTCTGGACCCAGGTTCTAGAAATACAATGCCCGCATTCACAGTTTGTGAAAGTGAAAAAGGTTTACGTTGTCGAGCAATATTATAGGAATTTAGATATACAATGTATCTGACAAGTTAATTTTATCTTATTTTCAGCTTGTCGCTATGTTATCCAGTGCGACCCCCAACGGCCAGGGAGACCTTCTAGTAACCTTAAAGGATCCGTCTGGAATAATCGAGGGAACCATGCACCATAACATTTTCAACAATGACGAGAACAGAGTCAACACTGGCGTAGGTGCGGTTGTCATTCTACATAATGTGACCGTAGGCCGTTTTAACCGGAACTCTAAGTACCTCAACATCACTGAGCGGAACATTGTTAAGGTATATTTTCCATAAGTTTGTAAATATTACTGATAATTATAAACTAAAATCATTTTTCAAACAGATAATTGGGGCTAATTCGATGATTGCTTAATACGAACCAACCGTAGTATCTACTATCAATGAGGAAGCTGAAGGAAGTACTGGCTACGAAAATGAAATAGTCCCAGACTCAGATGGTGAATAAACATCCGACCCGTCCATGTTTACGAATAAGCTGGTTAAACACCAGACTCTTTATGTTGCTTTAATGTTTACTATTTTCCTACCATCTATTGTACGCGTTTATAATAATGTTGTTATGTAATGTAATATTTTTATATGTTTAATGAAATAAACCAATATTATAACAAATGTTTTGTTTCTTCTTGAGCTTCCATTAGAATTAACCAAAAACCTATTAATAAGTTTTTAACGCATTATAAGGTTAATATATTTGTGAATGTTAAAAACAAATCGGAAAACCCTAGTTCTAACATTTTGTAAGAACCACCCACGGAAAAATTCGTGGTATTTCGTTGGTTATACATTACCCACGAAAAAAATCGTGGGTAGTAGTGGGTTTATGAGTTGCCACGGAAAAATTCGTGGGTAACCGTGGCAAAATTACCCACGAAAACCCACCAAGATTTCGTGGGTACAATTTTACCGACGGATACCCACGAAAACCCACCTTTACCCACGAAATACCCACGATTTTTTTTGTGGGTAAGTGTTTACTGTTCACAGTGGGTTTTTGTGGGTGTTCGTGGCATTTTAGCTATATCCACGAAAAAATTCGTGGGTTTTTCGTGGGTAAATGGCTTTTTTTTACTAGTGTAAGCATTTACCGTTAATGATGCTTTTATGATTCGATTTGACAATTACATGCATGTAACATTTTTTATGTTCTAGAGAACATAAACTGATTAAATTACACGCATTTAACAATTATGATTCGATTTGGTTCTAAAATTCAAATCTAAGCTAAAATAACAAAACATCAAATATTTTGTTAAATTATTCTTCTTTATTAGCGATCGATTTTTTTCAGATAGTTTCACTTGTAACCGGTTCGAGTTGTGAGTAATATAAATGGATACGAGTAAAGTTTTTGTACGAATTTATAGGAAATATCGGAGCTTGGCGTTTGATGAGTCCCGAAGACAGAGAGAATCAAATCATGGGAACTCGGCCAATTTTGTGTTGCTTTCCATGTATTTTCACAATATTTTTATACTAGTACTTTACACTTAAAAAGAAGAACAAACACTTAAATGAGAAATATTTATTCATTTCATAAGTGTTGGTGACTTTTAAAGAAATCTGAACATTTTCATTACTAAATTTATGACCAAAAGTAATCTTAGAGTATGAACGTATTTAGGTTGCGTTCAATGATGGATGTAAGTACACAGGTAACACTGCCATGAAAATGATAACATTCAAGTTTCTACATTTCAGTGATGCATTTAGGAAAAAGAATTTAGTAGACATATTTCCTTTTATATAAGTATGATTTTGTGATTTTGTAACGTTACTTAAGGCTTGCTGTTTTTTAACCAAAAAAAAAATCGTTACTTAAGGCCGTGTTAATTTTACAAAAATAATTATATTTTTTTGTTGGTTAATTTTGAAGCATTTGAATCAACCCTATTTAAAAAGTATACATATGATTTTCCGTGCCTTAATAACTTAAAAATAAATAGCAGCGTCGTTCACGCCTATTTTTCTGGTGTTGCTGCCTTCGGTGTGTGACTTTTGTCTTCAAAAACACTTTGCACGTGCATTCGACTCTCCGGTCGCCACGTCGGCAACTTATGAGATGCTCTCTTATTAGTATTTTTTACAGAAACCATAAAAATATTAGAAACAAAAAAATAGTTAAGTCGCTTCGCCAGTTCGCCGTCCGACTATACAGACAGTGTACACACACATCAGTCTTTTCACTTAATCATTCGTCCTGCTATTTCTTTTCCTCTAACTATTTACCAATTATATCATGACACGTGTTGTAGACTGTACGTACGTCCCTGGTTCAGATTGCTGAACTGGTTGCGTGTTGGATGAACTCATTATTAAATCATTAAAAGTAGGGTATTTATACTTGACAAAATAAATTCAAAATTATAACTCAAACAAACAAAAAATAGAAATGTACATATTTAAAAGAAAGAAAAGATGCAGGATGACAAGGAAAACGATTGTCATTTTGCACCGGCTAGAACGAAATTTACGTATTGTTGAAATTGGCTTTATTTGCTCGTTATTGACTTATTGTTAGTTATCCAAAAAAAGAAAAGAAAAAATACTTAAAATTTTCATTATTTTATAAATTAGCAACCAATACCAACTCTACCAGCCTTTACAACAACCTCGCTCCACACCACAAAGAAATAAAAACTCATTCGTACAATGATGTAATGATTCTAAACGAATGATTAGAAATAAATCATATTTATAAAATGAATAAAAAAGCATAACATAAATTAAAAGAATAATTAAAAGCAAAAATTACATTTAATAGCTTAAAACTACCCCTTTTAGTGTTGCTAACTTTCATGGTAGCAACTTCGAAGAGTTCTTGACATAAGATCTAGTAACTTTTTATCTGATATTTGTATATTAGAAGGAGAAGCTTCTGTTTCTGCGTTTGCATTTGAACCGCAAATCTTTTCGATTTGAACACCAATATCTTTAGCAAGCTTTTCAGCACCATCTTTAGAGAGAATGGTATCGAAACAAACGTATCTTCCAAACGCGGTTTTATTACCCAAACCTTCCCATAAACATACGTGAGCTTTAGCCAACCTGTTCACATCCATTGTCGCTAATAATCCGTTGATATACATCTCTTTTGCTCCTGAAAATTTGGCCATAATAAAAAATTAGATAAAAGTCAAAACTTATTAGCTGTCTTTGTCTCTATTTAAATGGACCACCCGTGAACTACGTACATATACACATTCAACTAGCTATATATAATACTAATAACATTATTCTTGGGTGGTTGCTCTAATTTTGGATTCATCTATATATATAAAGTTTACCTTTGAGATAAGCCAAGGTTGAAGTGGAGTTACGGTTGAAGAAATCAGGACCGGTTATAAGAGCAGGACATATAGTTGCAAGCTTTAGTCCTTTTGCTTCTGCGATTCTCCACGCAGCTTTCTCGGCTCTTAGTTTTCCAAGTGCATACCAAAGCTGTTGAATGTGTATCAAAAATATTATTAATCATGGGTTTTGGACCTAGACCTATTATGAACATGATTTTTGTAGTATTTATTTACCTTGTTATCGATACAGAGTTGTTCATCGCTCCAGCTTTCTTCGTTGATAATAGAGTGATCAAGATTGTTAAAGGAATTGTCTTGCCACGCACAAGCTAAGAGAGACGATGTGAACACGCATTTCCTCACTGATCCTGTTCTTGTACATGCTTCGATTACATTCTCGCTCACTTTTGCTTCTAATTCCGCCATTGATTTCTGCAAAACATTAGGAAAACGGGTTATTCATACAATAATAACTACCAAACCGTGAGATAACTATGTTTTAATGATGAAATGAATTCCTTTCATTGGTAGTACTATTTAGATAAAGATTTGTAGGTCCATTTGTTTTTCTGTTGTTGATCTTATGCTGACATGTATGTATCCATGTATGTTACATGTCTCTACTGAATTATATGTTTTGGTACGTACACATTTCAATAAATAGTGGCCATATATAAGGAATTGGTACCAATCACATCGTGATCAAATTCAGACAAAGGCCTTTTTTCTAGATACATGTCACTATCAGTAGGTAGACAAGATGTGTCTAAGGAGAGTTCATAGTTAACTCTCAAACAAGTGGAACCTATCAATCTAGAATCGTAAAGAAGTTTCATAATGCGAATTAAGTACTATATAACTTTCTTCTCAAATGTCAACAACAACAAAAAAGAGAAATCCTTCAAATCTCAAATAAAGTTGCATTTTTTTCAATCTTATTCAAAAGACAAGTGTTGAAATTTCACAATGCAAAAGCTATTAACTCTATTTTAATATTTTTGTTGTTGGTTGTTAAGAGCTATCAATTCTTTCAATGACATTTGGTTGAGGATGATTATTTTCTTTTTGAACAAAACCAAAGCAAGGAGACAAAAAGATGTACAAAAATCGGAAAAAAAGTACATAGGGCATTGAAATTTTATGGTTGAAAATATGTATACTATGTTCAACAAATATTTCGGAAAAATAACTAAGGTACTTACTAAGTACCAACCTCAACTCATAACCACTTTATTAACAAAAAGCAGAGCAGCCACTTAAAAGTGTTCTAGAAAGATAAACTCTAAATTCTAAGCAAATTAAAATATTCTTTTGACAAATCTACAAAGCTAAACATTCTCATATTCACACACATGACACGTAACTCAATTAATAGTTGTTTGAATCACGCAGAAAAATACAAGTAATTCTTCCATGTTTGTATGCAATTTGCCATGTTAAAAACTCTAAAACTCAATTATAGCGAAACCCTTGCGGTAATAAAGGAAAATGAAATGTTTGGAAGACTTTAATTTGGTCACGCATATTCAATGTGGTATATTCGTACGTATGCAATAATGCATGAGTGTAGGTATCTCCAATTAACGTACACACATACGTATAAACATATATGTATGTATACATTGGTATAGAAGCAATTGAGATTGAAATACATACCGAATAACCTGAGATTCCAGCAGGATCTACAAATGCACTGGTATGGAAAACTCCAGCACAACCATCAAATGCTTTGATTAAGCTCTCAATCTCTGTTAATCTTGAAACTACTGAACTAATCCTGTTGCTAAACGACGCCGTTTCAGCATCTGCTTCCATCTCACTCACTTTCTCTTTATCCTCTGCATTTTCAAATTCGAGAATAAAAAAAAAAATCAAATTACAGCCTCAAAATAGAAAATTTCTTTTGCAATTTACCAAAAACAGAAATCAAATTCAGAATCCAAGCACTAATTTCATCGATTTTTGTATGAATTTCTGGATTTCGCCGTTAAATCAAAATCGATTTGGCAGATTTAATCTAGAATTAGAAAGGAATGAAATCAAATCAAAATTACCTAAGCAATCGACGACGATTCGAACGGAGTAACCATGAACAAGGAGGCGTTTAACAATGGCGCGACCAAGGTAAGAAACGCCGCCAGTAACACAAACCAATCTGTTTCCGGCGTCGGAATCCAGATCCATCGCATTTCTCGATTTACCACCACCTGAGCCTCCGAATCCGTCGTCGTCCCTCCTTCTCTGCACGGCGGCGCACAGAAACTCTTTTAGCTCCGCCGAGAATTGCTCCGTCGCACGTAAAACCCTCATAGTCGGAATTAAAACAAACAACAAATGAACGAGTCGAGATTTTTCTCTTCTTTGTTCAGTGCCTTTGATTCTTTGTTTCGTTGATGAGATAAGGTAGAAAGTATACACAGAATATTGAGAGACGAAGAAGACGATATATATATAGCAGAGGCCGTTACAGAGTCTATGATATTTCGGAGAAAGACAAGTGTATTGCAAGCAGTCTAGATAAGTCGATCGGATCGGCTCGGCTTGGCTTATCAACGGCTTTTGTTATCTATTATTTGGTCATTGACCGTGTCTAGTGTTTGGTACGGTCTATTGTTTGGTCATTGATAAATACTAAAAATACACACACTAGGAGCATCACCATTGTTAACACTAGGGGGTCTTAAGTGTATATAAAATTATTAATATTTGAGTAAAAGAAAGAAAAAGAGTGTTTTTGTGGGGTATATTGAAATATAAAATTAATAAAAGTTGAGTAAAAAGAAGAAAAGTTGAGTAAAAAGAAGATAGAGTGTCTAAAAAGGAAGAGAGAGTGTCTTATATTGGACACTTTGGAGAGTATAAATAAAAAAAAAAGATAGTGTTTAAATATAAAATTAATAAAAGTTGAGTAAAAGGATGAAAGAGAAAGTATAAAGTGGAGTAAAAGGAAGAGAGAGTGCGTGTTTTAATAATTTAAAAATCACATTAGACCCCTAATGTCACGAATGGTGATAGTCTAATAGTAAATTTTATACGGTCTATCGTTTGGTCATTGGTAAATACTAAAAATACACACTACACAATGCCAAGTGCCAACTACTATAATTTTCTATTAGTTTCTTTTTCATATGGTTTTACTGTAAAATACAAATGATGTTTTCGTGCATATTTATTTATATGAAAATATAGAATAACTACTATTTTATATTTAGTTTTACTTGTTAAATGTTCAGAAATATT
Organism: Draba incana; assembly: GCA_963576765.1. Taxonomy (NCBI): domain Eukaryota; kingdom Viridiplantae; phylum Streptophyta; class Magnoliopsida; order Brassicales; family Brassicaceae; genus Draba; species Draba incana. The sequence goes on from OY755205.1 coordinate 10,517,872, forward strand.
TTAAATTACTTATCAATTACAAAAATATTGGAATACTTTTTCCCGAAATGTAAAGTGGCTCATTTATGTTTCTTTTATGGGAGAATTTGGCAAAAACGTTAGTGTATTACGTAAAACGTTAGTGTATTACGTAAAACGAAAGCTGAATTCTTGTTTTGTAAATGTGTTTTGACATTTTTATCTCATTAGTATTTTTAAACTATAAAGTCAGATAGGTTACAGTACCAATCATTAGTTATAAATTAAATCAACTAACTAATAGTGGATTTATATTAATATTGAGTGGCCGTATAACACGACTGGCTATCATGCAACAACTTGGTTTCAGTCTAAAACCGATTGGCGATCACTACGGTCAAACAAGTTGAAAGTACGACCGCCAATGGTTTAAGAAAAAAGCTTAACTAACTGTTGTAGTTACAATAAAAATGTCCAAAGGTAGTTTAATGCCAAAAAATGTCAAATGTCATTTGCGTAACTATTAGTGCCAAAAAATATACATAGAAAATTAAACTCTGAATGATAAATAAAACGTAGTTCAATGTCAAACGTAAAAAGAAAACGAGTTACTGATCATAATTTTTTTTGGCGAGGGTCTTTTTAAAAGAAAAATAAATCTCTCATCAAAATTTTTGAACATGTAAATAGAATTGCATTAATTTAAAAACAAATTTGCATTATACCGCATACGGTATAAATTTTTTTAAGAAAATAAAAATATCATGATATTTCTCTTCTTTGAAGGAATTACAAACATGCCACCTTTAATGAGGGAAATTTTTTTACAAACATACCATCTTTTTCAAATATGTCATCCTTGAAAATTTATTGCAAAAATGCTACATTTTACATGAAAAAAAACAAAATCTTTAATTTTTCGTTTGCTCTCTCTCAAAATCCAAACATTAAACTCTATCCCCAAAAACTATACCCTAAATATAAAATAGTTAACCCAACCAAAAAAAATATAAAAGTTAAGTTAAAAAAAAGATGACATTCTTGCAAAGATTTTCAAACGATGGCATAACTGTAAACTGACATGCCAAAATTGGCATATTATGAAAATTCTTTTCTTTTCTTTTTTAAAGAATTATGAAACACATTCATTTGTTGGTTACTTATTTTTTTTTAACAATCACATGAATTCATTTTGTTAATTTTTTTACAAACATACCACCTTTTTCAAATATGTCACCCTTGAAAATTTATTGCAAAAATGCTACATTTTACAGAAAAAACAAAATCTTTAATATTTCTTTTTCTCTCTCTCAAAATCCAAACCTTAAACTCTACCCCCAGAAACTATACCCTAAATATAAAATAGTTAACCCAACCCCAAAAAACAGAAAAGTTAAGTTAAAAAAAAAGATGGCATTCTTGCAAAGATTTTCAAACGATTGCATAACTGTAAACTAACATGCCAAAAATGGCATATTATGAAAATTCTTTTCTTTTTTAAAGAATTATGAAACACATTCATTTGTTGGTTACTGATTTTTTTTTAACAATCACATGAATTCATTTTGTTAATTAATGCAATTCTATTTACAAATTCAATAATTCTATTTATGACAATCACAATAATTTTGGTATAATGGAAAGTTTAAATTAGTACAACAACATAACCAACACTTCCTTTCTTATGACACCGTTTATGGTTTTGTTTGGCATGCCTTTGCTCTACCTTGTAGTGTGGTTCATCGCTGCTCGGTTTAGCATATCCATACATGCATGCTTTTTAGTATTTTTTTTTTTTTTTTTTGGGTCAAATTGTAGCTTTGTTGCTCATGTTCTTATTTTTTAATTTCTCCTTGTTATAAGTTATGACTGATCCACTTGCTTTAAATATAATGTTTTTTATTAATAAAAAAGCGAGAATTTTCAAGATGTGCCACTTTTGACATGCCATTTTTTAAAAATTATTACTATTTTAAAATTTTAATATCATTTATGTTTGAGTTAAATATGTTATATTAGGGTTTAAGTTTTAGGGTTTAACCTTTGTTAGAGATCAAAACTCTTTTTAGGATTGAAGATTTTGAGATATAAGATGTTTAAAAGGTTTTATAAATGACATGTTTGTAATAAGATAATTCAACAATGATATATTTGCAAAAAATAATTCAAGAGTGACATTTTTAAAATTGTCCCTAAAAATCTGCTAAAAATGGTACAATCGTGCAAAGTCGTCATTTTTTAAAACGCGGGATTCTTGTTTTTTTTAAGGTAAGTGAATTAATCGTGCAACACACATTGTAAGTTATCACCAACTCTTAGAATTACTTTATGGGTGACTCTTTAGTCTTTAAGAAAATAATAATGTATATATTACTCTTGCTTAGAAGGTCTCACAAAAAAAAAAAAAAAAAGGCAAAAATCTACTGCTCATGAATCATTAAAGCTTTATTCCATGATCAGTTTCACTATTATTATAAGTAAATCAGTTGTTATTGGATGACATATTTAGTAAACCTAACACAACCATTGATTATAGTGACGAATATATATGATGAATTGATGATCATTTGAGCATATAATGCATATGTGATTCATCACTGTTTTGTATTTTTTATAATATAAACATTTTAATAATCCATGCATCACTGATTCACTACGGATTGATTGTTGTAATCGTCAGCTTCTTATTAAGCCCATTTTCGGTCAAACAATTACCAAGTGGGAAAAAAAATTGAATATGCAGAGAAGTGGTCAAAATTTGTAGTTCTCCTTTTGGGCTTAACTTTTATGAGCTCTAACCACGAAGTTACAAGTCTAAACAATTTAATAAAGGTAAAACATTTGTTATTATTTCACTATGTTGCACGTTATACATATGTATTAGGTTAAGATGTACAATTCCTGTAATAGTCAACTTCTTATTAAGCCCATTTTCGGTCAAATAATTACCGAGTGGAAAAAAAAAATGAATATGCAGAGAAGTGGTCAAAATTTGCACTTCTCCTTTTGGGCTAACTTTTATGAGCTCTAACCACGAAGTTACAAGTCTAAACAATTAAATAAAGGTCAAAACATTTGTTATAATTTAACTATGTTGCACGTTATACATATGTATTAGGTTAAGATGTACAATTCCTGAGATTTAACAGTAAAGAGATTATAGATCCAAAAAAAAAAAAACATTAAAGAGATTATGGTTTCAGTCAATAACACTTTGCAATTGTAAGAATCTTATATCTAAAACAGGCGAAACAACTGATAATCATTTATGGGTATAACTTAACGTAATTGTAAATATATCATTTTAGAATTTTACTCTAGGTCAATATTTTACATGAGCCAAGTGGTTGATGGTATAGTCGTCTTGAGATTTGAAAAAGAGTTTCCAACGTAACTAGTTTAACTCCATTTGGAAGGGACGATTTACGTTTTATTATCAATGGTTTATAAAAAAAAAAATCTTTTACAAGCATATAAGGAGACATTTATAATAAATTTTGCGCTGTTTATCATTATATGATAGGTTATTATTGGATCATTAATTAGTTTTAAACGTAAAAATATGAAATGTTGTTAGTTTTGAAAGTGGAAAAACATAAATAATTGATGTGAAATTAAATCAGGTCAAACGGCTCGGCTTACATGGCTCGGCTTAGAGGGAAAGCGCGAAAATCTTGACAAACGAACTCGTGTTGAATATCTAGTGGACGCACGGGATTATTGTTTTCTCCCTTTTTTAAGAGACTGCGAGATAAAATAATTGGCTCAAGTAACACTTATTCATGAATTCCGGTGTATTTTTAGCACTTAATTCAAAATTTTTGTGCACATAACACATTCAGATGCGAATTGACTATACTATCCTTGTGAACAACCTTTCCTCTCATCTCACCTCTCCTTCCACCGTACCTGCGTTTTCTTTTTTTACTTTTTTTGTTGTTTTTTATTTTTATTTCTCTTTATTCTTATTTTTCATATATTACATATTTAACAATTGATAAAAACAAAAATAATTTCAGATTCTGATATATATATATATTTTTTACGGTTTCATATCCATTTTGATATACTTTATTACTTAAAAAATTTATATAAAAGAACAAACTATTTTCTTTTATATAGGTATAAAATATTTGTACACATATACACATATTCATACACCTAAAACATATGTAAATACACATACATATATACACACGTATACATATCTAACATTTGTACACACATACACATAAAATCTAACATATGTACACATACATAGATATAAAATATATGTACACATATACATACAAATATATATATATATATATATATGTACACGTAAATATATGCACACACATATATGTACACATATACGTACGTAGATATAAAACATATGTACACATATACACATACAAATATACATGTACACGTAAAACATATATACACATATACACATACAAATATATACGTACACGTAAAACATATGTACACACTTATGCGTACACATACACGTACACATATAAAACACATGTACACATATAAACATACACATACACGTACAAATAACACATATGTACACACATACATATACACGTATATATATGAATTATATGTACACATACATATACACGTACACATATATATACAATAAGAAACACATAACCATAAATTTAAAAGCTTTTTAATTGTGTGAAAATATGATCTATAATATGATACGCACACTTAAACTACGTTAACCGACATTATATATCTATGTACACATGCACATATATGTATATGTGTACACTTATAAAGACGTAATCTATGATATACTATTAATATGCATACATGTATATATCGTGTCTTGCACACATGTACACATACAATTTGCTATTAATATACGTACACTTAATCTATATGCATGTAGATATTGATACATTAATCCGATTGTATATATGTACATACGTACACACATGTACATATATACATTAATTTGATTGTACATACATACGTACACATATATATGATGTGTTGCACACATGTACACATACAATATGTTATTAATATACATCCACTTAAACTATATGTACATGTACGCATATATATATATATATATATATATATATATATATATATTTATACATTAATCCGATTGTAGATTCTTTTTTTTGCATATACATATATATGTATATATACACTTATACATATACATGTGAAGGTATCATTAATTTATGCAAATATATGGTAATATTGAACTCTAAATATTAAGAATAAAATATTGTATTTGAAAATAAAAATAATTTTTTTTTATAAAAGTAGATATAAAAGAAAGTGAAAACAAATGTGAGAAAGAAAAAATAAAATAAAAAAAGAAGTGAGAACGTGAGGTTGGGTGCAGAGGAGAGAGAAATGACATGATGGTAAATATGATGAATGTAGGGGGTACAAGATTGGTGAACAGTGGTCGAAAGTATCAAAATGACACCATTTTCGTGAAAGTGTCAAGTTCACACATGGTTTTCAAAAAGTATTATATGCACCAATATTCTCGAGATTTTCGGATTTAGAATAACGGGTCTGTTTTAAAAATACACCATATTTCTTACGTGGAAGCTTGGTTGGTTCGCGATGATTACAAACTCAGTGGTTATTTCTGATCGCCGATTCACCCGGTTAGTTTGGTTCGTCTGCTTGACAACTCTGGTTTTTCGAGAGTTGAATTTTATTTATAAAGGGGCATTATGATACCCGTTAGATAAGGTATTTTAGATTTTCGGATATAGAGATAAAATACCCATTTGGGTATTTAATGATTTCGGACGGATTCGGTTCGGGTACTATTGAGTTTGGGTCGAGTTCGGATGATCTGTAATACTAAAAAATTGTCGAAAATATTTTTGAAAATTATCTGAAAATTTTATAATTACTTCACTTTTTTTTTATTTGATTCATTTTAATTATTTGTTATCCGAATTATCCAAAAATACTTTAAATAAAACAACAAAAACTTTTATGTAATAGTTCAAATAATAACATAAATTAGTTATTTATATCAAAATGTATAAACAATATATGAATAGATCAAAAAGCAAAGAAAAACTATAAAAATTACATAACTACATGAACACACCCGACCTTAACTCGAAATATATTTAGTTCTATTTATGTTTCGTATATTTCGGATACCCGTTCGGTTTTTGGTTCGGTTCGAGTTTTCAGTTTTAAGTGTGGAGGATCCGTTCATGTATTTTAGAAAAATAGTTCGGGTTCGGTTCGGATAATTTGGATCGGGTTTGGTTCAGTTTTTCGGTTTCGGATTTTTTTCCCACCATGAATGTTTTGACTTTTGACCAAGAATAAAAAAAATTAACGTTGTAGAGGATTTTGGTAATTGAATTTTGGAAAGTTATATTTGCAATGATAAAAACCAAATTTCTATATTCGTAAATAGACTTTGTTTTTAAAGAAAACAATTTTTCAAAAACTAAAATCAACAACCAATTTACCAATCTCAAAACTAAAACCGCAAACATTCAAATTCTACTAACTAAAATCTAACACGGGTATATAATTCGTGTGGTCTTTGTCGTTTCGATATAGTCACATAAAAAATAGTTTCCTTGTAAAAGTCAAATATTTCGTTTTTCTCATTTATTTAGTTTTGTTGGGTCTATTGGCCATATTATTTCCACGTGAGTGGGAACACTCCAACTTAATGCCAACACTGCGATCGTTACGCCAGATTCGTTTCCTAACTCAAAACCATCAATTTTTTTTTTTTTGTCATCTGAAAAATTACATTAAATATGGTACCAAGCCATGGTGAAATACAAAAAGTCAAATTCTCAAACGGTGTTAAGTAGGAGGGTTGTAATCTCTATGGTGCTCATTTAATCTACATGGTGTTGAGAAGTTGAAAAGTCCGTTTTACCCTTAATGAATCTAGTTGTACTAGTTGTCCCAGTTGTACCAGTTGTCCCAGTTGTTCTATTAGTTGTAGTTGTACTAGTTGTACCTCCCAGTTGTACCAGTTGTAGTTGTCCTAGTAGTCCCAGTTGTCCGCAAAAAATCCCCCATTTGTACCAGTAGTACCAGTAGTACTACGCGGAAGGGGATTCGAACCCAGGTCGCGGGTCACACGCGGGTGCGCGGGCCACTGGGCTACCGTGTTTTTTCTCGTTATATTACCGTGTTAATTATATTTAACCACAAATATTGACAAACCAAAAAAAAAAAATTTATTTTATGAGCACCATATGAGATTACACTCCCCCTTCTCAACACCATATGAGATTTTGACTCAAATACAAGGGTGGGATACATTAGTGGGATACAAACCGGAAACAGATCCGGAGACTAAGCCGGCGTCTAAACAATTACAACCCCGGAGACTAAGCCCTGTCAAGGGAAACACGATGAGACCTTAACATAAAACTAAACAACAAGGGAACTACAAAGGACTAAACCAATACCGGAATCACGATCAAAAGCTTCCACGACAAACCGCAAATCGCATCAAACCACTAACTCAACCTAACTCCTAGGAATCCTTTGATGAAAAGATACCGGAAAACGGCATCTGAGACCTCTTCTTGTGATTAAAATTTACCTCACAAATTTAGGGACCAAAGCTTCATAACCCGACAAGAACCAACTACGATTACGATAAGTTGATCATAAACTTCCGGATACGGCGATGCCGACCTAAACATAAACGCGACTTGGAAACGCCTAAATAGAAACTTTTCGAACAGATCAGATCACGAACAGATCCGTTAAGTAGAGACGAAGAGAGAACCAAATCTCAACGGGAAAGCCTTTCTCAACAGATCGAGACTGGCTAACGGACGAACCGAAGAGAATACAAAGCGAAATTCCAACAAAGAGAGAATACCTGAGAAGCGAGAGACACAAATCGCCAAGACAAAGTCGCAAAAACAACATGAAAATATACCGGCAAGGAGAGTAGATCGGAGAAGAAGATCGAGATCTTTGAAGCTCGAGGGAGATAGGATAAGCTCAGCACTACCACTCCAGCATATCCGGCATCACCATCATCATCACGAAGAAAATCCGGCCAGATCTAGAAAGGCCGACCACTCACCCTTCGATCTCTTTTCAAATTGTAGCCCCAACAAGAACGACGAACGAAAACTCAAAGACATTGAAAAAAGCTGAAATAACGAAGAAGAAAACCCGAAATCGCAGACGGTGTCTTCAAGAGAGAGAAATTTTTTTTTACTTATTTAAAACACTAATCAGTATTTTCAAAAAGCTCAAAACCATCAATTTTTTCCGTCGAATAAAAAAAAAATCATTTCAAGACGAGAAAAAATGGGAAAATTGGGTAGATAACACAACAAAAAATTATATTTGAAAATCTAACCTAAAGCCCCCTATGTGGCTAAATCTCACCCCTTAGATTTAGGGTTTTTTGTTAGAATTTCAAATATAATTTTTTTTTTTTTTTGTGTTAGATAACAAATTAACCCAAAAAAAATTAAGAAAAGATTACTAATGGGCTAATTATCAATTCTTAATGGGCTTTTTTCAATATGGCTTAATATAGACGAGCTTTCCTCTAAACGATGTCGTTTTCCCTTAAGACGAACGCGTTTCCGCTTTCGTAGAGAAAGAACAAGGTGCAGAGTTACTCGGAGGAAGCCGAAGAAGACGAAGAAGCATAAGAGAGAGTGCCAAAGACTGAGAATGGAAAGCTTGGATGCTAATTTTCCTGTGCGCCATAGAAAGGTCTCACTAGAAAGTAAGGTAATTTGAAAATTCGAATCGAATAGTTTTCATGGGAATTTTTCTCTTTTGATTTTGGTTGATTCTTGTGAGAAAATCGTTTAATTGATCATATATTGTGTTGATTTTGTTATTTTGAATGGATTGATTTTGTTTATTGTCTCTCCAATTCAATGTGTTGGAAGATTTTAGTGTTAGTCAAGATAATAAATCAGATGGAGTAATTTCTATAAATTTGTTTGAAAAGGGAAACAAGACAGAGATTGTAATCTGCAGCTATGAAGATCATATCCTTGTGAGTGTGTGTGTATTTGTGTAACAGATTACTTCGTTTGAAGTGTCACACTTTTGATTGTCTCTCAATATAACTTTGTTTCAGGTCATAGCAACACAGATTGGAGCCATGGGAACTATATTGCACGCAAGGTAATTAGCTTTTGTTCATTCCTTTTACGGTTTCATGAGGAGTGAACTTGAGAGCTATTGATTTGATCAGTTTCATCGTTTTGTTAATAAATCTAACAACATCTGAGTCATGCCTCATGAATCTTTTGAACTATAATAATACACACGTCTGCGATGAAACCTGTTATTGTGTATGCTTCTTCTTGAGTAAAGAAATTGAGTGTTCTTGATTTGTTCAGTCTTTCAATGTTCCAACTGGTGTTCTTTGTTGAGCTATACTGAATGCAAGGTCTGTGATAGTGTGATAGAATTAGTTTTTGTTCATGATTCAAAGTTTTTCTTGAGGAGTGAAATGTAGTGTTCAATTTCTCACTTTGGTGATTAATCTATCGGATTATGCTCCCAACTGGTGTTCATTGTTCACGCTTTTAAGATATGAAGAAATTTAGTATTCTTTATTTGTTCACTCTCTAATTTTTTCCATAAGTCTAGTATCTGTTAAGAGCATCAGAGGTATTATTGTTTCAAATGGGAGTTTCTTTGTTGACAGGAAGGAAGAAGGGATGTCTGTTGAACCAACATTTAGTGTCTCAGTGATTTTCGGAAAGCGAGATGAGGTAAAAAATCTTACTGCATTTATATCGTTAATTACCTACAAAATCTCTTACTGCAAAATTTGCTCACTTTGTTTCTTGAAGCCAATGCTAATTGCAACTGCTCGGAGACTCATTGAACACATAAGGTCTCCCTCTCACCATCAATTCTTGATTCTTGATACTTTTCCTCAACAAAGGGATCTAACTGTTGTACTGATACAATCTCTTTTGATTTTCTTCAGTTCTTGTGTTCCCTCGAAGCCTCTGGTTCTCTCACTTGGTCTCAAAGATCATTCTTCGGTACTTTACATTATATTACATTCTTGAGAAGTATGCAAAAAAAAACCCAATGATACTTAGAGATTGTGTGTTTACATATTGTAGGAGACGTTAAAGGAAATAGTAGCGGCTGTGATCGAGAATCGCCTTTGGTAATACATTCCTTCATCCATCTAAAGGATATGTTTTATGTTTTATTCTTGGTTGGTGTGGTGATTTTGTTGTTACATTTGTTATTCAACAAAATATAAAACCCTTGTTTTGAGATAGAAGTTGTGCCAAAACGACAACAATTAGATTTTGACAAGAGATGAAAACAGTACAAACGCCTTTGATATTATTAGCACAACATAGATCACACATAGTAGGTTGCCAAAAGGAAAAGTGGGGAAAAACCCAACAAATGGAAGAAAAAACATTGTAGTAGTTTGACACAGAACAGAGTAAACCTGTCAAATAAATTACACCCAATAAATATATATATATATCAACCACACAAATTTCTCTCTTTTTCTTCTTTGCCTTGAATGGGATTTTGGGTTTTTTTTTAACCAAGATCCCCAGTTTCATCCCTGAGCTTGTCATTCGTCGTCTAGATGACTTACAAGACTCAATCGTTTCTCTGTGTTAATGCATTTAACTGATTCTCCAACTGCAGAGCATAAGAAGAAAAAAAAGGATTTCCATTTAGCACGCGTATATGCATTTGAAATGTTCATAAGAGTTGTATCTCAAAATTTCTTGATAATAACTAAAGTTAATTCATTAAAGTGAATGAGGTTAACTCGTGATCTCATATATTTATATAATTCAAAGTGGGAATCGAAAATGTGATAAAAGACGAACCTGCCCATTTTTCTGCTTCTGTTTCTTTAGTTCTTCTGTTAGGCTCACGAAGCTTTTAAGATCAAAGATGAAAAGAAAACAAGTAATTCAGCTTTGATGTCAAGTAAGAATAAGGCGCCTTATAGCTTGGTCACGTTTGTTCGCACAATTGGGACATTTCATATTTGAAGTTTCATGATTAGTAGTCAAGGTGAAAGAAAGAGATGGATATGTCTATATGTACCTTTGTTGTAGTAGCATGACTTGGGACTGAAGTTCTCTCTCTCGCGGCGTTGCAGGAGGGGTCTGCATCAAGATGATATCAAATTCAGGTTAGTGAGTTTACCCGAATATGGTAAATTTGATTTGACGAACAAATTGAAAATGTTTTCTTCTTTACCAGCAATAGCTCCTCGACGCTAATCTCAGGTGATCCAGGTTGCTTGACTGTGAAATGGGACAAAAACAAACTCGGAACACTTATGTTGAATTCTTTAACAAAAGAAAGAGATATAAGATACTATAGAAAATCAGTCATGATAAAAGAGGATTATAGTACCAGAGGTTTGCTCCACGTATTTGATTAGTCTCAAAATCTCGTCCTGTAAAAATTGAGGCGGTCGAGATTTTGTACATTAAATGATTTGAAGATTTTGTAAAAACTGAGGCGGAAGAGTAGTTAAATAACGACTGTAAAAATAATTTTTTGTCTGGTTTTAAAGTTTACCCGTTGCATGGCGTTTTGCTGCAAAATTGACTGAATTGATGGGAGGATTGAGGCAGGAGTAGCATTGAGGGAGCTCGGGCTGCTTGAACCACCACCAAACGGTGTGAATGAGTTTGTAGATCCCTACCAAAAACAGAAACTCATCTTCAGCTTTCATAAGAAAACTAAATAGTCCACACATTGCATGTTTCTACCATTCTCTGTAAAGACCATTAAAGATTCAACAAACATTGAATAAGCATGTCAAGTTTATAGACTACAGTACTTGTTATACCTTGGGACTCAGATCTGCTGATGTGACCTTAAACCGCCCCTTGTGCTCGACATGGGGGGCTTCTGCCGTCTCTTCCACTGTATAAAAACTTATTCGAATTAAAGCTATACAATATGTAGACTAATGAGCGGATGGTAGATAATTACTGTTCTCTCTCTTTGTGCGATACAATGATCCACTGTAGCTCCGTTCTGTTGGATATCTGCGTTGTTGAAACTCCCTGTAGAAATAAGTCAAGAGGCATTTGATTAACTCATCATTCAAGTACATAGGCAAGAGCTTTAAAGTCAATGAAGCAGGACAAGGTAGGTTAAAACACTAAAAATAAGTTTTGAGAATGCTAACCTGTCCGCATCAGTTGTGATTCTTTTAGGAGAGAAAGTACTCTCTGGTATAATTGAACCGCTCAAATATTTTTTCTGTTCAGGTAAGACCTGACGTGGTACAGTTGTGTTTTGCGATGCAGTGTCCTCTTCTTTTGTGGTATGGGCCAGAGATCCAATGGAAGCCTTTGTTAAAAGCTGTTGTCCAGAATTCACTAGGTTAGCATCTTTCCAATCAGGAGTAGTTGCATTATCTTCATCCTCGCTGACATCAAAGCAGCCTCTGCATCATAGAACAGGTAGAAAAAGTTAAATCCTTCTTTCAAAATTCAGAAACGTTGCAGCTTCACAACAATTAAGCCGAAGGGATACTTATGGAACGCATTAATCTGACTACTATAGTAGTCAATGAAACCATCATCTGCGCCAGTGTATTTAGAGCTTCATTTCGATAGTATCCAGATCTATAGGAGCTAGATAAAACAGTAGAAGATTAGAGAATGTGATGTACTTGAGTGCTTGAAGAGGTTTGATTGGAAATGAGGCGAAAGAACTCTCTAAATCATGAATATCGTTCAGCTCGTCCTGAAAGAAAACAAAGAAAGACATGTTGAGTTGTCATCGTGCAGCAGAAGATCACATTTGAAAAATTTCTTTGGTTTCCCCAAAGCAAGTAGATAGTAGTATAGAAAAGGTTTCAAATAATACATCCTGACTGGGGGCTGTTGCTGAGCTGCTCGCCCTTTCAGGGGAAAGAACAGATTCATCCTGTCTTTCACATTGCTTTCTGTTGAAATCAGGCTCTTCTGCGTGTGAACTATCATCATCCGAAATCTACAAGGCAACTAAAATTAGTCCCCTTCCCTGTCTAATTAACTAAACTAGAAAGGTACTAACTTACAAGGGCAGCTTGATTCTTTAGGTCCTCAACATTGAAATTCCAAGCGCTTATTCCCCTTATGTACTCTTGCTGCAGAGAAACCAGAAGTCTGAGTATATATGTAACAATAATTCAAACACAAAATCAAACTAGAATACCAGAAGATGATGCTAAAAATTAACAGCTTTAAGACATTTTGCAGAATATCGTCAAACAAAAGGGTGAAATTTGTGTTTTCCAATCCTTGCCTGTGATAAGTGCGCTTCATATTCAGATTTGTTTTGCATTAGAAGATCAGCTTCCTTTGACTGAAAGAAAGAGTTCACATATGAATTAAGCTTTTGCACCATTTTTCTTCCCAGCAGGAGACATAGTAAGTTTAAAGTATGGGCCAGAGACCTTTATCGTTCTATAGCGTTCACCTAATGGAGGAAGACCATTTAGAATTGTCCGAACCAGGTAATCAGCTGGACGTGCATGTTTGAAAAAGGGATGCTTTAAAAGCTTTTCTGAAGTTGGACGCTTCTTTGGGTCCTTCACTAGGCAAGTACCCACCATTTCTTTGAAGGCCTGTCAGGGCAAACCAACCATTAAGGTGAATAGAAAACACAAGATGATAGAATTAAACAAACAAATTGTGACCAGTCACGCACTTTTGAGAATCTTTTGTCTCTCTCGTAGTCAAGTCCGGGAGGTGCATTTTGTAAGGTCATCAGCAAAACCTACCCGTGATGATTACCCAAAAAATAGAAAAAACACAAACTGAGTACCAGAGAGCAGTGAAGATCAAAATCAATCATATGGCATCATTATAACTATACTTTCATCGGCGGATACTTGGAAAATGGGGCATGACCATGCGCCAGTTCAAGTGCTGTTATTCCAAATGACCATACATCTGCTCTGTTATAGGGAAATGTATTAGACAATACACCTGAGCAAATGTGCAGAAGTAATGTTTTAGTAGATGCAGGGTTTAGAATTTACAGAGTATCAACTTACTTGAAATCATAGCCATGTAGTTGCTGCATGACTTCAGGAGCCATCCTGTGCAGAAACAAGCATGAATTAGAAATTCCGGCTAAGATATATCCGCATATACCCGCAGAACATGGCATTACAAAAGTTGTAAGAAAGTACCAGCATGGAGTCCCAACAAATGTATTTCTAGAACGTTGTCTATCTCCTGTATCAAACATGCAAGCTGATACTCCAAAGTCTGCTAACTTAACGGCACCATTGGAATCCAATAAAATGTTTCCAGCCTGCAGAAGAAGCAAGCCATATATATATTAATAAAAACGACAGCACATCCTCACCATTCAATAGAGGAGGTCAATAAACCAAAACGACATTCTACAGAGATAATGAGGAAAACACTATACTAAAAGGAAATAATGAAACCAAATACCTTCACATCCCTATGGATGTGTCCGTGAGCATGAAGATATACAAGAGCTTTCAGAGTCTCACGGAGTAAAGTGGCGATAACGGGTTCCTCAAATCCATCTTGATAAGAAGACTTTATTATATGGAGACAGGATCCTCCAGCCATGTAAGGCATAACAACCCATAGCTGGTGCCCAGTGGTAAATGAGCAATGAGCTTGTAATACATTTGGATGGTTGATCAGACTCATTGTGTGCACCTCTCTCCGAATCCCATCCTAAAAGCAAGTCATTTCTATTCATTCAGATTAAGAGACAAGAGTACCACGGTGTTCGAAACAGCATATAATTCTACATATCTACCTTTAGCTCGTGAAACTTAAGATAACACCAAATATAAGAATGAATAAGAGTGCTCACCAGATCGTTGTTGCACTTTTCCAGATCAAGAACCTTGATAGCAAAAACCTCATTAAGCGGTATACACAAAGCTCTGTACACAGTTGCACTGACACCATCTCCAATTTCTTCATGTAACTTGTAGTCTTTTGCGTTGAGAGGATATTTTTTCTCTGAACCAGACTCCATGACTATTTTATTTTATCTTCTATAAGCATATGCTTTACAACCTCGCCCTCGTGAGTCTCAACAAATTTACAAAAGAGGCCGACTGACGAGTGCATTAACCTGTGTGTGGCTTCTTATAATTCGCCAGCATTTTACATTTCTTCAACGCAGAGCAAATGCAGTGATATCACCAATTCCATATCACCAAAATATTTATCTGCACAACAGAATAGTTCCAGTCAAAATGAAGAACCAGTTTTCGCGCATTCGAATTGATAACATATACTTTCGTACATAAGCATCAAAATTCCCTAAATCCTGAAAAGGAACAACCACATAATGCTCATCGACCAAATTATCATGGAAAGGAAAACCATTCCATGTACACATGACCAAGCAAGAGAGTAAAACAAAAATGCATTTCGAAGGAATAACTAAGAAGCCTATGGAAACCAATTCTATAATCATGGTTTCTACATTCGTTCTCGATGGTGACCAATTTACGAATTCAATCTAATTTTCCAGAAATCTACATATCTAGACGCGCATTTCAGATTTCCTCTCAAAATTGTTTCACCACCACACAATTGATCAATCTCTTAATCAGATTTGAGAAAATGAAAACGAAAACGTCGAATCATGAAAAAAAAAACTAAGGATGACATTAGAATGAGAGAAAATCTTCCGATAATCCTACCATTACCGAAACGAATTCGAAAGGAAAAAACAAATCTGGGAGAAGAAATTGCGCTGACCTCAAGTCAAAATCAAAGGCGGCTTTACTTAAACTGATTTATCCTGCTTGCAGCTCCTTCCGGCACAAAACGAAACCGACGTAGACACCGCCGTCGATTGCGGTGGAGACGGCGGCGGAGCTAGATAATCTGCGATCGATCCGGTAAAGAGGATAAATAATTTTGAAATTTTGAAGCACGAGAGAGATTATAATATCGTTTTTATCTCTTCTTCGTTCGTCGAATTTTCTCGGCCTCCTGTTATGTATAGATTTTCTGTCGTCTGGTTTTAGCTTAGCAGAAAGAATCTCGAGAGGAGCTAAGAGAAACGGTTTAACCGTGTGAATATCTAAATCACAGGGTATACTGGTTAAATTTTGTACCGGTTTTTGTCATCACAAAATTTGTTGAATTGGATTAATTTCGCATGACTTGTATGTAATTGATAACTGAAAATGTAATCCACACACGCTCTATTTATATAGGATATAATGGTCGAATTATTAAATATAATATTTTACAATTTTTATGTTGTTGACATAATTTTGAAATTATGATATTTTTAACTATATATATAGAATGTATGTAAAATTAATGAATAACATTCTTCCTATTTAAAAAAAAAAAATTCTTAATAAAACCGCGATAATAATTCATATAGGATCTTAACAATATATGTTATAATGTGAATCTTACTTATGAACATTAAAAAGATAATTTCATTTACCATATATAAGCAACTCAATTTGCAATATAATGTTAATTTATGAGATTTTTTTGTGAACCATTTTCTATGTGTGTTTTAACAAAATCGGATGACCTTTAAAACATGTAGTTATGTACGATAAAATGTGATATGTGCGTTTTCAAAACTATGAGAAGCTAATGTTATTACTAATTTACTGACTGAACACACAATTTTTGGTACCCTATTTTTAGATTTGCTAACCCTGCTAAACCATGTAATTCCTAAAAAATGATAGAACTAGTTATCATAGAATCCACATTCCGTAACCAAATCAAGAAAAGTTATATATATGAACCTAAAAAGGATCCGGAAAACGAAATTTGATGTATACCCTCAATTCCTAATAGACCGATGGGAATGAGGAGTTACAAAAATGGTTTAAATGTTCGAAACTTCTTTGTCAAAAGGTATTTTGGATAAACTTTTCTAAAAAAACTTGATCTCTTAAATCTTTTTTTGTACAAATTAATTGTGGAAGGTAGTTTATTATGACCTTGATAAGCTTACCGGATGATGAACCGAATTTCCGGTTCGGTTTCTCTTCATCGTACTATATTTCGTACCGATATTCTAAATCAAGAAAAAAGAATCAAACTCATCGGTCTGGCGGAGAGATGATTGCTTCACAAGGAGGAGCTGTTGATGGGGTCAACCCGCTTCTTGATTGGGTGGAAATTGCTTTCACAATAATTAATTTTCCCCCTTTTTCTCGAGAATTATGTAACCAAAGAATGGTGGATGAGAGGTCGCAGTGGTTCTTTGCTCAAGAGTTGGAGTCAGGAGACCAGGAGTGTCAAAGGATCTTTTGTGATCAGTTAACAAGTAAGTGGAAAAGACCTCCTCCTTTGTTTGTTAAGTGCAATGTTGGTCTGTCTTGGTCGAAGAGAAACAGCATTGTTGGTTGTGCTTGGGTTGTAAGAAACCAGTTTGGAGTAGTCTTGTTGCATAGTAGGAGTTCTTTGTCTGGTATCATATCGATTGAAGATGCTAGGTTAAAGTGTCTTCTGTGGGCTATGGAGAGTATGAGTAGTCATAGGTTCAACCGTGTAATCTTTGCTTCTGATGCTTCTGATTTGGTTAAGGCTCTGAATAGGCCTTTGGCTTGGCCGGCTTACTTTTACCATATTTCAGAAATGAAGTTAAGGTTGGACAAGATTTCAGAGTGGAGTATGGAGTTTGAAGATAGATGTTCTAACTTAGGAGCTTTCAGGATTGCTCAAAGTGTGACTTTCGATAATCGATCCCAATCATATGTGGCTCAGAGCCATCCTTTATGGCTTAAGGAGCACTTTGATTGTGAAAGGAATAGCAGTTCTTGATAGAAGTTAGAATTTTTTGGAAAGGATGTTTGAATGTTTAACTATGTATCAATTGTATAGGTTATCTTTTGTGTTTGGTTTGTAACCTTGTTTTGTAGTTGATCTTCATCCTTTCATTATAATGAGAATATAGATGACAAAAAAAAAAAAAAAATGTAACCAAAGAATGGTAAAAGATAACTTAATTTATCTTCGTATATACTATTGTCAATGGTGGGGAATAAGTAAATTATACTCAAATCCCAACTAGAGTAGTTTGCATAATTTACTACAGCTTATATATACTTTAATTACAGTAAAATGAATATCAAGATTTCTTATATATTGTCTTAATTGTTTTTCTCCGCATGTGCTTCGGGAAATATAACATGGACAAGACAACAAACTCTGAAAATATTGTTCAAATAGTTATAATTTTATAATTAGTATATTATCTGCTTTAACATATTTAAATGCAATTATAAAACAAGGGAATATAACTAAGGTACGTATCAATTATAAAAGATAAAATCAGATCTACGTTTCGGGACGCAATTAGATCTACACATAAATCGGACTACGCACTCAAGAAGACTTTCCTACGAGTGATTAAAAAGGTTATGCTGATTCATGATTAGCATTCAGACATGTCTCAATTACTTATTATATATTATTATTTGTTATCGTCAAATTTGTTTTTTTAAAACATTGATACTCCGAATATAAACTCTACAATTTCTAATAAACTTAATTTGCAATATATATATAAAAAATATCTGCATATCAACGCTTCTTTTAAATTCAAAAAAGAAAGTTTCTTGAAGAAAGTTTTAAATCTGTATATAAATTATTGTTTGAGCCATGTGGTAAAATAGCACTTTTGTGAAGATTAAAATCTACACTCTCTTAAAACACTAGAATTGAGGTTATTTTTCAGTTTTAATGGTTAGTCAATTAAGACGTTAAACAACATGTGAAAATGAACTCAACCAAACCGAAACTACTCCACCTGAATTTTTCCTTGTCAAAACTTTGCTATTTCCATAGTCTCTCGTGAAGAAGTAGCGAGTCCAACAGTGGATCAGTGATTTGGGCAATTCATTTGAAGCCTTCGAAGGTACGAATGACCATAACTAGCTGAGGAATCTATCCAGAAAAGGACAAATCATGCCCGAATAGTTAATCGGTGAAAATAAAACGTTTTGACTAATCAATTTTTTCGAAGAATCTAATTTTTAACCATTTCTTTTGTTTTCCAGGAAAGTACCAATCTTAAGACATACTCCTGTTTGTATATAAAAGAGCTGTGTGTATTAGGCCTGGGCGCGGATCAGATATCCGGAAAAATTATAGTATTTGTGATTCGATTTGTTATTCACGGATATTAAATTTTCCGATTTGCTTTGCTTTGAAAATTTTAGATATTTGGAGTTACGGATATCCGGATTTTTTCCGGATATTTGCGGATATTCGGATATTTGCGGATATTTGTTTTAACTGAAAAAAACGAAAGAAAAATATTTTATTTTTTCAAAAAGTTATTTTTTAGTATAAATTTTAAACTAATTAGTGAAAAAATAATATAAGTTAGATAATTTTATTTGATATAACTAAAAATAAAATGAAAAGTGAAAGAAAAAATGGTGGACTACGAAACATTTATTATTATTTTTAGATAAAAATATGAGACAACTGATTTACAAAATTAGTAACTACGTAAATTTACTATAACTATATCCGTTCAATGTATTGAAAAGGTTAAAAAATGCAAATATATGTTGTAGGTATATCATATTATATGTACATATATGTAATTTACGGATCGGATCGGATATTCGGATTTTTAAAATTAGTATTTATGATTTGCTTTGCTTTAGACGGATCGTAGATTTTACTATTTGCTTTGCTTTGATTTATAACGGATATTCGATTTTTTCGGATCGGATCAAAACGGATCACGGATCGGAGCAAATCTAACGGATAATTTGCCCAGCCCTAGTGTGTATGGGCCTCTTGTGTTTTCTCGTTGCTGTTTTTTTCTAGTTTTTCGCCACAATGTTTTGATTTTCTCCTTTTATTCACAATTTCAGATGAAAAACAATAATAAAAGAGCTAACAATTCGTGACAAAAAAAACAATAAATAAAAGAGCTGTGTGTATTCTAGAACATGCCAATATAATGTTCAACAATGATGTTAAGAGATGGATATACACTAGTGGACTACTTAATGCTTTTTTTTTTTTTTTATGTTTAACTTAGTCAAACAAGAATGCATTTTTTTTTTTTTTGTCGTCCAAGAATGCATTTTAACAACTGATAATAGTGTCGACGGTCCAAACTTTTTAGTTATTAAAGTAGTTGTCATTTGGAATTACGTTGATCAGTTGAACATAATTGGATAAAACTAGTGTATCTTCTCGAGATTAATATTTTTGGATTCAAGCATCATATGTAAAAAAATTGTAGGAAATAGCATGATTTGAAGTTTTCTTCATAAAACACTATTTAACATCCGAATGGTCTAAAAAAAAGACTAATCTGTACTTCAATATCTAATCCGCAACACTTTTAGCGATTTACACAAAATATTATTTGTAATAATGTAACTTAGGTGGTTTACTTACAAAAAAAATCCACATTTCCCGGATGACAAGAGTAAAATAAAAAAAAAAATCATTAATCCTATAAAGTCGTCAGCCTTGACGAAACATTTCGAAAAACTCGACGATTTATGATTACAAAACAATAATTTGATCCTTAAACAAAGACAAAGAAATAGATCACGTTTACTTGTCAACGCCGCCTCTTCTTGATGCTCAAGTAAACCAAAATACATTCACCTCAATACGCACACACATACGCACACACATTCACAAATCACACAACTATATATACATACACACACACATTCACATATCACACAACTATATATACACACACACACACACACATACAGAGCAAGTCCAAGTCTATGAACAGAGTCAAGAAGATAGAAGTTATTACTACAGATCATAACAAAGAACACATCACAATGCAGGAAACATCTTCAACGGTGTCGTTTAGTCCCAGCTTCAGTTTCTACGCTTCCGGTAACGGTAACCTCGTCGAAGCCGCAGTTAAAGCTGTCCATGAATCCCAAAGTTATTATTCCGTCGACGACGTTGAATTCGAGTTCGAAACATCGCCGTTACGTGAAGAGAGCTTCTTTCATTTTCCGACGACGACGACTTTCAAGAATTCAACCGGCGAAGATGACGTGGCGGCCAAGAATCTTTTTTACGGTGGTTGGAATCTATCTTCGCCGTCGGAATCGAATTCGTCGTCGGAGTCTGATGACTCGGAAGATCTCTCACCGAGGAGGTACTACTGTTTTTGGAGTCCGATTCGATCTCCGGCGAGAGGAGATAGCAAGAAGAGTAAATCATCGAGCGCACCGAAACGGTGTCGTATTAAGGAGTTTTTGAGGAGAAGTCAGAGTGACGGAGCCGTTTCGACGTCTAGCGCATCGAAACGGTGCAGTTTAAAGGATCTTCTGAGACGAAGCCACAGTCACGGAGGCAGTAGCGGCTGCGTCGAGTCTCCGATGTCGCCGAGCGGAAGCGGATCGCCGGCGGTGAAAGGGAAGAGTAAAACGGCGTCGTATAAGCCTGAAGTGGATAAGAGAATGAAGTCTTACTTACCTTATAGGCAAGATTTGATCGGCGTTTTCGCCGGAATGAGTAGATTCCGTCATTCATGAAATTTGATTATCTGCTAATCTTTTATTTTCTGAACTGGTAAAATTGCAAATAGATCCATTTTGCTTTTATTTTTTTTGTTCTTTTGCCATGTAAAAAGTTAAAACCTTTGGGTGTGATAAATTCTAATATATACTCTTTTGTTCCAAAATGATAATTTTTTAAAAACAAAATTTGTTCCACAAATATAGTCTATGTACTCGTACTATTTAGGCCATCACCATTCGAGACATTTTACCAATGTCTCACAATATAAAAATATTAAAAACACACTCTCTCTTCTTTTTACTCAACTTTATACCTTCTTTTTCATTTTTTTACTCAACTTTATACATTCTCTTTCATCCATTTACTCAACTTTTATTAATTTTATATTTAAACACACCCCAATTATCTCTCTCTTATGTCTTCCCCAAGACACAATCTCTCCAACTAAATCCACTATCTCCTCTCTTTACTCAACTTTTATTAATTTTATATTTAAATACACTACACTATTTCAACAAAAAACACTCTTTTTCTTCCTTTTACTCAAATTTTAATAATTTTATATTGTGAGACACACCCACATTGTCTCCAATGGTGATGCTAATGGTAGCATAAGAACATCTCCATTCCATTGGTTAGAATTTTTTGGTACAAATATAGTCTATGTACTCGTACTATTTAATGGTAACTATTTAATGGTAGTCTATGTACTCACCTTGAGATTTTTTTTAAAAAATGTAATATTGCCACTTTTATTAGAATTTAACTATGGTATCGAAACTAATGTTAGAAGAAAAGCTAAACCAATACGTTAGGGCATCCGCATTGGTGACACTTGCATGAGTGTCTAAAATTTTTTTAGAATTAAATATATTAAATTTTAAGATCTTTGAGTGTCTAAAACCAGAAAGAGTCCTACATAAAAGGTTTTAAACACTCAAATGTCCTAAAATTTAATATATTTAATTTAAAAAAAATTTTAGACACTCATGCGAGTATCATCAATGCGGATGCCCTTAGTGACATGAGTGATATGAGTCTCTCATGGATATCTCATTTGAGAAACTCTTGCCATGAATTTCTCATTCTCTCTTCCTTTTAAAATTTTTAATTATTATTTTGCCATGGATATCTCTGAAACAACCAACACATTTTTTTTTAATTAATTAATAGTCCGAATTAATATTCCCATAAATATTAATTCTCTACAGCTATTCAACAATTTGCGGAAGTTCTCATAAAAAATAATTCAATAAATTCTTAAACCAATTCCAAGTTCAACAAAGCAATTCCAGAAATAATAAAAATCTAGCAACCTAAACATCAGGTCTCACTAGACTAAACCAGAACTACAACACCCTAATCATCCTCTTCAACTGGCCTTGATTCCACGATCACGCATTTCTGTTACCTGCAACTCAAAAAGAAAAACAGAGTTGCGTAAGTATTTAATAAATACTTAGTAGAGCGGTCATCCCGTCTACCGAATACATAGTAAGGAAAAAATAGATTATCAATTCTACGCGATCATGCACCAATCCACAAAATGACCAAAAACAACATTTAAAAATAAGTGGTGTCGATCGACACTCCCACTCGGTGTCGATCGACACTGCATTCCAGCACTCGATCCTCGCGATTATAAAACAGTGGTGTTGATTGACACTATCACTAGGTGTCGATCGACACCTCTCGCAGAAAACCTGAACCGAATCAAATCCTCACACGACTCGAGCTACGTTTCATCGTACGAGATCATCACGACACAATCACACAGAAACCATCACGGAAAATACAAACAAAGTATCACAAACAATTTTTCCAAATCCTAATAACCTAGTCCCATATCCACGATCACGCACTCACCTCGATTACGCGATTTAGGAAAAGAACGATTAAGAACACGAAATCAGCGACCTCGCAGCCTCTGATCTTAACCAAAAACACCGAGGAACCCTTCTTCAATTACCTAGAACACAAAACTTGGATTTTCCCAAAATCCTAATTCAGATTTCCAGAAAACAGAACGACGCATTGGATTGAAACAATCACATGGATTGGAGCTTACCTCCGAATTTGGATCGGAAACCCAATCTGGAAACCAGACCAACAAAGCTTTCCAACGGTACCTAGCTTGTCCTCTGATTCTCTCTGAAACGCCGGAAAAACACTTCCTAAGGAGACTGATTGAATCCCGAAACTGCACAGACCACTCACGGGAAATCAATCATAAATCACAAACTACCGATCCAAAAGCAATCGGATTCCTTCTATAGCTAGCTAAGAGGAAGAAGAACATACCTACGAAAAATCACGTCAATCAAACTCGATTCGATTGACCGTTCCTCGTCAAGAGACACACCCATCTCCTGATACTCATCCTGAGACCCACCCGTCACAGATAAGTAAGCATCCCACGATGCTACACCGAGATCCACCTGTCATCGGCAAGTAATACTCGATACTACACTGTGATCCACCCGTCATATGTAGACCGCCGAAGACCCACCCGTCTTCTCAAATTGTAATGAGTTATTCAGGAACACCATTGTTCTTAGAGTAATAAATTCAAAAATGTCTATAAAAATCTATGACTAGATCTACCCCACCTGGCTAAACCCAATACACTTATTGACCAGACCTACCTCATATGGTCTAAGGTATGATATTTCTTACTCCGAAATATCAACATTAATAATAAGAACTGCATATCTTATTAAACACATGAAATAAATAAGGAGAACTCCATCTTATAAATTTTCAAAACGCAGAGTCGTTACAACACCAAACGAAACTACAAAAACCAAAACACCAAATCCAAAGCTTAAAAAAAAAATCTGATACTGGAAACAAAACCAAAAAAGAAAGAACAACTGCTCAATTTTAGGCCATCTCTCCCTGATCCTCAATTGCTGCAAGTACCTCCACTAACTCCGCTCTCGAGGCGTACTTGGAAGCTCTGCCGGGCTTCTTCAACCCCATCCGAAGTTCTGCCACGAACTTGCCCATCTGGGTCCGCTCCTCATCCATGCCACTACTCGCATAGACCACTAGCCTGCTGAACTCAGCATCATACTCACAAACAGACCGATTACCCTGAACCAGACTCCTGAACTGCAATTCTAGCTGCTGCACCACCTTTGAGGGAAATACTTGGCATTAAACTCGCCCAAGAATTCACCACAAGTCCACACTGTCCGCCTCCTCCTGGCCTGGACTCATATCCACCAGAGATAGGCATTACTATCCAGGAATCCTACCGCCAGATCCACACGGTACTCCTCAGGACATCTGATAGAACGAAGCCTACGCTCTACTTTCAACCTCCACTCATTGGCTGCCTCTAGCCCCCCTCCACCCGAGAAGAACAAAGGACCCATGCCCTGCATCTCATTAAACATCACTAGATACAGCTCTCTTGGGTTCATTACTGGAGCCTACGCTGGTACCGCAACCGGTAACCGCTCCAAAATCAAAGCTAGCGTGTTCGCCAAACGATCCTCCGAATCGTGAGCTCCGCCCGTAGCATAACCCGCACCTGGGTCTCTGACCATACCAACAACTCCGGTACTACCTTTGGCACCGACAATCCTAGTCGTCACACGGACACTGCCTACTGAATGCTCCTGATACGTTGGCAAAACAACCTCCGGCTCTGACGACTCACTCTGAGTCACCCACTCAAATGACGTTGTCACACGACCCCGACCACGACCTCGGCCTCCACGGCCACCAGCTATGCCACCACGACCTCTCGGAACTCTAGCTATCGCACATTGCACTTATCGGAAGCATATCTAAGATACTAGATTCCACCAAACAGGAGGTCAAGCAAACAGTCAAAACACAACTCACCGTGGAATCTCTTTAAAGGCCCGAGGAGGGTGATTCTAAGACTCTATTAAATTGACTAAACACAAGAATCAATTTACACACATAGTCTCAGACATCCAATTTACCAGTCCTAAAACCGTCTAGGCTCTGATTCCAAATTGAACAACCAACACATTTTTTTATAATTAATTAATAGCCCGAATTAATATTCTCATAAATATTAATTCTCTACAGCTATTCAACAATTTGCGGAAGTTCTCATAAAAAATAATTCAATAAATTCTTAAACCAATTCCAAGTTCAACAAAACAATTCCAGAAATAATAAAAATCTAGCAACCTAAACACCAGGTTTCACTAGACTAAACCGGAACTACAACACCCTAATCATCCTCTTTAACTGGTCTTAATTCTACGATCACGCATTTCTGTTTCCTGCAACTCAAAAGAAAAAACAGAGTTGCGTAAGTATTTAATAAATACTTGTAGAGCGGTCATCTTGTCCACCGGATACATAGTAAGGGAATAATAGATTATCAATTCTACGCGATCATGCAACAATCCACAAAATGACCAAAAATAGCATTTAAAAATAAGTGGTGTCGATTGACACTCCCACTTGGTGTCGATTGACACTCCCACTTAGTGTCGATCGACACTGCATTCCAGCACTCGATCCTCGCGATTATAAAACAGTGGTGTCGATCGACACTACCACTAGGTGTCGATCGACACCTCTCGCAGAAAATATGAACCGAGTTAAATTCTCACACGACTCGAGCTCCGTTTCATCGTACGAGATCATCACGACACAGACCACACAATCACACAGAAAATACAAACAACGTATCACAAACAATTATTCTAAATCCTAATAACCTAGTCCAACATCCACGATCACGCACTCACCTTGATTACGCGATTTGGGAAAAGAACGGTTAAGAACACGAAATCAGCGACCTCGCAGCCGCTGATCTCAACCGAAAACACCGAGGAACCCTTCCTCAATTACCTAGAACAAAAAACTTGGATTTTTCCAAAACCCTAATTCAGATTTCCAGAAAACAGAACGACACACTGGATTGAAACAATCACAGGGATCGGAGCTTACCTCTGAATTCGTATCGGAAACCCAATCTGGAAACTAGACCGACAGGGCTTTCCAACGGTACCTAGCTCGTCCTATGATTCTCTCTGAAACACCTAGAAAACACTTCCCAAGGAGACTGATTGAATCCCGAAACTGCACAGACCACTCATGAGAAATCAATCATAAATCACAAACTACTGATCCAAAAGGCAATCGGTTTCCTTCTATAGCTAGCTAAGAGGAAGAAGAACATACCTACGAAACATCACGTCAATCAAACTCGATTCGATTGACCGTTCTTCGTTTCTACCAAGACAGACGAACCTGTCTACTTCTTCCTCTCAAACTCCTCTCTTAAAACTCTTTCTCCCTCTCACAAAGCCACGAAAAATCCTCTTTCTTTTTGTCTCACGCGGCCACAAATCCCAAAGGACTTATATACGCAAGCCCTAGGGCTCTCTCCCTAAACTGTCTCTGCAAACCGAGCGATTTAATTTTAACCAAAACAACCCGCAGAACATGGTGTCGATCGACACCCACACCTGGTGTCGATCGACACCCCTTTCCAAAATCCATATTTTGGTTTCGGGATATTACAATCTCAGTGAGTAGGGTTCTCATGGTAAAGACCAGTGGCGGAGCCACATGGTTGAGAGGGGGTCAGCTGACCCCCATAACATTTATAAAATAAGATTTGTAGCCACATTCAATTGTTATCTAATAAACTGTTTGATATGAAATTTCTAAGTTTGACCCATGTCATAGGATCGAACCATGTCTTTTGCCCTTTTTTATTTTTCTTTACTTGTCTTTCTTGGGCCACTTAATATTGTTACATACACATATTCTCTAACCAATACGTTTTATTGTACTTTGATTATATTTTTTCTATGAGTTGTTGAAAAGTCTTAAACCTAAATAATTATAATTTTAACAGACACAACAATCAACTAATATGTACCACTAATTTATATTTAGATAAATAAATATCTCTAAAAATATATATCATACCATATTCCAGCATCAATATTTTAGAAACAAATAAATGTATGATTATTATATTTTACAAAACAATAAATACTTATAAAATTACATATACAATTATTTTTATGGAGTTTTACACAAATAATAGCATTATTTTTTGTTTTGTTTATTAAAAATACCTAACAATATTACCTTAAATGTTTAATTTTTCGAAAAAGTTTAATGTGAAATAAATAATTTATTATTATTATATAATTATATTAATTTTGACCCTTACAAAATATATTCGTGGCTCTGCCACTTGTAAAGACTCAAATGATAATTAAAATTTGAAAAAAGATGAGAGAGAATGAGAAACTTGTGGCAAGAGTCTCTCAATGAGATACCTATAATAAGAAACTCTTATCACACTTATACCACTTCCATCGGAGATTTCTAACACAACTTTTACCTATTAAAAAAATACAAAAGCAAGAGAGAGAGAGAGCCGTATCTCGGAGAAGCAACTAAGAGCATCATTAGTGGGGGTTGCTTAATAAATTGCTTAGTAATGAAAAAATATAAAGTAATGAAAATGTGGAGGAGAGAAATAAACAAGTTGCTTATTATAGAGATTTAGAAACTTTCTTAAGCAACCTATTGTACACATGTGGATATAATTGGCCTATGTTTCATTTTTCTATTAAAAGGTTAAAAGCTTATTAAATTTTAATATTTACTATTATTATAATACATTTTAGCAACTCTATGAATGTTATACCAATAATCATGCTCTAAGACCACTTCTATTGAGGGGTTTTTTACATAGTCTTATCAAATAAAAAATAAAAGATAATCAAAAAGTAAGAAGAAAGAGAAGAAACTTATGTAAAACAAGAGAAGCAAGATACGATCTTTTAAATTATTAGTCATGTGTCTTCATGTGAATAGTTCACAATCTTCCTAATAATAAAATTGATTAAACTATTGTATTTAAGGGAATGCATGAGTATTTAACCGGTGTTGATGCCCTAAGAAACTTTTCTCCACATGTAATCTAATAATGCAGGTAGAGACTCGCCGGATTTCTTAACTGATGGTGATGTTCTTTTTATTGGTTTTGTTTTTTTTTTCCTAACACTAATTTTAATATTATAAATAAATTCCAAAAAATCACAATATTAAATTAGCTAAAAATTCTTAAGGATATCTAAATGAGAATTACCAATGGAGATGCTCTTATGTTGCGATTTTGATGTCCATGAAAATATTTAGGCATTTTGTCTACTCTCATTGTCTACTTTCTACGATATGTTTAGATCTTTGCATTCACAACCTGATATGAAAGTTGACAATCAGATGTATCACTCTACAAGTATCGGTAAGGGATGATTATTTTAAAAACCGGTTTGTCACAAAAAACCACTGGAACATTATTTGGATTGGGCTACAAACAATCATGTGGTACAAAGGAGTATGGTTCATACATACCACTCTTGGCAACTATTGATAAAATGAAGCTGGAACCACGGGCTATGTGCGCTGGCATAGGATACGAGAGACCAACTCTTCTTCGATTGTAAGTTTTCGAGGGCCGTTTGGAGAATTATTTGTACGAGTTCCGATAGATCATATACCAAATATGGGGGGAAAGGAATCAGCAAAAATATGGGTGATATGCTCTAACTCGAACCCTCATCAAACACATAGATAAGAACGTTTGAAGCCATGTCAACTCAATCCGCAATCAGGGAGATCATGGTTAAGCCATGGCGATATGGTTTGGTTTTGGGATTTGAAGTATACATAAAGTTCTGTTTTTTAAAACTTTGATTTATTTAGGACAATTTTCTGCACTAAAGCAATATTTATTGTCCAAAAAGATTTGAATACAATTTTACATCCTGTTCTTTTTAATTGGATGTAAACTTGTATTCAAATCTTTTTGTACAATAAAAAAAGAAAATGTTGAGAAAAATCATTGTTTTCCAAAACCATAAACTTGTGTCATATTTGTTATTTTCCAGCTTTTTCAGAGTGGTCTTGTGAGATTTTTCACCGGTGATCTTAAGAGAACCAAATAGCAGTCAATGTTTTAGTGGAAAGTACTTGTTGCAAGGAACTCTTTTTTCCTATACAAGGAAAATCATAAAAGTTATTCAAGGTTCTTTCTAGTAAAGAAAGATTGTATTATGTCAAAAAACCAGAAACCCGAATTTACCCTAATCATAGTAGGGTAGGTTAGGTATATGACAGAATATAAATGTTTCTATTTACCAAAAAAAAAAATATAAATGTTTCTTGACCAAAAGAAACGTAAATAAGTTATGTGGTTCGCCATGTAGAGCAAAAAAATGTTGCTTGCTTCAAAGTCTTTCCAGAGATAGATTAATTGTTATCTGAATTTCTTGGGATCAACTAAAAATGATCTCTCAAAACTACTTCGTGAAACTGTTAGTAACAAATTGGAGACATGTTAGTTTGGGTGAGTTTCACCAATTCTTGGTTCAGCTCAAAGATAACTCAACATTACCTTATGACATAATGAAGTTATAATTTTAGATGTACATTTTAATTCAAATGATGGATTTACAACGGTTCTTTGGAGATTCATTAGATGAGAAAAAAATCGAAGAAACGACAATTAGATGAGAAAAAAATCGAAGAAATGACACCAAAAAAACAAATTGGAGACATGTTTATGTACAGAAAAACATGATTTCCTCTCAATTTTCATATTAAAATACGGATAGAGTTTACCTCGAAATTGAGATGTGCATGGAAGTTATTGCGGAAATTAGGCAAAACGAAAATTTTCCAGGATTTTTAAGACCACGACCTAAATCCTCTAGATCTGGCCTGAAACTGCTTTGTATAAAAACCATTCACGAAATTGTTTTGCTATATGCTCTTCCTTTTGGGAAAGCATCGCCGTCAAAATTGTCTGACTCTAACCTTCTGTCACCAACCTTTTTATATAGAGGTAGGGAAGATGCTAGATTTAGGTTTTTTTTTTAATTTTTGCTTTAGGCTTAGATATTTAGGGCAAATGAGAGAGAATCGGCCTTATGACGGCCCATTTAGCTTTCTTCCTCCACGAGTTAGGGTTTTTGTGGGACTTTTGGAACAGAAGCGGGACACGCTCAAGTGAAACGTCTTATTTCGTGTCTCAATTAGTCCTGGGATTTCGGGTAGGCGGGTAGGGTCGGGTATTTCGGGTATTTCGAGTTTCGGTGTTTAAAACCTATTAGGGTATTTGAAAATTTCGGGTCGGGTTCGGTTCGGGTCCATTCGGGTTTGGGTCAGGTTCGGTTCGGGTCCATTCGGGTAATTTTTACCCTAAATACTAAAAAAATATACTATGTTTTAGATTTGTCCTAATTTTTTTTTGGATTTACTATGTTTTAGTTATTTTTAATACATTTTTTTCCAAAAAACCCCGAAAAATGACTAAAATTCTATAAAAGTACCCGATTTTTTTTTATATTTCGGGTATTGAGTACAAGTTTGGGTACAAGTTCGGGTTCGGGTTCGGGTCGGATTTTTTTGGGTTTAGGAGTTTAGGTTCCATTAGGGTATTTGAAACTTTTGGGTTCGGTTCGGGTCGGGTATTTGCGGGTCGGGTCGGTTCGGGTCCGTCGGGTTCGGGTTTTAATCTCAGGACTAGTCTCAATGTTAGCCGTTAGAGCGATTAAGTACCAGCCATTCACTACAAGAAAACAGTTAATCTGTGACGGGTTTTTGTGACTCTTTTTTTTCCGTCACAAACGATTGCGACGGATGTGTGACGAAACTGTGACGGATTTGTGACGAAAATGAAAAACGTATCAAATCCGTCGCAAATTTGTGACGGAAAACTCCTGTCGTAAAAGCATCACAAATTATCGGCGGAGTTGTTACTATTTTAGTGAACGTCACACTTTTTGCGACGAATTAGCGACGGTAATAATTTTGTCACTCATTTGTGACACCTTTGCTACTGATTAACTACGCCAAGTTGAATTTTTGTGTTTCAAATGTGTATTGAAGAACTATTATTATATACAAACATATATTATTCATGTGTGTACTAAAAATCTTACATCTAATTGTTAAATTTTCTATTTCCAAAAAATTATAATTTCCATATTAATCTTGTTATATATACTATAAGTATTATTACTTTGTAATCTTTGTAAATTTTTTTTTTTTTTGATAATTAGACATTTGAATTTAAAATTACCTAAATATAATCATTCAAACTAAGATCATAGAAAAATTAATTTAAACTCATAAACTTACAAAATTTACATTTAAATGATAAATGTAAAGTTTGGTATAAATAAAATATATCGGGTAACATTCTCAAATTGTTACGATAGCCAAGTGGTAAACATATATAGTATAAGTGTAAGAGGTCTCGGGATCGATACTACCCAGTTGCATTCATGCTTTTTTTTTAAAAAAACGAGACGTTTGGTATAAATAAAATATCCAGGGTTACATTTCTGAATTGCTACTATAGCTGAGTGGTAAACATGCATATTACGAATGTTAGAGGTACCAGGATCGAGATTGCCCATTTGCATTTTGACCTTTTTTAAAACCAAGAAAAAAAATTCGTCACAAAAATGTCATAAAAGCGTCGCAAAATGGTCAAAGCTAGAGTTTCGATGGGATGTTTTAGAGTATAGGGTTTCACGTAGCGTCACAAATTTGTGACACTTTTGCTACATATTAGCTACACCCAATACCTTTTTGATGTTTAAAATGTGAATTAAAGTACTAGGATATTACACATACATATATTACTAATCAGTAGATTAAGAATATTACATATAATTATCAAATCTAATAATTTTTTTAAAAAATGAAATACTCATTCCAATCACATAATTGTAACATCCTTATATTATAACTTGTGAGTTTCTTCAAAAAGTAAGGAGGGGTTATTCAATTGTGTATTTTAATGTATTTTAAAATCAGAGTAAAATCTGTGTTATTCAACTGTGTATTTCATTGTATTCCATAGAAATACATTAAAATCCAGTGTTATTGGATTAGTCATTTGTTTGATGTATTCTAAAATACCACAAAAATCACTGTTATTCAATTTATCTTAGATTTTAGGGGATTGTGATTATGATAGATTTTAATGCATTTTTTCTTCCCAAACCTGAAGAAAAGGAATACCGTAGTTTTGGTTCTTCTTTTGATGGATTCAGACAAAACATCATAATCCCTTCTTCTTCTTCGATTCCCTTGAGCCAATTGATTTTTTTTTTCTCGTGCTCCATCGTCTCTACCCAGGTGAATGAATCTCTTGCAAATTTTTTGATTAATTTCAATTCAAGGAAGGTTTAGTCACTCTCCTCGATCTCCACCACCATCCTCTGATTCACGAACATGCTCTCGCCGCCGTCTCGTTGCTCACTTCCTCAAGCGTAGATTCGAGAAAGACGGTGTTTGAAGAAGGTGGATTGGGTCCTCTCTTACGATTACTCGAAACAGGATCTCCTCTCAAAATCAGAACCGCCGTAGCAATCGAAGCAATAACCACCGATCCGGAAACTGCCTGGGCTATCTCAGCCTACGGTGGCGTCACCGTACTCATCGACGCTTGCCGATCTGGATCCTTACTAGTACAAGAACACACCGTCGGTGATATTAGTAATATCGCCGCCGTGGAAGATATAAGAACGATGCTCGTTGAGGAAGGAGCCGTACCGGTTCTTCTCCAGATCTTAATCTCCGGTTCAACGTCTTCACAGGAGAAGGCAGCGATCTTCATCTCCTTAGTCTCATCATCCGATGAGTATTTCCGAGATTTGATTCTTAGAGAGAGAGGATTACAGATTCTGATTCGTTTAGTTCAGGATTCGTCAAATCCCGATTGATAATCTATGTACAATGCCTGATTGATTTAGCACTTTCCTCTCCCACTTGCTTGTATCCGGCTTGTAAAGCAGAGGAGTGTGTGGTGCATGCCAAAATTCTTGTTCTCTACATAAAAAATTATGTAATTCGCGTCAAACTTTCTTGGTTTGGGAAATTTGTTGGGTTTCTGATGAAATTGGGTTGCTTTACTCTGCAGATGCTGATGAAAAGTTCAGATATGAGATTAAAGATATTCTGGAAATGGAGATGAAGATCTTGGAAGCATTGAAAACGGTGGAGTAGACTGTGCTTGTTCTCCTACAATTTTTTTCCATGGAGTATACTGTGTTTGTTCCTCATCATGGTCTTTCAATGGTTCTTACATTTATGAATGTAACTTTTGTGCTTCTTCAAGGAACGGACTTAAATTCCAATATAATTCAACAATATCTAACAAAATACTTTAAAATACAAGTACAATAAAATACATCAGAATACTAATATAATGTGAGGAATCTATCAAAATCCAATAGAATACTCTCAAATACAAATCCAACAAAATATATTAAAATACACAATTGAATAACCCCTCCTAAATTTTTTGTAAATGGACATTTGAAGTTCATGTTACTTCAGTATGATAATTCTCATGGCTCATACTTGATAGAAAACTAATTTTAACCCCATTAACTTACCAATTTCCCATTATAATGTTTAGGGTTTAGGGTTTCAAGCTTTGTATACATTGAGCGTCACAAAAGTATTACAAATATGCGACGCTTGTATGACATATTTGTGACGCTTTTTTTTTTGTCATCTATGTGGGCCACAGGCCAACCCACTAGTCATTCTATGTGGGCCACAGGCCGAAGGACTTATAGTCTAGTGGTCCATCCATTCTATGTGACGCTTTTTAATTTAGGATTCCCACCAGAGTTTTGAGTTTAAAATTAATTGGCCTCGAAAAGAAATTTTGGGCCCCCCCCCATTATTTGCGACGCTTTAACGACGTTTTTGCCATGCCAAAGTTAAATATATATCAAAATCAGATCCCAATTAGAAAATCAGAGAAATTTCGGTCTCTCTCTTTTTCTCACCGATTTCTTACAAAATCAGAGAAATTTTCGATTTTCTTCTACATTTCTGTCATTCGAACCCCTCAAACCCAGATTCCTAAACCCTTTCTCCATTTCTCTATTTCGAATCTCACCAAGCCAATTCTGAAACCCTAATTATCTTTGCATGTTCTTCAATTTTCTTCTCCGTTTCTGTAATTCGAATCCTCGAAACACAGATTCCTAAACCAATTCTCGATTTTTCTATTTCGAATCCCAGGAAACCAATCGACAGTATAAACTCCGAAGGTTGTTGAAAGACTCGTCGATTTTGGAGATTTGGGTCTGGGTTTGGAGCTTTGAACAAAATCAAGTTTCTCTGCTCTCCTCTCGCTAGTGGCTTTAGAGTTTTCATCACTAGAGAGACAAGTTCCTCTTTGAGCTCACATGTAAGTTTTTGTTAAACCCTAATTTGTCGCACCTTTGATTGATTATCCTGAAGGAGGGGACAAGTTTATCTTTGGAAAAGAAGAAAAAATGGTTTAGATGAGATTATAAATTAGAGGCAAGACTACAAATGGATAATTTCCGATATAAATATACCGCGGAAGAATCAAAAGAGCAAATATATTCCTCTTGAGATTCCTAGAGATGAAACAGGGGGACAGAATTAGCTCCCTTGTCTGCATCTATGAAATTCCATTTGTGAATTGAAAAGTTTGCTTGAGGTTGTATACTATACAAATGATGGCAATGGCGATTATTTAGCTTATTTAAATTATAGAATAGATCTGTATTGACCATCCTCTTGCCTTTTGTTTCTTTTGCCTTGTAAGCTTTTGGCAGATTATGGCTCTGTTTGGTGTTGGGGTTATAACATTTGTATCCTTTATCTGAATGTTACAATGTCTAGCTTGATATGATTTTTTTTATAACTAAAATTTCTTACATTGGCTGCTACTATCTATAATGACTTATATCCTTGACTGGTAAATGGATGGCTAACTTGATTTCGATGGAGAGAACTCATTGGCACTGAGCTTGATACAAAATTTCTTTGGGGAGGAAGCATCTAGTTCTTCTCTTAATGATTCAGGCAGAGAAGCTAGATCAGAATGATCTTTATGAAGCAATCACCTTCATCACAAGTTTCCTGTTTTGTGAAGGTATAATCATGTGCTTTGGGGAGTCCCAAAAGGGAGCTATGCTAGTGATCCAACTGGTCCAACCCGTATAATTGAATTTGGAAAGATGGTTCAGGTTTGAGTTTTTTTCAGATTTGAATATTGAAAGTTGGTTAGGAAGTGTATACGGGTGATTTGGAACACTTATTAGCTCATGAAAAGCTAAAATTTGTAGTGATATACAAGGTCTTGATGTTTTCATGGTAAACTTTCATGCCATTTTTGAGTTTGCATATTAATATTATGATACTTCTCTTGGCAGGCTCTTTATTGTATTGGTCTTAATGTCGTCTTAGGCGTTGTTTACAACCACTTGCATGCAAGTGGGCCACACGACAAAGAGTCTATCCTTGACAAGGTGAGCACCTATTAAATTGGGTTGCTAACTACAAGGTACACGGTTGTCATCTTTTTATGTCTTTCAACCTTTGATCTGTTGGCTATGACAATGTTTATTGTACTCTGCATAAATTACAAAACCTTTCTTCTGTATATTCCGGTTGCCTGATCATGTGTTAATGACTTGATTCGGTCAGGTTGATGGATTCCGTTTTGATCCTATGGGTCATATAATGAAAGCTATAATGGTAAGTAGCTTATTACTCTTTGCAGATTTTGTGTATTGATAGTTATCTGAAGTGTCCTCTTCAGAAGTTAGTATGCGATTTCATTAGGATGTTATAATCTTACAATAGCTTTCTATGTGAATTGCATTATCTACGTTCCTTAGGTTAAAAGCGAATGCCGCAATTGGTAGCTTGAAAAAGGAAACACATGGTCTAGAGTATGTTTTGCGAAGAAGAAGATGCTCCACCGATCAAGTCAACAATCCAAACGAACAAGACACAACACTCGGTTTAAAATATTGGTCTTATTTGAAAACAATGTCAACATTATTTTGTTTTGTGAACTTTCTTTTGTTTTTAGATTCATGTTTGAATGCCTTTATGTTTATTTTGGATTAATGTTTCTATTAGCTTCCATTTCTGTTTAATTTTGTACAATTTCAATTTTCAAATCCAGTTCAAAAACAAAATATTGTGAATATATAAAATGTCATATTTATTAATTTGTGACACTTTTGTGACGAATTAAGAACAATAGAATCCTTCAAAAACGTCACAAATTCGTCGCAATTGTGACGAAGTTTACCGTCACAATAGTGTTGCTAATTTATGATGGAATAAGAAAGCCACAATTTCGTTACAAATATATGACGTTTTTTATCGTCTCTAAACCGTCGCATATATATGACGCTTCAGGTTCGTCTCTAAACCGTCACAAATTTGTGACCTTTTTTTATTCGTCTCCAAAGCGTCACAAATTTGTGACGAATGTGCGACGGTTAAGATTTGCAACGGGTTTTTAGCGACGCTTTTTTTTCGTCATAAAAGAGTCGCAAACACATGTTTTGTGACGCTTTTGTGACGCGTTTGGGCGTCACAGATTAGCTGTTTTCTTGTAGTGATTGTTTTGATGGGTGAAATTTTTTACGGTTATAAGTCAATGATCATATTGGTAAGTAAGAAATACATTAATGAAGAGACTTGTAAAAACAAAAATCCAATGTAAAATTTATTCCACCAAAAAAGCGTTTTTACATCAAATGCATCATTTATGAAGAAATTATGTGATACAAGAGTAAGAATTCTGTGGTGATTCATTGTCACTAGTTGTTCGGTTCTCGGTCTATGTTGCTTTGCTTACAGATAAAATGTGATGACATAGACTATATAGTTGTGATGCCTTTTTGGCTTTTGTTAACTAAAGCATGATTGTCAGCTACTTAACCTGGAAAGACTATGCACAATGAAGAAGTTATATGGTACAGTATATATGTTATGTTTCATTTCTCTGTTCCCAAAGGTAACCGCCCTTTTATCCTAACGTCTTGTGAAATTCTTTCTTTGAATTCGTTTATCATGCAACAAAGCAAAGTAAATACAGGACTAGATCATTTAGCAAAAAAAATAAAAAATAGAGACAAGACTTTGCGCATGTCTTCGTTTTCATAGTTCTGTCTGATATAATGATGTATGAAAATGTTGACATGTTGCATAAAACTGTCGACATAGTTTCTTCATCTCCCACACGCAATACATATAAGTAGCAAATCAAATCCTTTGCACATTCTCCATTTCTTCCTCTCTCCCATCCCTAGAGAAAGTATTCTATGTATCTGTTTGATCAATTTATTACAAATACGGGATAATTATTTGTATTAGTAAGATGTATAGAGAGAGTGTTTGCTTCTTTTTTTCCTCTTCTCTAGCTTTGTTTTAGTTATTTTCTTATCTTAATTTTCCATTACAATCTCTTTGTTTAGTCAGGCTTCATAGCATAAGTTCTTGTTTGCAAGAAATTTGTACAAAGATGTTTAGTTCTCATATCTGGTTCACTTTTTTGCCTATACAATAAATGGTGTTCTCTCATGTTAAAGCTCTACGTGCTCCATGTTTCATAAACTTGGTCCCTTTTTCGGGTTGTAGTTTTGCTAAATGGCTCATCAGACTCAGAGACGGCTCTCTCATCTGTTTCAAAAGCCACAAACAGGTAAAACAGATATAAACATAAAGTGATAGTCTTTATTAATTTAGATAAGGTTAGTAATAAAACGAAATGTAGATAATTGGAGCCTTGTTTTGGTGATAGGATCTTATCCTCTATAAACCACAACATCAATCCTCCCTTCTTTATCTCAACCACTTGTTTTTTGGGTTTATGTTTTTTTTTCTATCCTAAAAAATTTCAACTTTCGATCAATAATATTTCCCTTAAGGTTTAGAACCAGTTTCTGATAATAGTTTTAGCGGCTATAAAACATTAATTTTATGACGCAAACTCATATGGTAACACACTAAGACCAAAATAATTTCCTTATAACTAGTTGAAAAATAACAACATTTGAGTCATGAATTGTAGAATGTTATGGTTAATAAGCTTTAAGGATGCATAATAATCTAGAGGCACTCTGTTGTACCAATATGAAAATCATATGTATACTATATTGTCTTGGAAATTAGACTTACTATAGTGGTATTTGAGAAATAATAATTTGATGTATCTAAGCAAGAAACTTTATTATTTTACCAAAATCGCCAAGTTTAATGCTTTAACGTGAACGATAATGAATGAATGTCTATATATGCAACCAATCGCTGCAATATCAATATCAACATCAATATCGATATCAAAATTGGAGGATATTGTTTTCACAAAAAAGAAAAGAATTAGTTGACAAAAAAAAAAATTATGAGTGAAGTTTCTCATCTACCACAAGAAAAGAAATACACTATTTTGTCACCTTATCTTTCGCTTTCCTTATCCATGAGACCCCAAAATCCCATCATCTCCCTTCTTTCAACCAATCAATCTCTCAATTACATCTACACATTTTAAACCAATTACTCTTCATATAATCTTTACCTTATTACTATTACTCTTCTTAATACTTTGTGTTATAAATACCCTTCTCTTCTCTTTTGTTATCCCCTACCTCTCCTCTTGCTCTTCCCGTTCCTTTTATCCTGAACAGCTTCAGGCACCACCCCCAATTAGGTATAGTATTTAAATATAATTCTCTCTCTCTCTCTCTCTCTCACAGTCTCATGCATTACATGTGTGCAATTAAGAGAGATTGTATGTTGTGTATATGTTTCTTTACTACGGTATATGAATAAGGCTATATGCGTGGTGCGTATTAATTATATACATGCTTATTAATTTCTTGGTCAATTACGTAAGAGCGAGGTGGTTATATAGTGTAAATGTACGTGTAAAGTAATTTCGACAAACTTCCAAAAAACTTGGAACATGCTCGTGTTTCCGTTTTTTAGTCCGTGCTTTGTTTTATCTTTAACGTGATGTAACGAGTATATTCAATTGAAAAAAAAAAAAATCAGAATCTTATAGCGAACCAAGGGGGAAAAAATAACTAAAATCAAACCTATTCATTCCTATGGAAAAGCCACATTCCCACTATCTGTCTGTCACATCCCTACCTCTCAAACTATTTAACCATTCATAATTAGAAATTTGCTAAATTAAACCACGTGGCAAAGTGTCCCACTAAAACATATTTTTTCCAACTAAGGTTCATTAGGCTTTTGCAAATTTTAAACCCCAAAATTAACCTTATATTTAAATGATTTTTTTTACTATTAACAATAATCCGAAAATTAAAAAAAAAGGAAACAAAATAAATATTTATATTCTGTAAATTTAAAATAAATTAATATATATATTATATCAGAAAAATAACAACAAAATTAAAGAAACATAGAAAATGAAAAAAAATTATTTTAGTAATGTTTAACTTTAAAAACAAAAGTTTTCACAAAAATTACTATGTTTGATATGTTTGTAATTAATTAATTACAATTTTTAAATGAAATCAGAATTAAAACGAAAATAATATTTAGTAACTAATTATAATTTTTTAATGAAATCAGAATTAAAACAAAAATATTTAAAATTAAAAACATGAAAAACGGGAATTAAAAACATGAAAAACATAAATATATTACATTCTAAAAAATTAATTATTCATTCCTTAATTAAATATATTTATAATATTACATATTACGAAATTAAATATTCATTTCTTAATTACAGCAAAATTACAGAAACATAGAAAACAAAAAACATTTTTTTTAGTAAAACATGATGTTTAACTTTAAAAAAAAAATTTCACAAAAATTACTATGTTTGATATGTTAATAATTAATTAAATTACATTTTTTAAAGAAATCAGAATTAAATTGAAAATAATATTCAATAACTAATTACAATTTTCAAAATGAAATCAGAATTAAAACAAAAATATTTAATATTAAAAACATGAAAACGGAAATTAAATATTTAGAATATTACATTTTAGAAAATTGAATATTTGTTCCTAAATTTACTCCTACATTTATGGGAGTGGTAACCACTTGGTAGAATGTATGTTTTACAAATTGGCAGATAGAAGCTATATTGGTAGAGAGAGACGGTACAATCGACAAACCGGCCGCGGCAAAACTTAGTAAAATTGTCGAATTTAGAGTCTGCGAGCGGTAGATAAAAATGGTAGAAATAACGTTCTACGCCTTGTAGATTAACAGTAATTGGCAGAATCTAATATCTGCCAGTGGTAGAAGGAAAAACTCAAATCATTTATAAAACATGATGTTTAATTTTTTTTAAAAAAATATTTTCACAAAAAGTACTATGCTTCATATGTTTATAATTATCAGAATTTTTATAATTTAAAATACCTTCTATTTAAATTATTTTCAATTAAATTAAGGATATTATGAGAAAGAATTTTTAAAGATATATTGAGACATTTTGCCACTAAATATAGGGTATTTTGGCAAGAGAAATACTTAGGTACACCCCTAGGGTGTATCTATGGGTCCACCCCCTCCCCATCACCAATCATTTATCCACCTATTATCTAAAAAAATTAGAGTTAAAAAATAAATAAATATATATATATATATTAGGTTTGGGTTAACTAATCCCAAATTAGGGTATAGTTTTGGAGTTTAGGGTTTAGGGTTTGAGGTTTTTAATTTATTTTGGGTTAACTAATCCCAAATTAAGATATAGTTTTGGAGTTTAGGGTTTAGGGTTTGGGGTTTATAATTTATTTTGGGTTAACTATTCCCAAATTAGGGTATAGTTTTGGAGTTTAGGGTTTGGGGTTTATAATTTATTTTGGGTTAACTATTCCCAAATTAGGGTATAATTTTGGAGTTTAGGGTTTAGGGTTTGGGGTTTATAATTTATTTTGGGTTAACTATTCCCAAATTAGGGAATAGTTTTGGAGTTTAGGGTTTAGGGTTTATAATTTATTTTGGGTTAACTATTCCCAAATTAGGGTATAGTTTTGGAGTTTAGGGTTTAGGGTTTGGGGTTTATAATTTATTTTGGGTTACCTATTCCCAAATTAGGGTATAGTTTTGGAGTTTAGGGTTTAGGGTTTGGGGTTTATAATTTATTTTTGGTTAACTATTCCCAAATTTAAACTCCAAAACTATACCCTAATTTGAGACTAGAATTTTAGGGTTTAAACCCCAAACCCTAAACCCTAAACCCTAAACTCCAAAACTATACCCTAATTAGGGAATAGTTAACCAAAAATAAATTATAAACCCCAAACCCTAAACCCTAAACTCCAAAACTATACCCTAATTTGGGAATAGTTAACCCAAAATAAATTATAAACCTCAAACCCTAAACCCTAAACTCCAAAACTATACCCTAATTTGGGATTTGTTAACCCAA
This sequence comes from Draba incana, assembly GCA_963576765.1. Taxonomy (NCBI): domain Eukaryota; kingdom Viridiplantae; phylum Streptophyta; class Magnoliopsida; order Brassicales; family Brassicaceae; genus Draba; species Draba incana. The sequence continues at coordinate 10,559,563 of OY755205.1, forward strand.
AATAAATTAAAAACCTCAAACCCTAAACCCTAAACTCCAAAATTATACCCTAATTTGGGATTAGTTAACCCAAACCTAATATATATATATTTATTTATTTTTTAACTCTAATTTTTTTAGATAATAGGTGGATAAATGATTGGTGATGGGGAAGGGGGTGGACCCATAGATACACCCTAGGGGTGTACCTAAGTATTTCTCATGGGGAAGGGGGTGGACCCATAGATACACCCTAGGGGTGTACCTAAGTATTTCTCTTTTGGCAATTCTCCCAAAAAAATATCATGTTCTAATGAAGTTACTGTGGTATTCAATTTTCACCAACGAGATCCGGCAATTTGTTTCCAATTTAATTATGAGTTGATTATTTACTAGGCAATGATCACTTTTTTGTTTGAGCAATCTTTACTTTTTACGATTTAATATGGTCTAGATACTAGATCTAATGGCTTTTAAACTACATAAATGGAATTAAATCCAATGTTATACATTTAAGAAAACAAATCTAGCTTTAACACATCACTTTAAAATTTGATCCTAAATGTGGGCTTTTGAAATATCACCCAAATAAAAAAAAAATTCTTCCTTCAGTTATATTAAGCATACAGTATGTATCTAGATTAATTTTATTATTATTTCTTTCTCATTTTCTCTCTAGTTACTGACTTTTTAGGTAAGGTAAAAGAAACTTTACCTTTTTCTGGTAAGAGAAATTCTTTGTTATATATAATTTGTTTGGGTCAATGACTTGCAGAGATAAGTGAGAAGACATGGGAAACAGATCATACGACGAAGCCCTCGATGATCTTCAGAAGCTTCTTATGTAAGTATAATCTAAAGATATTAATTGATGATAACTCGGTACTAGAAGATTTTTTTAAAATGGGAGGCTAATAACAGTATATATATAGAACTGAACGAATAACTGTTTTCTAATCAAAATATGTGTAAAATAATGGAATTATGAAATGGTCAAATATTAATTAGCCGATTAGGTATTTATAATCGCGTAACAAAATATGACCGCGCGATAATCCGAGGCTCGGCAAAGACCTAGAGATTTGGTTTGACTCGGGATGAAGAATTTACTCTTGTTTTATTTAATCACTTTGATTTAAACTTTTGAAAACTCAAAAAAGACACATTCATTGTAAAAACTTTTTTTGGTTTGAAAAAATATGACCAGTGAGAAAGATGAGCTGAAGACGGTGGCTGCGGCCAAGATAGAAAAGATCACGGCGGAGCTGCAGACAGGCTTGTCGTCGCCGTCAGACAGCAAATCTTTTGATCCCGTCGAACGAATCAAGGAAGGCTTTGTCACTTTCAAGAAGGAGAAATACGAGTAATTAATAAACTAATCTTTCTCCTTATGAATACATTTTCCTTTTAGCATATATTTAATCTTAATTTCTTTGTAGTACAAATCCTGCTTTGTACGGTGAGCTTGCCAAAGGTCAAAGCCCAAAGGTAAAATAAAAAATTTCACCTTATGGAGCAAGTGTTTTTTTTTTGGTCAAACTTGGAGCAAGAGTTATAGTTAGCTTAAATGTAGTTTTATAATTTACATTCGGTCATATGGTGCAGTACATGGTGTTTGCTTGTTCGGACTCACGTGTGTGCCCATCACACGTGCTAAACTTCCATCCTGGAGATGCTTTCGTGGTTCGCAATATTGCCAATATGGTTCCTCCTTATGACCAGGTTAACACTTTACACAAGCCATTTTATTATATTATTACATAACTAATCATTTCTAGGACCAGTGTTTGACTTTGACTAGGGTTTTGTAAATAATGGCAGGTCAAATACGCAGGAGTTGGCGCCGCCATTGAATACGCTGTGTTGCACCTCAAGGTCTCTCTCTCCAGATTGTTTTGTGTTTTTCTAAAAATTTTGCTTCATGTTCAAATGATGGATGCATGTTCTTTTCTGACGTAGACATATTCGTGAGTAGGGAATGCACATGGGCCTTAATGGGCCGGGCTCTTTAAGTGTGTATATAGAAATGCATTGTGAATATAATGTGTGCATATCCATCCATCAGTACATAGTTAATATGTGAGTCTAAATATATGAAATGTGTGTAAATTGATGATTATTGTAATTTATGAATGTAGGTGGAGAACATTGTGGTGATAGGGCACAGTGCATGTGGTGGCATCAAGGGGCTTATGACTTTTCCTCTTGACGGAAACAACTCCACGTATAGCCAACCATTTGTTTCATTTATTGATTTTATAACTATATAGATTCTTTCGAATAAAAATAAAAATTGATGACACGCTACTCAATGGTGTTTGTTTAAATTGCAGTGATTTTATAGAGGATTGGGTCAAAATCTGTTTACCAGCAAAGTCAAAGGTTTTGGCTGAAAATGGAAAGTGCGCATTGGAAGACCAATGTGGCCGATGTGAAAAGGTACGTATATTCTCTATTTTAGCCTGTTAGTAATTCTATTATTCCATTAGAATGAAATATGTTTCTTGTTTAATATCTAAAGTAGATGAGATATATCGTGGTTAAATGTTTTGGATGCACATACAGCTTCACTACAAACTTTAGCTTAATCAGCCTGGCCATTAATATACACAAAATCTTAATGAAGTTTTCTAGTTTTGGAAAAAGTGATTTTATATCCCAAACAAAATTAAGTGTTATCCAAATAATGTTTTCGAATGTCATTAATTCTTATTAGCAATTATTATTCTTGATATAATATATGTATATGAACATTGCAGGAGGCAGTGAATGTGTCATTAGCAAACCTATTGACATATCCATTTGTGAGAGAAGGAGTTGTGAAAGGGACACTTGCTTTGAAGGGAGGCCACTATGACTTTGTTAAGGGATCCTTTGAGCTTTGGGAACTCCAGTTCGGCCTCTCTAATGCTCATTCTATTTGAACCAATACAACACCAACATCACCATGACATCATCATCATCATCATGTTTACTCTTGATCTCCTCTCTTAATTAATTGGTATTTGGAATTGTAATGCACCTTTACTTGCGATGAGCTTCTTTTCTTTTCTCATAATCGAACTTATAAAACAAATAAAGAGATCATGTAATATATGTTTTTTCTGCTTTTTTGTTTTGTTTTGTTTTGTTTTGTTTAAGGTGGTCGTAGAAATTACAAAATCCTAATATGATTTCATATATTCATTAAAGGAAAAAACATTAATACATCTAGATTAATTAAAAATGTAAAAATCGTTGTCTACATTAGAGATACTGTGTTAGGATTTGGAACATAAATCCAATGTTCATTTAAACAACAACAATAATAATAAAAAAGTAGCGATTCACTTTTAAGGTAAGAGTTCATCAATTTTCCGCTGTTGTGGATTTTACTAAAATTAAAATTTGAGAAGTTAGAGATTTTTAAGAAATTTCACCTTTACTTTTCATTTATCATTTCCATTATACATCACCAGCATGTCCCCATGCAGATCTTCAAAAACCCTCCACTTAGATTTTAGATATTAATGCATTGTTATTTAAGTATCTGTATAATTAAAACCAGTCGACAAAAAAAAAAATTAAAACCAAAGAGGAGTGAGGGACAAGCTTTCAAAGAACATAAAAAAATCAAAGACAAAGAACATAAATTAAACTATTAAGAAGGGGGACAACTTTGTCATAAAAATTTATAGAATTTTTTAGGGAAGTGTGAATGTAAATTTGACCCATTATATAGTCTGACTACTATCCTTATTTTTATCTTTTGAATTAAGGTCGCCAGGGCAATTAAGGTTATGTATTACTAACATCGACATTTTGGTAAACTCAAAATAGTTATGTATGTAGTTTCTTAAATTAAATTGATTAGTAGCTATCAAAAGAAACAACTAAGTTGATTTGTTTACTATGTACACTATCTAGTAGTATATGTATCCACATGGTTTTCTTCCTATAATAATATTTAGGACATCTCAAAGTAAAATCAAATTAATGTATATTTACAATTCTAACCTACTATGCATTATCCTTAGACTCGTTTAATTTTAGCTTATAAGTTGAAGTTATATTTAACAGGTTTATATGCACATTTCACACAAGAAAATCCAAATATTTTGCTTAGCAAGAAACAAAGCTCAAATTTATCGATGCAAAGAGTTTTAAGCATGTAATATATATATATATATATTAATATAGCCCAAGAAAGTTACCTAATTAATGAAAATACTTAAGCCAATCATACACTACCACATCAACAACTTTTAATTTAAGATTGTTGATGTATTAGTGTTTGATCAGCTTTGAAGCTAAGATAACAAGACAAGACAAAAACCAAATCTAAAGTTAAAAAGACCAAATTAAGAGAAACATTAAAAACAGTGCCCGTCTATAAAATCCATCATGTTGGTGAGTGTACTAAGCTCAAACTCATCCTCATGAACCCAAAGTGAACTCAAGTAGTAACTTCCTTGACGATCTTCTTGAATTTCATCTCTATGAATATTATCATCATCGTGAATATTCGACATTAATTTGGTTTCTTCATCTTCTAATGTTTCGATAGGATTCGTGAGATTGATCTGATAAACAATTTCACCATTATTGCTAGGTTTGGTTTTCTGATCTTTGATTCCGAGTTTCTTACTAAGATGCGTGTTCCAATAATTCTTCACTTGATTATCCGTCCGACCCGGCACTCGTTTAGCAATCAAAGACCACCTAATTAAAAACGCATATATATCAAATATATATTAATTTAAACCATGTGTAGAAATGATTTGTTGAGAATAGAGAATAAAAACATGTGTTACCAAGCAAGTTTTTGACAAGAGAATCACGCTTTTAGTGATTAGTTAAAGTGAGTGATCAAAATGGATAGAAATAGCTATATTTCTTCTTGTTCTTGAAATAGCTAGTCTAATTGAGTAGATAAATAAAAACAATTAAGTTAAGTGTAATGAAATTTACCTATTACCAAGCAGCTTGTGTAGCCTGATGATAAGATCTTCTTCTTGCTCAGTGAAATTTCCTCTCTTCACATTTGGGCTGAGATAATTCATCCACCTCAATCTACAACTCTTTCCACATCTCTTTAGACCTAGTTTACATAGACAGCTTACTAATGAGGAGCTTAATTTATATAAAAAGAAACAAGTAACATATAAGTACTTAACATCATCAATTATCACCCATTAACAGTAAATTACCGATATTAATTATTCCAGTTTCAACAACTAACAATTTAAGAGTTTCTACCGGAAAAATTAACACTGGATAATACTTTTGCATACAAATTTGTGATATATGGTTTAAGTGTTCTAACAAAGGTAATCAATCGCTATTAACTTAACTAAGAACTTAAGAGGTAATTCTCAAACATATAAAAGAACCCTCCACATTAAACCATTCATAAGATTATATCAGAAAGTCAATTTTAGCCCCCACCCAAACACAAAAAGTGTTAGAGAGAGTAGAGAGAGAAAAGAGACCAGTCTTTTTGGCAATACGATTCCAATGGCCTTTGCCATGAGCTTTGACATAATCCATGAGGATCTTGTCTTCTTCTACTGTCCACAAACCCTTCTTGTACTCACTGTTTCCTTCTTCTCCACTACAACTTACTTTCTTTCTCATCTTTTTTGTTTCTTTGGAAAATAGTACGAGTGAGAGAGAAATATATCATAGAAAGAGAGAAGTAAAGAGTTTTTTTATGAGTAGTTCTTTGATGGATCTATTAAATACTACTACTCCAAAGATCAGAGAACCTAGTGGAATATTTATGTTATTGAGTATAAATAATATACTCAATAAATATTAATGATTATAGAATTATTAGATAATCACATAATGTATTGACTGTGTCCGGCATGTAATGATGATTGTTAAGTAATAATGGACTTCTGATATGCAAGCTGGTAATTACCTATATCACTTTCATTAAGATTTCCCACTAGACTAGAGTATGAAAACATGGACCGCTTAAGATGGTCTTGGAGGACACAAAAATCACGTGTATGTTTAACAAGATAAAGATTCGTCTTTGATCTTAGAGCTCTTTCGGTATCGAAGATTCATGTGTCAGGCTAGTGTTTAAATATGTTGTTTTAATCTTTTGATTAACTGAAATGAATAATAACTCTTTTTTTTTTGTTTTAATTGGTGTTAAGAACTCTAGATATATTAGCCCGGAAATATGTGTACACCACTATTCTCTTACACTCTATCATCAAAACTAACCTATTATGATGGAAATCTTAAACTCATGAAACCCAAAACAGAGTTATATGACACTGATAAAAAAACAATTATATGAACTGGCTATTATCATTGTCGATATAAGTATTAATTATATGAAATCCTTATCAAATAAATAATTTATATGACATTTATAAGTATTAAAGTGTTTATAAAATTATTAAAATTTGAATAAAATGAAGAAAAAGAGTGTTTTTGTGGGGTATATTGAAATATAAAATTTGAGTAAAAGGAAGAAAGAGAGTGTGTTTAAATATAAAATTAATAAAAGTTGAGTCAAAAGGAGAGAGAGTGATCTAATATTGGATCTTTTGGAGAGTGAGTTTAAAAGTAAAAGAGTGTGTTTAAATATAAAATTAATAAAAGTTGAGTTAAAGGATGAAAGAGAAGATATAAAGTTGAGTAAAAGAAAGAGAGAATGTGTGTTTTAATAATTTTTTATTAATTTTAGACCCCTTAGGGTCTGCATTAAGGATGCTCTTATAAAAAATGAAATGCCTAAGAGCATCACCATTGGTGACACTAGGGGGTCTTAAGTGTATATAAAATTATTAATATTTGAGTAAAAGGAAGAAAGAGAGTGTTTTTGTGGGGTATATTGAAATATAAAATTAATAAAAGTTGAGTAAAAGGAAGAGAAGTTGAGTAAAAGGAAAATAGAGTGTAAAAAGGAAGAGAGAGTGTCTTATATTGGACACTTTGGAGAGTATGAGTAAAAGAAAGAGAGAGTGTTTAAATATAAAATTAATAAAAGTTGAGTAAAATGATGAAAGAAAAGGTATAAAGTTGAGTAAAAGGAAGAGAGAGTGTGTGTTTTAATAATTTAAAAATTACATTAGATCCCCTAATGTTATCAATGGTGATGGTCTAATAGCTTAAATTTTATTTTATACAATGATACCCTGCGGTTGACACAAAATAAAATACTAAAATACAATGATACCCTGCGACCAGCGTCCGGGAATCTTGGACTAGTCTACTCATTATAATTAGTTATAATTTTACTAATTAATTTCATTTTTTTTGTATAAATGTCATGAGAGTTAGTAATTCAGTTAGGGGAGACAGTACTTAATTAAAAGATGGTTTGACTCTCTTGGGATTATGATTTTTTCACCAAAAAACCATCTTGTCATTAAAATAAGTAAATAGTTAATAAATAAGTGCCATCTTGTAAGAAAGAAAGAGAGAATAGAAGCTCCTCTATTATCATGAAAATATGTTGATCTTTGTGCCCACCAGATAGATATCTTTTACGTATATTGTTCTGTTACATAGCATGTGCGTTGCATATTAAAAAAAGAGTTCCATCGCTATAGGAAGCAAATAGTGATCTAAAGTACTATTTTGAAAACATATATGGAATTCGTTTTGTTGATTTTTTTTTTTTTTCCGGCAAACAACTTTCATTAGAATCCATAAAAGGATATTACAATATTGTATACATGATTATTTCGAAGAGATCTTTTACACGTGTTACACCAACAAATATAAAACATTAAAAACCATTGCATGTAGGGACACGCGTATAACGATGAAGACGAGAAGCTTCACTGGCCGAATTTCTATCTTACCGGAGTTCCACCGCCGTAGATTCCAACTCTGATCATCTATAAATTTTTCCTTAGAATCATCTTCGAAATAAATTTAACACCTTTCGCTAATAACCATAACACCACGAATCAATTTCCTTTGTCGTTTAAATTAATAAATAGAGAAATCTCGAAATCAAAAGACCAGCAATTCGACTACTGTCGATTCAGATCTTGAAACGAGACATTTTACTCTTAAAATCCATACGGTGAGTAAAGATTTATGCCCATTCTAGTGATGCCCAAACGAAAAGGAGAATTGAAAACGAGTGATTAAGGGATCTAAACTTAACATACGAAAGGTGAAAGAAACAAACTAAACTAAATAAAAGTCGGTCATAGCCGAAAAAGAGATCGGTCAAAGCTGAAAGAGAAATCGGACAAGCCGAAGATTATTTTTCCGATTGAAGAAGAAACTAAACATACAAAAATTCCAATCGTAGTCGGAAACCGATAGATATAAAAAAACGAAAACACGACGCCGACCGAAGCCGGTCGCCGGTGATAGATGAAGATGTAAAACTCTTTTTTCCTTGTTTTAGAGAAAAGTTAGAGAAAAAGGAGAGAGAGTCTTTAATCGAACACGCAACCTTCAGATCTGGAGTCAAACGCGCTACCATTGCGCCACGAAGTTTTATTTCACATCTTGTTCTGTTGATTTATTTATTTAACAATTTGTATGATTTTATATTTAAAAAGTGTTTTTCATTACTATTTCAGTAATTAGCTGTCAAAAGTTTTGACAGTATTGTTTATAGTTTGCTGCGTAGATAATGCTTATAATCAAACAACTATTATACATAAGTAATTTAGCAAACAATATAGCAAACAATAATAATGATATTGATAAGATCTATAATTAATACTTTACATATTTTAGAGGCTGCTGCGTAGAAGATCTGACTGATTCTTAGTTTTTTAAAAAAAACCCTGAATGATCTAATTGGGCAAATTGCAATGACATTAATTTAACAAAAAAAATTTGAGACGACGATATAGCTGGCACATTTTAAATTCCAGACATATAAAACTCTTAATGTATTTAAAATTCTAGACATGTTAAACTCTTCAAGCTAGGAGTTGAGGGTGGGCATTCGGGTAACCATTCGGGTTTCGGTTCGGTTAATTCGGTTATCAGGTTTTCGGTTTTAGAAATATAATACCCATTCGGGTAATTTTAAATTTCGGATCGGTTTCAGTTCGGTTAGTGTCGGTTAGTGTTGGTTTCGGTTTCGGTTTCGGATACCCGAAATATTTATACTTACGTAATTTTTAGTCTAATTTGGTTTGATTAATTTATTTGTAACTCAAGTTTTCCGAAAAATATATAACAAAAATGAAAATTCTAAATAATCTACCTAATTAAATTAATTATTTTAACCAAATATACCTACAAATCCCGAATAAACCAAAAAAACTATAAAAAAAAACTAAAAAATGCATAAATTATGTGAACATTATATCTAAATATATATAGTTAATTTTATGTTTTGTGTAATTCGGATACCCGTTCGGTTTTCAGTTCGGTTCGGGTTCGGTTTCGGTTTTTCGGTTTTAAGAAAATGAGACCCATTCGGGTATTTTATAAAATCGAATTCGGCCTATTGATTAGTCTAGAGAAATCAACGATATATATGGCTAGTGTCTCTGAGGAGACACAAGAAACCATACTCGAGCAGTTTCCGTTTGATTCAGGAACTCTACCAGTGCGATATCTAGGCCTTCCGCTTTTAACGAAAAGGATGACGATCAATGATTATAATCCGTTGCTTGAAAAGATTCGTGGTAAGATAACTAGTTGGACAGCTCGCTATCTCTCGTTTGCGGGTCGCCTTCAGCTCACCAGCTCTGTTATTCATAGTCTTACCAACTTCTGGATTTCTGCATTTCGATTGCCAAAAGCTTGTTTACAAGAAATTGATAAGCTATGTTCCGCTTTTTTGTGGTCTGGACCACAACTAAATGCTAAAAAAACAAAGATCGCGTGGAGTGAAGTCTGCAAGCCAAAGGAAGAGGGAGGCTTGGGTCTTAAGCTGCTCGACGAAGCAAATAAAGTGAGTTGCCTAAAGCTCATTTGGCGTATTTTGGCTGCTCGATCTTCGATGTGGGTCAATTGGGTTCACTGCTATCTGATTCGTAAAGGATTATTTTGGTCAACTAAGAGTACGTCGTAGTCAGGTTCTTGGATGTGGAGAAAACTTCTAAAGTATCGAGAGCTAGCAAGAAATTTTGTGAAAGTAGACGTTAAGAATGGTGATAGAACCTCTTTCTGGCTTGATGTTTGGTCACCAAAGGGTCGCTTACTCGATATTGTGGGGGAAAGAGGTTGCATTGATCTGGGCATTCCTATGTACATGTCTGTGGGATTGGTTCTCCGAACTTATCGACGCCGCAACCATCGACTTGATATTTATAATGAGATTGAGCTTGTTATTGAAGAACAGAGAAGAAAGGGTCTCCAAAGTGGTGATGATGTCGTATTATGGAGGAAAAAAATCTGATACGTTTCGACCTCTATTTAACTCTAAAGCAACGTGGGCTCAGATCCGTGTTGAACATGCTACGAAGATATGGTGCAAAGGATTGTGGTTTCAACACCATACTCCGAAATACGCCTTTCATACATGGCTTACTTTCCATGATAGATTGTCCACAGGTGATAAAATGCTACATTGCAACATTGGTGTTACGGGTCATTGCATTCTCTGCCAAAACACCATCGAAACTCAGAATCATCTTTACTTCGAGTGCAGGTTTTCGGAAGACATATGGAGGGTCCTAGCTCATAATCTACTTGGACAGAGGTATACAACGATTTGGGACATTTTGGTGGAACTCTTAGTGGATGACACTCTTGACAAAACCACACAATTCCTTCTTCGATACACGTTTCAAGCCACGCTTCATTCGATTTGGAGGGAACAGAATAATATGCGACATGGGGAAGCCTCGCTTACTACTTCGCAATTAGCCAAATTCATCGATAAACAAATCCGCAACAAACTGTCAACGATTCGAGGAACGGGTAATAGTCAATTGGATGGAGGATTAGAAGCATGGTTTGCTTCCCGCTGATTGCTCTTTATTTGTTGTAATAGTAGATTTTAATACAAAACTCGGCACAACGAAGCACTAGTTGTAAAACTGTTTTTTTGTTTGAATTAATTTGACATTCAACTAAAAAAAAAAAAAATCGGATTCGGTTCGGTTCGGATAATTTTGGGTCGGGTTCGGTTTGGTTTTTTGGTTTCGGATATTTTGCCCACCCCTAAGTTGAGCCAATAAGAGGTGTAATAGTTCATAGTTGTTAGGGAAAAAAAAAGAGGTGCAATAGTTGTAAGCATTATTTTTAATGAATTTCTATTCCTATCTTGTTACCGGGAAGCTGTGACTTTATTTGTAAAAGCAAAAGTGACGATGCAAAGGTTGTTTATATCATAGGTCGTTAACGAAGCGGACTATAGGACTAGAGCACTCCCTTGAATGTTGATAACGTCGCATACGGTTACATTTACCGTGATCGAGTTTAAAATCCGAATTATCACTACAAATGCGTATGTTTGAAACATATTAAGTTAAAAATGACCACTTTATGATGGAAATGGAGTTTTTACAGGTTTTGAGCGTTTGGATGCATCATCGCAGAGGTTCCGAGGAGGAAGGCCAATAAAACCAACTCAAAAGATGCAAGAAATGCAATGGTCTTTGGTTAGTAGTCGTGGTGGCCGTGGTGACCGCAGTGGCGAATCCAGGAATTTTTTTTATAGGGGGGATGAACATTTAACTCAACATTATAAAAAGAAAACCGTAATGGTTTTTTTTTTTTTACGATATTACATGATATTGTTTAAAGTTTGTTTCTTTTTTTTTGAGACAAGTGTTACTTAAGATAAATTTGGTAGGCTCAAAATTTAATTTATCTAAAAAAAGAAAAGAAAATAATAATACAAAGGGGACATGAATAATTTACTTCACTAATTAGACCACTTAAAATTATTTCATGAGGGGCAGCTGCCCCCTATACCTTGTACGTGCCTTCGCCCCTAGGTGACCGTGGACCACTAAACTAAGCAACTCTAGTGAGCTAATTTCTTTAGCTCATCTGACAATCTTTTAAGCTTGTATTTCTCGCATATGTTATTTTACTAGTTTAGGTGTCTGTTTAAACTTATATCTCTCTAGCTACTTTACCCAACTATATGATCCTTAAAGTCATATCCATGTAATTTTCCGTTATGCATTTTAACTGAATATCCTTTATCCAAAAAAAAAAATGACCACTTTTCATAGTTTTAGGTACATGATGCAGTCAACCATTTTGCTAACGTATCGTTTAACTTAACAAATCGTTAACGTTGACTGACCATGTTTAGTTGATGACTAAAATATCTTAGTTGATGTAAATATTTATCTGGAAGTTAAATTTTTACTAGAAAATTACCCGCATTATACGCGGGCTAAAATGATTATTGATTAAAATCAATAGTTTTAGTTAAAGAAACAATTATGGTGAACTATTATACATAATCCAAGACCCATTTTATATTGAATTTTGCGATTATTTTGTATACAAATGTATTCTACCCATGAAATAACAAAAACAACAAATTTTCATTAATAATTATTTTACTTGTAGGAAGATGTGTTTATAAAAAATTAAAAACATTTGATTGCCAAACAAAACAACACATGTAAAAATATATATGAACAAATTGTTTTACATAAATTTTCAAAAGATAATAAAATAGTTTTTATTTGATTTTAAATTAAATAATTTTTGTATATACTTTAAATTTTTGTTCACATTTAATTATATGATTTAAATCTAGAATTTTGAAATATTTTAATTTTGGCAAGTTTAGGAAGATTTTAATGTGTTTGGCAATAAGAGTTATAGTAATCAAAATAAATATATTTGAAAATAAATGTCACACAGTTATCAAGGTTCGCTATGATACCACTTGTAACGCCCCGACCGCCCCTCCCATGGGCCCTCGTCCACTCACAGGCCCGTGGACCCACGATGTCTGACGGTCAGTGCGCTAGTCCGGGAAGCTCTAAAATCATGTTTACTGACCCTACAAATCACCACGCGATCTTTCCTCATGTTTTGACCTCACTCACACGGTATTGGAAATGACTTCCCAGTAGGTCACCCATCTTGAAACTATTCCAACTCAAGCACGCTTAACTCTGGAGTTTTCTCAAGATCTGTGACCGAAAAGATAAGTGCACTTTGGTACTTAGGGTATCGAATCCACTGGGAATCAGATTTGCACAATAGATTAAGACTGCCAGAGTTAAGCGTGCTTGAGTTGGAATAGTTTCAAGATGGGTGACCTACTGGGAAGTCATTTCCAATACCGTGTGAGTGAGGTCAAAACATGAGGAAAGATCGCGTGGTGATTTGTAGGGTCAGTAAACAATAGATTAAGACTTTCACTGGGAATCAGATTTGCACAATAGATTAAGACTTTCGGATTAAACTAAGCAGGATGATTGTATGTAAAAACAATTGCAGAAAAGTAAATCAGGATGATAGAAGTGCTTTAAATTCAGTAAAAAGAAACGCTAAGCCTTAGGAAATTCGCAGAAATAAATCCAAGTTGCAGAATAAAGTTATTATTGGGATAATTGATGATGCACAATTCTAGAACTCGAAACACTGCTGTAAAGTAAATCAACTGTCGTTGCAAATACTATCTATGTTTAAACACTAGACAACCAACTGTCGTTGCGAAATCAAATTGATCTAAACAAGCATTAAAAATCAGGTTCGAATGTTCACAAGGATTCAAAGTCAACTGTCATTGCGAATCAAATCCTTGCTCACCTATGATTCAGTTCGGGTAATTCAATAATGATGTCTCATCTATTAAACAACCTAATATCCAATTCAGCGCTAAATCAGAGTTAATGCAATCAAGGTGAAGAATATAAATAAATATGATGCAAATCCCTATAGTAATTAAACTCTACAACTCTTCATTAAACATTTGAAATATTCCTAAAACCTAAGTAGGGAATTACTCAGACATAGACATGCATAATAAATTCCTAGTATAAAAATCTCTAAGTAAAATAAAGCATACCCTAAACAATGGCTGTAAAAACACATATATAGGGTACAAAAGTCGGCATGAGCCCAACTGCAAACATCTGGGTTTTTTGGTGTAACACCCGGTTTTTTTTTTTTTTTTGCGGAAATTCTCATAAAAATAATTCATAAAATAATAGTAATAAATCACCAATCAATTCAATTCTAGAATAATCATAAAATAAATCTAGCAACCTAACTAGGTTCACTAGAACTAGAAAACATAAAACCAACAATCGCCTAATCATCCTCTCCCTAAAGCCATGATCCCGCGGTCTCACTTTTCTTTTTCCTTTACCTGCAACACAATTGGGAAAAATGAGTTGCGTAAGTATTTCATAAATACTTAGTGAGACGGTCTTCCCGTCTATAGATATAAAAACAATCAAATAACAATTAATTTAAAAATATTTAATTCAGAAACATGGGTGTCGATCGACACATCGCACGGTGTCGATCGACGCTTGATTTACCTTGGTGTCGATCGATACACCATAAGGTGTCGATCGACACTAGGTTTCTTCTCCGAAACCGAATGACACAAAACACACCAAAGTCACGATTTCAACAATTTCTAGCCGATTCTAACACAGAATCATCACACAAACATCACACAAACATCCACAATTCATTCTTAAACATCCTAAACTAATTCCTATTCGATAATCGACAAATCCGAACCAACGGTCGCGCACTCACCTCGGCAACGGTTTGAACAAGGAAAAACCCGGCCGAAATAGAAGGGGATAACTCGCAAGTCCCTACACCAAATCAAGTTCTGAAAACTGATCTGGCAACTAGACACCGAGAGCTTTCCAACGGTGTATAGAACTCCTTCTAACTCACACCAGATCGACGGCAAACCAGCCCGCAATCTTGCTAAACGAAACTGGAAAAACAGAGATTTCAGAACCGACTCCCTGAAATCACACAAACACAGAGAACGAAACTTACCTCCGAATCAAGATCCGAAACCTGATCTAGAAACTAGACAGAACTATCTTTCCAACGGTATAAGTATACTCTCCTGATTCTCACGGGTTCGACGGGAATCCTCCCTTGAAGCAGACTGATCGCAGTTTCGAATCTGCAGAAACCTCTCTCACGAAAACAACGATAACTCAGCGAATACTCAACCAAACCACAAACGGTTTTCACCAGACTCAAGACCATGGATCAGATAACTTACCCTTAAAATCTCGCTCCAATCCGATCACGACTCGACCGCCGTCGCCTCCCCCTAAAACCGACAGAAAAGCTTCTCAAACTCAAGAGAACCTTAGTTCTCTCTCAATTCTCTCTGATTCTTTTCCTCTTGACTAATTTGCGTTTTTCTCTGATAGAAACGCAGCCACAATCGCTCAAGGCTTAAATACTCGAGCCCTAGGTCATTCCCATAACCGAGCGAAAACCGAGAATCGATTCTTTTAAACCAAACCAAACTCAGAACTTGGTGTCGATCGACACCCAGCACTGGTGTCGATCGACGCCCAGCACTGGTGTCGATCGACACCCTATACCAAAAATCACTATTTGGTTTTGGGATGTTACAATTCTCCCCCACTAAACTGGATTCGTCCTCGAATCCTGCAAAAATACGTCCACACAGGACCACACTCTGCCCCGCACCGGCCAATACCACAAGAGATTCTCACATAACCTCAGAGACTCACGAACTAATCCTATGTTTATACGCACGTTCCTCAGACATTTATTACGTTTAACTCATCCACACACTCTAGGGAACCACCGTCCCCTCGGGAAACCACCGTCTCCCCGCACTATTGAGGAACCACCGTCCCAATATAGGTACTCTGTACTATAACGGAGACCACTGTCTCAGTATAAGTACTCAGGAAACCACCGTCTCCTGGAGAGACCACCGTCTGTAACGCCCCAGTCCAGGATCTAGACCGGAACGATACTGAGGATCACTAGAACGCCCTATCCGAGGTTCCAGGAACGAATCCTAAAGCCTTAGACTAGACATTTCAGCAACCGTCCCTATCGAATACAACTCGAGGCTTGCCAACCCGAGTCTTACTCGACAGTTGGTTCGTCTGGACAAGACTAAGTATCGTATGAAACCCCATTTAATAAAAACCTTCCTTTATTTATTTATACTTAGTCTTTCAAAACGATTACAAGATTATTTCGATCCTGAGCCTATTACTCCAAAAAGACTTGTACATATTACATATATACATTTACAAAAACAAGGAAATTCTACCACTGATTTCCTAGTGTTCCGAGTGCCACAAGGTCTAATAGTCTATGGTTACCTGCAAAACAGATTGAGTCGTAAGCACTAAATGCTTAGTGAGTCTAGGTTTTACCTAAACGATTTTAAACATATACAACCCAATCCAAACCCAATATCAAGCAGCACGCAACACTCAAAGAGATGCATAATTAACATGACCGCTCGTATGCATTTAAACGTTCTCTATTCTCTTAAGGCCTTACGCGTTGTCCATTCCCGTCACGTGAATGTTAAGGCATCACTCGGTCCTTTGCCACAAAGGCTAAGACTTATGATCCTTTAACAATTCCGTCTCCGAATCTTTACGGACTCTAACGGAATTTATGCATCGATCGCTTATGCATACATGGCCAAAGGCTGCAATCCCGTCTCTCCATGTCATCGTGAGTATTAATTAGTACCCCACGGGTAACTAACTAAGTCACGGGACACGGGAATGACATACCGCGTCTTTATAAAGTTTATATCATTTAACCATGCATATAAACTCATACAATATTCAATCATGGATTTAAGTCCAACACTTAGCAATTCTCATTAATAAACTATTTGAACCTCAATTCGCATAGTGCAATTAATCAAGCAAGGTGTTCTATTCATCAACACCATCACACATACTTCTGTCTACATGTATTCTACTCATCAATACATGAACTTAGACTCACCGAGATGATGAAGCATAAAGCCGGCTCAAGACTTGATCTCGGTTCCTTCCTTTGGACTTGGCTTGTTCCAAACAAGTGAGTTCCAAGGTTACTAAGGCACGCTTAGAGTTTTCCCTTTAGAATTAGGCTAAAGAATATCTACTAAGGTTGAAATGGACATGAACCAACCTTACTGAAACTTCTAAGGATGCTAGAATGGACTTTCCGGCTCGGCAAAGGCTCGGTTTGTCTCTTCGGACGGATCGGATCGGTCCCTTCTCTCTATCGGGTCGCGGGTCGATACTCGGCACGGATCAGAATGCTTGGTGCGTATCGTTCTCGGACTGAGTACGTGATCGGTACAAGCGCGGTACGAGATCAGTACGGATCGGTACGAATTCGATCACAATTCTTTATCGTGAGGATTTTAGGGTTTCCGAAAGATAGCTCACGGTCCCAAAGGGTCTCTAACGGTCCAAAAGAACAAGGGGGTCCTTCTTTTTATAGGAAAATGGAAGCTAACAAGGACCTAGGTGCGTCACGGTCCTTGTGGCTCACATGCAAGCCGGAACTCACCATCGGGTGACACGTGGCATCGTGTCACGGTGAAGGCATGCAAAAGGGGCTTCTCGCTAGGTGACACGTGTTTTTCACGTCGGCAACTCGTTGCCGACATGCGGCCGGCGTTCTCCAAGGCCGAACGGTGCCAAAGAGATGCGGCCTTGGCGCGTGGACTAGTGCGGGCTCGATCCGATGAGTGCACGATCACAGGTCGCGCCTAAGGCAAAAATCCTTGCCTGGCCGGTCGCTTCCCTTATCTGGACTGGCCGTTCCGCGTGATCTGGGCCGGCCTCGGCCTAGATCGCGGTATGGGTCACTACACCGTCTCTCAGCATGTATACAGGAAACCACCGTCTCCAATACATACCCTGGAAACCACCGTCTCCAGCACATGAGTCATCCGTAATAAATGTTAAAACGCCTATAAACATCAGCGACTAGGTCACCTCACGTGGTCTTCACTCGATACTCCCTAACCGGGATATCCACAAAAATACGACCCACAC
The DNA here is from genome assembly GCA_963576765.1 of Draba incana. Lineage (NCBI taxonomy): Eukaryota > Viridiplantae > Streptophyta > Magnoliopsida > Brassicales > Brassicaceae > Draba > Draba incana. The sequence goes on from OY755205.1 coordinate 10,577,442, forward strand.
TGGTCCTCACACTCATAACATCAGAAACACAATCTGATACACCAGAAATATAAGGAAAACTCATTTTATAAATCTCCAAAACGTATATCGTTACAACTAAACGAAAATACAAGAATCAAAACAACAACACCGGCACCAAAGGCCAAAAGAAACTAGAACCACAAAGAAAGCTAAGCTCAATCGGCTACATGCTCGTCGAACCATTTCCAAAACTTCAGCTTCATCTTTGCCTCAGGTTCCCAAGTCTCCTCCTGGCAGCCGTCACAAACCCACAAAATACGCAACAACGGAATCCTCTTCCGGCGCAGTTCCTTGACTCTCCTCGCGAGAATCCTCACGGGAACCGCTGGAACCGTCAAATCAGGCTGCAGATCCGCATGAAACTCATGCACTAACACCTCCGACTCATGCAGGCACTTCCTCAACATCGACACATGGAAAACCTCATGAAATGCCTTCATGATCGGTGGTAACTCAAGCCGATACACTACCGGTCCCACTCGCTCCACCACAGGAAACGGACCCATAAAACGCGGACTCACCTTGTTCTCCGAAATGGATATGCTAGGACCCCTCAACATAGCCATCTCGCAATACACGCGATCCCTAACCTCAAACTTAAGCTCACGTTGTCGCTTATTAGCGTAGCTCTTCTGGCAATTCTGAGCTCCCTTCATGTTCAATCTCACGACCAGGATCGTCTCCGTTATTTCCTGAACATAAGTAGCTCCAAGAACACTGCGCTCCCCCACTTGGGTCCAGCATAAAGGCATCCTACATGGCCTCCCATACAATGCCTCAAAAGTGGCCATCCCGATACTCGCCTGAAAGCTGTTATTATACGCAGATTCCACTAAGCTCAAGTGATCATACCAATGACCACCCCAATCCAGAACACACATCCTCAGCAAATCCTCCATAGTCTGAGTCGTCCTCTCTGACTGCCCCTCGGTCTGCGGATGATAAGCCGTACTCATATGCACCTTAGTGCCCATCTCTTCCTGAAATGGTCCCCAAAACTCAGATGCAACCCTAGGATCTCGATCCGACACAATACCACTCCATGCAGCCTCATAATCTCCTGCACAAACTTCTTAGCCAACATAGCCGCTCCATCGGTCTTCTTAGTCAACCAATCCACGATCACCCAGATAGCATCAAACGTCCGCGAAACCGGTAATCCCACTCCCACTCCGGAATGGGCAAAACTCTGCAAAAGCCCGCTCGGAACCATGTGCTCGGCCTTGACCAACAAACACGAATCATAATCGCCCCATTCGGAGAGACAATAAACTCAGAATCCTTAGCTCGCGACGCACCAACCAAACCCTGATTACTCTGCTAAGCCACTCTGATCCTACTGAGAAGATCAGCCTGATCAACTGCCTCTAAGCCCAAAGGCTCCTCTGAAATAGCACATAACCGCAAAGTGCTAACCTCGCTCACAAGCGACTCGATATCCTGCTCTCGAGACAAATTCACACGACTACGACTCAGCGCATCCGCTACCTGATTAGCCTTGCCCGGATGATAGGTGATCTCCAGATCATAATCCGCCAACAGCTCAACCTAGCACCTCAGCCTCATATTCAGTAATGGCTGAGTGAAGATATGCTGCAGATTTTTGTGATCCGAGAAAATTTGCACTCTCCCTCCGAAGAGATAAAACCTCCAAATCTTCAGAGCGAACACGACTGCTCCCAACTCTAGATCCTGCGTAAGCCGATTACGCTCACTGCCCTGCAACTGCCTCGAAGCATGAGCAATAACTCGACCCTCATGCATCAAAACGCAACCCAAACCAACTCCTGAATCATCAGTATACACTGTATAAGGCTTCCCCGGCTCGGGTAATGCAAATACCGGCGTACAAGTCCACATTTCCTTGAGTCTCGCAAAACTCTCCTCGCACTCTGGCGACCAGACAAACGGAACATCCTTACGGGTCAACTTCGCCATCGGCTGCGCCTTACTCGCCAAGCCCATGACGAATCTCCGATAATAACCTGCCAGACCCAAGAAACTCCTGACCTCGGTCGCACTGCTCGGTCTAGGCCAAACTCGAATAGCCTCAATCTTAGCCGGATCCACATAAACTCCCTCAGCAGAAACAAAATGGCCCAGAACCCATCCCTCGCTGCCAAAAACTGCACTTGCTCAACTAGCATACAGTTTCTGCTCCCGAAGCTTCCAAGAACCAACCGTAAATGAGCCTCATGCCCCTCGGGATCCCTCGGATACTCCGAGATATCCACTATGATAACCAACGCGTCCAGGTAATCCTCGATCACGACGCAGCCTCTTGTGCTTACCACAAGCACAATAACCAGACAAAAAGCATAACCACAACTCGAAATGCCCAAAAATTGCCTATTTCCATCCAGTACTCACAATGCGGTATTCTTTATCCATCCAGGTCTGGCGGTCAATCGTACAATAATCAAACAAGAACATGTACAATCGCCCGTCAGTCCAGACTATACCTAATCCAAACTAGGTCTGGCAGTTGATTGTACCACAATCAAACAAGAACATGTACCGCCATTTGCCAGTCCAGATTTGGAATTCCCGAATGCTACATTTATCACCAGAACTCAAACATAGGCCCACCCTTACCAGCGATACTTTGACTCACAACTTGAGTCCCCCGAACCGTCTATCACAGACCACAAACTTGACTGCTCCAGCCAACACTACACGAGATTCCCACTCGTTCCACACCCGTCCAACAAGGACAAAAATCCCGGCTTGACTTGGCCCATACCACACGAGATTCTCCCCTGATCTCTGAGGCTCCCTTTAATCCACACACGAAACATACCGCTCGCACTCTCGGGATACAACCCTCGAGCCAATGGTATCTGGGGATCTCACATCCCCGCAAGAGACCTCACATCCCTCGCTGCTTATTCTGGGAACTCACTTCCCAATAAGCACACAGGAGAACACACATCTCCTCTGATTAGAGCCGCCTCACATGGTACAGTCACAACATTCCCATCCTGGAATAACCTCATAGAATGACCAACCATGGTCCACACATATAGAACATATAAAACGGCCACTCGCCTCATAACTCATAAGAAAATAAATAAGGAACGCCATCTTATAAATTTTCAAAAATGTATATCGTTTTCAACACCAACGAAAATACAATAATCCAGAAACAATAACACCAAAACTCAAACTCTGAAACTGGAAAAAAAAATAAAAAAAAACAAAACCAGCTCAAACCTCGAACTGCTTCTCAAGGCCCTCGACCGCTACAAGTGCCTCAACCAGCTCTGCCCTCGAGGCATACCTGGAAACCATGCCAGGCTTCTTCAGCCCGATATAAAGTCCTGCCACGAACTTGCCCATTTGGGCTCGCTCCCCATCCATGCTGCTACTCGCATAGACCACTAGCCTGCTGAACTCAACATCATATCCACTCACTGATCGGTTGCCCTGAACCAAACTCTGGAACTGCAACTCTAACTGCTCCACCGCTTTTGGAGGACAATACCTGGCATTAAAATCGCCCAAAAATTTGCCCCAAGTCCACAAGGTTCGCCTTCTCTTGGCCTGGACTCCTGTTCACCAAAGGCGAGCATCGCCTTCCAAGAACTCCACCGCTAGATCAACACACAACTCATCAGGACATCGGAGAATATGAAGTCTTCGCTCGACCTTTAATCTCCATTCATTGGCTTCCTCAGGCCTCCCTCTCCTCGAGAAGGACAAAGGCCCCATGAGCAGTAACTCACTAGACCACGTAAGATACTGCTCCCTCCGGGCCTCCACTGGATTTTGCACTGGTACTGCGCCTGGCAATCGCTCCAAAATCAAGGCTAGCATCTTAGACACATGATCCTCCGGATCCTGAACTCCGCCTGAAGCATCACCTGCACCTAGGTCTCTCGCCGCACCCGTAGCTCTGGCACTAACTCCAGCTCCAGCTGAACTATCCGGCACACTGACAGTGCCCTCTGATAGCTCCTGATATGCAGGCGAGCCAACCACCTGATCCGACGACTCACTTTGAGTCTCTCACTCGAACAACTTAACCACACAACCCCAGCCTCCACGGCCACGACTCTGGCCTCTACGGCCACCGGCTCTGCTACCACGACCTCTTGGAACTCTAGCAATCTTACACTGCACTTTTCACAAGTACACACTAAGACACTAGAACTCACAATCAAAAACACAAACAATAACTTACCGCGGAATCTCTTTAAAGGCCGGAGATGATGATTTCTAAGACTGAAAGTTTGACTAAACACAATTAATCAATTAAGCACATAGTCTCAGTTCATCCAAACCTAGCAGTCCTAAAACCGTCTAGGCTCTAATACCAAAATGTAACACCCGGTTTTTTTTTTTTTTTTTGCGGAAATTCTCATAAAAATAATTCATAAAATAATAGTAATAAATCACCAATCAATTCAATTCCAGAATAATCATAAAATAAATCTAGCAATCTAACCGGGTTCACTAGAACTAGAAAACATAAAACCAACAATCGCCTAATCATCCTCTCCCTAAAGCCATGATCCCGCGGTCTCACTTTTCCTTTTCCTTTACCTGCAACACAATTGGGAAAAACGAGTTGCATAAGTATTTCATAAATACTTAAAAATATATCTTCCCGTCTATAGATATATCAACAATCAAATAACAATTAATTTAAAAATATTTAATTCAGAAACATGGGTGTCGATCGACACATCGCACGGTGTCGATCGACGCTTGATTTACCTTGGTGTCGATCGATACACCATAAGGTGTCGATCGACACTAGGTTTCTTCTCCGAAACCGAATGGCACAAAACACACAAAAGTCACGATTTCAACAATTTCTAGCCGATTCTAACATAGAATCATCACACAAACATCCAAAATTCATTCTTAAACATCCAAAACTAATTCCTATTCGATAATCGACAAATCCGAACCAACGGTCGCGCACTCACCTCAGGAACGGTTTGAACAAGGAAAAACCCGGCCAAAACGGAAGGGGATAACTCGCGACTCCCTTCACCAAATCAAGTTCTGAAAACTGATCTGGAAACTAGACACCGAGTGCTTTCCAACGGTGTATAGAACTCCTTCTAACTCACACCAGATCGACGACAAACCAGCCCGCAATCTTGCTAAACGAAACTGGAAAAACAGAGATTTCAGAACCGACTCCCTGGAATCACATGAACACAGAGAACGAAGCTTACCTCCGAATCATGATACGAAACCTGATCTAGAAACTAGACAGAACTATCTTTCCAACGGTATAAGGATCCTCTCCTGATTCTCACGGGTTCGACGGGAATCCTCCCTTGAAGCAGACTGATCGCAGTTTCGAATCTGCAAAAACCTCTCTCACGAAAACAACGATAACTCAGCGAATACTCAACCAAACCATAAACGGTTTTCACCGGACTCAAGACCTTGGATCAGAGAACTTACCCTTAAAATCTCGCTCCTATCCGATCACGACTCGACCGCCGTCGCCTCCCCCCAAAACCGACAGAAAAGCTTCTCAAACTCAAGAGAACCCTAGTTCTCTCTCAATTCTCTCTGATTCTTTTCCTCTCGACTAATCTGCGTTTTTCTCTAATAGAAACGCAGCCACAATCGCTCAAGGCTTAAATACTCGAGCCCTAGGTCATTCCCATAACCGAGCGAAAACCGAGAATCGATTCTTTTAAACCAAACCGAACTCAGAACCTGGTGTCGATCGACGCCCAGCACTGGTGTCGATCGACACCCTATACCAAAAATCACTATTTGGTTTTGGGATGTTACATTTGGCGTGAAAACGGAAATCTTCAAAACTTGGATTTGGGCTTGGTCGAGAGTCGTGTCGAGCGACACCATAAATCATGTCGATCGACACTTGCAAATAATCGGTGTCGAGCGACACCAGCTCCTCTGTCGCTCGACACTGCCTTAAGTTCTTCATTCCGGACTTGCCACTTTAACCGCTCATTCCGTTATGCTCCAAATTTCTCCAGTAAACACCAATTGAGTCCAAAGCGTCCTTATACCTTAGATAAAACATAAAAGACTCGAAAATACCAAAAGATTCTATAAAACGGACATATATCATGGTATAAAGACCGGTAAAAACCATGATATATCAATATAGAGGATATAAAAATGAAAGAAATTGATTTACAATAACGAAACTAATAAGCGAAACATTAACTTATAATGTATGACAAAGAATGTAATCGAGTGATATATATCTTATATTTACAAAAACAAATGTTTTTCAATAACTCTATAAAAATTTTTTAAACCTAACTTTATCACTAACCAAAATACTACTAATTGAATCGTTTGAGTTTTCTGGTTTGGTAATGGATTTGGTAAGTATATATTTTTGTCATCAATGCCGCATATATATTAGAAATATTGAAATATGTAGATATTTTCACCATGCCAAATTGAAATATTTTGATTGGTTGGTTTAATTAATGTGTTCTTTAAGATCCTCTTTGAATGACATCTAGGATTAATATGTTCCTTAAAATTTTCTTTGAATGATACCTATGATTTTTAACTTTTAATGTCTCCTCAATTAATATATATATATATATATATATATATATATATGATATTTATTAAAATGGTAAAAACAAATCAGTAGGTTGAGTATTATCATTTTTTTTTATAATGAATCCAACGGAATTCTAAAAGTAAGTTTACCATATCGCGATGTTGTGTACTACATCGACTAGTAGGCTATCTCATTGTCTGTAGTACCATGATTAAAGCAAGTCTCATTTATATGAATATATCTGTTTGTCTTCTCTTGTTGCCTTCCTCTTTGTCTCATTCATTATTTAATTCCACTCAGCATTTGACTTTTATTAGTCGTTGTGTGAATTAAATTTGGTGGATAATTATTGATCTAAACGAATGATAGCATACACCATAGACTGTTTAATCCGTGAACGGATGAATTGAAAAAGTTAAATGTTAATTTGTTCTAAGGAACAGTTATAGTAAACAAAAAAAGAAATTCATAGTTTTCATATATACCAAAGGCAAATTATGCCACAAAAGAACTCAAAAAATGGTTCTTGGCCAATTTCACGGAGCGGCCGGCAGAAGTAGACCTGATAAGCGATCTAATATTCAAATCAAGTACACCAGCTTTGACATGTTTTGTGGATCGGTTTTGGATATATTTATTTATTCGATAACGAAATGCGTTTGTGATGGAAAAAAACAACTGTGGACATAAACTATGAAATACCAAACTATATTATATGATAAATACGTAAAAACCCAATATGCTAATTAAGAGAATATCATACCAGTTGAAAAAAAAAAAGAAAAAAAATATCACAACAAAAGCCAAATTAAACACATGAAAGAATCATACAGATTGTGAGAAAGTAAGGTTTTTAAGAGGCATGATGAGACTCTCAATGTGATTTGAGAAACAATACACAAACACTCCCATTTATTGGCACCTCGATGTTCGCCCAATCTATGATCGCGCTCAAAGTTCTCACCGTACCCATTTCCTTCGAATTTGACTTTCCTCGTTCTTTTCTTCTTTGGATCATAACAAAGGACATAAGCGTCTCTATCACCACACCATATTGTTAGTGATATAAAAACAAATTTTCCAGTATCATCAGTGATATCATATAGCATATAATATTTTTTTTGTTCTGCTAATTCATCTACATAATAATAGTCATAAAATGTTTCAACCATATCTTCGGGAGGAAAAGGCACACAGAAGTCTTTGCATAACCATTTTTCTTTCTCAACATCTTCGAGAATCCATAACTTGATACAAAAGAACTCTTGACAAGTAGTTTTCCCTCGTAATTCACCAAAGCATGTCTTGTATCGCGTGTACAATACGGGGGCATTTGGATTTGTTTGAACTTCTCAAACCTCACATCAAATCTCATTATGATCCTGTTTTTATCTTCATCTCCACCAGAGCGTGGAACAGATCCATCATGGATGATAATTGCAAAATAATTAGATTTTAAAAACGCTTCATAATAAATAAACCCGTTGATGTATTTCCCGCTATATGCTAGGTAATGCATAGGACAATTTTTAATTTCTCTCCATGATTCTTGAGCTCCTAATGTAAGAACTAGAGGCGGAATTATTTGACATGCATAGTAGCTTATATGTATCCCCAATAGGATCGTATCCTAAAAAGCTCTGTGCATGCCATCAGGACCGGCTCTGGGCAGTGGCAAGTGGGGCCTACGTCCGGGGCTCACCCAATTTTTTAAAAATTTTTTAAAGAATAAAGGGTCCTGAATTTTTTTTTTTAAATTTTATATTGCATAAAAAGTTTCAAATTTAAATAGGTATACTAAAAAGGTCCAATTTTTTTTTTGCCCAGGGCCCCACCAGAAGTTAAGACGGGACTGCATGCCATGAATCTTCGGGTTTGGGTATGGTTACATGTTGTCTCATGGTAGGGTTCCAGATCACAAATCATTGGTAATATGGGAAGGAGATCAAGCCACGAATGGACTCAAAATCATTTTCGTTCCGATATTTGGTAACTATCCTCATGATGTTGAGATAACGACTTTTGCGTTAAGGAGAAGAATAGCCACTTGTCTTTTGCTTCAAAACAAAGTTGAAAACACGGACGAATTGAGGACTGAATCGCGAAAGAGTTGATGAAATGTGGATCTGTGGTTATAGAAAACCATAACTTGGACACGCAGCGAAACCTTAGCAAAGATTTTGCTGGAAGTCTCACGAAAATCTCTCTCATTAGATCAAGAGGAACATAATCGATAGTTCTTTCAAACTTTGTCTTTTCCTCTCTCTTTTTCATAACTCCTAGTTTTAAACCCATACTTTATGTCATCTTTGATCTTTGTTTATGTTTTGTTTTTGTTTTCCTATTAACTTGTTCTGCCTCTGTTAGGGGTCTTAGCAATGTGTCTATATCAACTTCTTTTTCTTTGGAGTTATAGATTCTAGATTGATTTACTTCAATAGATTTTTTTTATATAGGAATTGTTATGAAATATAATTAATAGATATATATTAGATTGAATATATAGAAAAATTATCTTAAAAATAATCAAAAACTACAAAAAAGCTTAAATTAGATATATAGAAAATAATCTATATATATAAACTACAAAATATATAGGTTAATTTCAAAATTAAGGAATTTCACTGTTGACAATAAAAAAGAAGGAATTATACGATTTTTAGATAAAAGAATTAAAAATACACTAATTTGTTGACAAAAAAAACACTAATTTAGTATTGATTTTTGAAAAATATATATACCACATGTTGTTAGAAAGAAAGAGAGAATAGAAGCTCCCTCTCTTATTATGAAAATATGTTGATCTTTGTGCCCACCATATATCTTTTACGTATATCCTTCTGTTGCCAAGCATGTGCGATACATATTTTTAAAAAGTTTTCATTACATATTTTTAAAAAGTTTTCATCTGTATTGTAAAGCCGATGGTAGTTCTTAGGTGTGTTCTTAGTATTTAAAATTATTAAAATATACACTCTCTCATCCTTTTACTTAATTTTATACTTTCTCTTTCATCCTTTTACTCAATTTTTATTAATTTTATATTTTAATATACCCCACTATCTCATAAAAACACTTTCCAAAGTTTTAAAATAAGAACACTTTCCAAAACTATCTCCTCTCATTATTCAAAATTTATTAATTTTATATTACTAAAAACACTCTCTTTATTCTTTTTACTCAAATTTTACACTCTTTTTCTTCCTTTTACTCAAATTTTAAAAAATTTTAATAATAAGAACACACCTAAGATCTATTGTTGATCATGCTCGAAGAAAATTATTATATAAAGTACTCATTTAAAAACATATATAGGGTTAGATTGGTTGAAATCTTTATAATCTTTATTCCACTTTTTAATTTGTACCGCTTTAGATTGTACCAATTACGAAAACTTTATCAAAATCTTTACCAATATTATTACACTAGTCTTTATTTATACAGCTTTATCTCAAATTTTTATCTATACAGCTTTGCACTATGCTATAAAGCTTACCGCTCCAGCTTTTATAAAAGCTAAGTTACCAATCGGACCATAGTTTTTTTGTCGATATTTTATTCCACATCTTGTTGTGTTGATTTATTTATATTACAATTTTAGATTAAAAAAAGTGAGTGAAGTAGTTAGTTGTCAAAAATTTTGACAGTATATATGGATTATAGTTTGCTGCGTATAATGCTTAAAATCAAATTACTATTATTATACATTGGTAATTTAATCTGCAATATAATAAACAATAATGATATTGTCATATTGATAAGATCCATAACTAATACTACATATTTTAGAGGCTGCAACGTAGACAATCTGAATGATCTATTTGGGCAAAATGCAATGACGACATTAATTTGAACAAAAAAATTTTTTGACAAATTTTTTTTGTTTTGGCTTTGATGAACGATTAATATAGGCTTGATTAAAAAAAAAAAAGAACGAATAATAGAGAGGCAAGGATATAGCTGGCACATTTAAAATTCGAGACATCTAAAACCTTCAGTGCATTAAAAATTCTAGACATATTAAACTCTTCAAGCTAGGAGTTGAGCCAATAAGAGGTGAGATAGTTCTCTGCAATATTTCATTGTTCGCTATAAATTTTACCTATAAACAAACTGTCTGTTTGATTTTAAAACATGCATATGTATTACAATGAATTTTTTAATCTAAATAGTTTTCATGTTCAGTGAAATATTTACCTTTTAGGGGAAAAAAATAGAAACATGTTTTTATATATATAGAAGTTGATAAATTTAGCCAAATCAGTGGGATTTGGACGAGTCTACTAATGAGTACTGATATATACAATTTAGCGACAAGGAAGCTGTGACTTAATTTGTAGAAGCAAAAGTGACAATGAAAAGGTAGTTTATATCATGGCTCGTTATTTGAAGCGGACTAGGACTAGAGAATTCCGTTGATAACGACGCATATGGTTACTTTTGATGTGCTCGAGTTTTAAATCCTAATTATATATCACTACAAATACATATTTTTGAAATAGTTTAGGTTCGTTTTAGTTAAATGCAATCAACCATATTATTATTACCAGTGTATCGTTTAACTCAACAAACTGTTAACGTTGATTAACCGTTGTTTAGACCAATGTCGTTTTTGGCATAACAAAAACTAATCCATATAGTAAATTTAAATAAATATTCAGTTCGGATTAAAATTAGCCAAGTGCCAAAGTCTTGTAAATAAAAATTTGATGAAAAGATCTCGTATTGTAAAATCCATTTTCCCGTGTTTTTTATTTATAATACTTCACATATGTGTTTTTTTTTTTGGTAGGGGACGGGGCCGAAACCCCACTTCACATATGTGCTGTTTACTGTTTTAAACATTCTTAATCTATATTTTCTTTAAAAAAATTTAACAGTGTTAAATTTATACTATTAAATATGTGTTGCTCTAAGCGAACAATTTTAAGTAGATGTATCATAATGGTAATCTGAAAGTTAATCTTTCTTATGTATAAAATGGTATAAAGTAATAAGGTGATGGATTATTATCGATTTTTTTATGGTTAACTAACGAATCCAACGGAATTATAAATGTAAAGTTTACGATATCTCAATGTTGGGTATAGACCTGGGATTTAAAAACTATAACCGAATAACCGAACCAAAACCGAACCAAAATACCGGTTTGGTTAGGTGTCGGTTCCTTCTAAAACACTCGATGGATAATATATTGAGAGTCCATGGATATCGGTCCGATTTTGGTTATATCCGAAAGGAATATTTACATATAAACATACTTTTTTTAAGAGTATTGTTGGCAAGAGATACTTTAAGTCAATATATACTTTTAAAGTGGTTAAAATCAATTCTACCCTCGCCCACAACATCTATTTACTTATGCAACTATACAACCTTATCTATTTAAAATAAATATATAAAAATAGCAACAAAATAAATTTCTCGTCTTCTCCTCCGCGCATGTCTCTTTTCTCGTTCAATTTCAAGATTTCATAAAAAAAATTCTGAGTTTTTTTGTTGTTGTTTTTTTTTATATTCTAGAAGTTATGGGCCTAGGCCCGTAATCTCCTTGGGCCAGGGACAATAGCGGTTGATTAATCCCCTCTCCGCAGCCAGTAGGAGTCGAACCTGGGATCTCTGTCCTTTCGGACAATTCTGGGTTTTTGTTTTGGTTTTTGTTCAATTTTGCACACAAGTGAGGGCTAGCACTAATTCAATTAGTTTTGTTTTTCTTATTGATTGTTGATGACAAGACTAACCAGTTAAACTCCATTGAAGGAGTTTGTGAGTTTGTAATCTTCAGTACCCAAATGGAAAAAATTAAGACCATTACCATGGATAAGGATCCATGGTCGATCAAGAATGAAGTAGCTCAAGTAAATCCAATTGAAAGGTATAAATGGTCAAATTTAAAAGTATAGATGGTCACATATAGATGATCACGTATAGATGTTCATGTATTTATCCTTAACTTTGTCCATATACTTTGCATAAACTCGATTTATAGTTAAGATTACATGTGTTCACTAGAAGAACTCCGTCTTTGTAAGATAGAAACTCATGAGAACAAAGCCAACAAAATTGAGAAAATTACATACATTATAAAAACACATTGGCAATAGCCAAAAACCACTAACCATAAAACATTAACCACAAATCACTCTTACAAACATACATTGACATAACCATAAAACACTAACCACAAAAGAGTGACCATGAAAAAAGTCAGACATAGATTTTGTAACTATTCTTCTCAACTAATATTGTAATTTCTCTCCAATGGTCAGACATAGATTTTGATTAGTGCTTCTTCTCCTGCTACTTACTTTCTTCTTCAACAAGTGTTTAATTTGCTTGAAGCTCGAAATGCTTTCTTTTTTAAAGTATTAATTTTGGTTTCTTCTCATCCTAACAATCTTCAAAATCCTTTCTCTTTTCTCATCATCGATCAAACACCATTCAAAACCTGTTAAAAACTCAAAAAAATACAAAGACAAAACGAAAAAATCATGCGTCTACATCTCACAAATTCCCAGAAACAATCTACAATCCAAAATATATGTGGTTACAATCACTAAGAACTCGGATTGTGTGAATTTGAAACCGCTTTAATGGAAGAAGAAGATGAAAATTGAAAACTACTCACAAGGCATCGCGAATCGATCAAGAAGACCTGACATGGCGATGAATCAGAGATCAAACAAACCAAATCCAGATGAATCGGAGAATCCGAGATCTCAATTGGGTGATGCTCTTGTCATCTCCGTTATAAATTATCAGATTTCAAAGATTGAAGAAACTCAAGGTTTCAAATACAGGTGAAGGCAAAGAAGAAGTAGAAGGTGAGGTTACAGAGTCGCTATAGGTGTTTTGTAGAAGAAGAAAGCGTGACTTAGATCTAACACCATCAGAACCATCAATTCTATTTCTTTTTATCCACGGCTGAGATTAAAGGGTTAGCGCTCAAGTTTCTTTTGTTCAGATCTGCAAGGGTGTTTTTGTCATTAAGTTTTTATAATAGTGGAAAAAAGTATACCAAGAAGGAAAAGTATGTTTATTGATAGGAGAATTCATAAAAGTACCTCTAGAGGTAAATAACCCTATCCAAAAACCGAATATCCAAACATATATACACTTTTATGGGATTAATACATATATAGATAGTATGATGATCTTGAATCTTTATAACATATACGAATTTTTTATTCTGAATCTGATTTCCCGTATTTTTTTTCTGTCAATTTCTATTCTCCATATCTTTTGGTTGCTAAATTTAACCTTTAAAACTCCTACTTTATAAATTTGGAAGTCCTAAATCTTCTCACCGAATAAAATTTGGTTATCATTCTCACAACCGAAACCGAACCGAAATATTAAATAATCCAATGGATAATATATTCATGTAACCGAAAAATCGATAACCGAAATGACCGAACCGATGACCGAATGGTTATCCGAAATCTCAGGCCTAGTTGGGTACTATTTAGCAATGCAATGCAGATCTAGTTGTGCATTGACTACTAGTAGGCTATCTAATTGTCTTTATTACTATGATTATTTAAAGCATGTCTCATTTATATGAATATCTCTATTTGTCTTCTCCTATTGCCTTCCACTTTGTCTCATTCATTATTTAATTCCACTAAAATTAATTCTTCTACTCGTCCCTATGTGAAAATTTGGTGGATAATTATTGATCTAGACGAATGATAGCAGACACCATAAACTATTTAATCCTTGAACGCATGAATTGGAAAAGTTACAGGGCAATGCCAATTAGCATGAATAAGTAACAAAATTATTAATTAATATATATAGGATGATGTCCATCATAATTAGGGTTAATTAGGTGTATAATAGTTTGAGGACCTTTAATTAGGTGTATGACATACCCTAATTGGAAATTAGGTGTCTAACAACCACTAAATATAAAGTGACTAAAATACCTTTAATGAACTATTTAATAAAAATTAGTTAAAATGATTTTCTTTATTAAACTAAATGTGAAAACAAATCCCCAAAAATATTTAATTTCTATATCTAGAAGATCGTGTTTAAAGCATCATGCTCTGCAAAAAAAATAAAATTGGTTCAGAAAAAGATAGTTGACTATTTCGAAACTACATATTGTGTTGTCTCAAAGGATAGTTAACTATTTCCCACTATTTTGCAGCTATCCAAAACATAGTTAGCTTATAAAACATAGTTGACTATTTTGAAAATATATATTTTGTTGTATCAAAGAATAGTTAATTATCTCACACTATTTTGTAACTATCTAAAATATAGTTAGCTATTTTTTTGAAAATAGTTACCTATTTAAACAAATATTGTTAACTATGTTCATAGTTATAATAGTTACATATAGTTACCTACATTCATAACTATAAAAGTTACACATACATAGTTAACTATTATGATAAAAATAGTTACCTATTTTAATTAATAAAATAACATAGTCAACTAATATCAGAAACATTACGATTGATTTTGATTATTAGTGTTACATATAGCTAACTACATTTATAACTATAATAGTTACACATACATAGTTAACTATTATGATAGAAATATTTTGATTTTGAAATATAGTTAACTATATCGATATCGATTGTATAATTGGAGATTTAGTCCATAACAACAACTTAAGATTGTATAATTGAAAAATTGAATTTAAAGAGAAAAGAGGACTAGAAGGGGCCGAACAAAGAGGAGGAGAAGAAGAGAATCATAGTAACAACAACTTACGATTATATAATTGAATTTAAAAAGGAAGGATGATTAGAAAGAGCAGAACAAAGAGGATAAGAAGAAGAAAATCATGAGTTAATAATAAGAAGAAAAAAACGTATGAAGAGAAGACATACAGAAGAAGAAGTCGGCGGTATTTAGATATTGATATATTAGGGTAAAACTTAGTGATTTAATTTATTTGCTTAATGATAAAAACTGAAAAATAAACTAAGGGTAAAGTGGTTATTTTAGGTATTGTCAATGTTAGTTACCTAATTATAATTTAGAGTATGTTAAATGATTAATTATTGGTGTAATGAGTAATATACATGCCAATATCCCTAATTTTTTTTTTCGGCAATAGTGTTTTCATTCCTTAAACATTGTACATTTCCCACTTTACAATATAAGGTTGAGAACATAATCTAGCCTGCTTAGATAATGTATCAGCCATAGAATTTGCAGACCTTGATATATGATTAAAATTGAAATTTGAAAGAGTTGCTAATTGAATCATGTCCTGCAAGGGAACTTTGTAATGAAGATTTAGGATCTCTTTGCTCCCATTTATCATCATCTGCTTTAAGGAATTGTACAATTCCTTCAAGTCCCCAGAAAACAGAACATCCTTATAACCAAGCTTATACAACTCTTTAACTGTTGTTCTCAAAGCTTCTAATTCCGCTTGAGCCGAGGATTGAACTGGAAGAGAAGATCCCGATCCAGTAAGCACCAAATTCATGTACTGATCATACAATGCCCATCCAATACCAAATTGATGATGAGGTGATATCCATGAAGCATCTACCAGGCAGTAGTACCTACTAGGATTTTGCAATAACAACTGACCCATATCTTGAGGAGGTAAATGATATACCTGCCAGTTCTGAACTTGATTTTGCATATCCATCATCAACTCTTGGCTTGTAATTTGTGAAGCTTCCTTCCATAGGTTGCTATCCTGATAAGCCTTTTGAATTACACTTGGAATTGACCATCTCTTATTATTAAACACCACCTCGTTTCTGTTTTTCCATATTCTCCATCCTAAAAAGTAAAGTAACTTGAGTTGATCTGAATCTTCTCTATTTATCTCCACAAACGCATCGTAATTCCCATATAGATTATTAACCTCAATGTTATCAGCAGAAGGAGTCCTTACCGGTGCAAGCTCCCAAATTTCTTTACTCACCCTACATTGAAATATTAAATGGTTTACTGTTTCTTCAGTTTCCCCACATTGTGAGCATAAGCTTTCCTTAATTATCTTCTTCTGCTTTAACTTAGATGCTACAGGGAGAGCCTCATGCAAAATTCTCCACCAGAAATGATGTATCTTTGGAGGCAACTTTTGTTTCCACAGATTCCTATACAACTCAACATGAGTTGAAGAAGACTGACATTTCCTCTCTCTAAGAAGATTATACCCAGATTTGACCGTATAATTTCCATGGGTTGTATATAGCCAAACTGGTATATATGTTGCTCCTGTAAATGAAGGTCTAATCCTTCGAATTAGATCAACATCAGACGGATGGAACATATTAATAAGTTTCATTTGATCCCATATAGTGGTACCCTGCAAGAATAAATCCTTCACCTTTAAATCCCAATTTACCTCATTTGATATGACAGTTGGAATTGCTGAAGGAAAAATAGGCCTATATTCCATCTTATGCCTTGTCTTAACAACCTGTTGCCTTGAAGTATGCTTCTCCAAGCATAACTTGAGGCCCATTTTTGTTTTGCCTCCAACAATGTTGTCTTAGGGTAATACTTAGCTTTATAAACTCTGGCTACTAAAGAATTCGGCTCCTGAATGATCATCCAACTTTGCTTAGCTAAAAGAGCTAGATTGAAGTCTCTTAAATCCCTTACTCCTAGCCCACCCAAACGTTTAGGATCCGTGACTCTGTTCCATGATACCCAATTTATTTTCCCCTTATTCTTGTTTGCCGACCAGAAAAACTGTCTCATAGTTATTGTAATTCTATCCACCAGCTTCCTTGGTAGCATATAACAAGACATACTGTATGTTGGGAGAGCTGTTAAAACAACTTTAATCAATGTCTCTTTACCCGCAGGGGATAACAGTCTAGCATACCAATTTTCTACCTTTTGTATCATTCTTTGAATAAGATATGAAAAAGTATCAACCTTATCTCTACCAATCAGTTCTGGCAAACCTAAATATCTACCAAATCCTCCTATCTTCTGTACTTGAATGGAATCCAAAATATGTTGTTTAGTTTCTGGATTCATACCTTTAGAAAACATTATTGCTGATTTTGCAAAGTTAACTTCTTGACCTGAGGCTTTATGGTAGATATTCAGAATTCGCTTTAAACATTCACATTCCTGAACTGTGGCTTTGCAAAAGAGTAGAGAATCGTCAGCAAACAAGAGATGAGTAATAGTAGGTCCCTGGGAACTTACTTGGAATCCTGAAATATTTCCTTTTCCTTTCTCCTCTTCCAACAAATAGGACAAAGCTTCTGTACATAGTAAATAAAGGTATGGAGATAGGGATCCCCCTGTCTGATTCCCCTACTCAGCACAATCACATCAGTGGGGCTTCCATTAATCAACACAGAATAAGTTACTGAAGAAATGCACTTCATCATCCATCTACACCACTTATCATGAAAACCCATCTGCCTCATCAATATATCCAAGAAAGACCATTCTACTTTATCAAAAGCCTTACTAATGTCCAACTTTAGAGCCATATAACTTGATTTCAATTTTCTAGTATGCAAAGAGTGAATCATCTCATGCGCAATAACGACATTATCTGTAATCAGCCTTACTGGAATAAAAGCAGATTGATATTGTGAAATTATGTGATGTAATACCCCCTTTAACCTCTCAACTAGAACTTTTGACAACAACTTATATGCAACATTACTCAAGCTTATAGGTCTATAATCCTTTACTTCTAGAGGGTGCTCCACTTTAGGAATAAGGCAAATATGCGTATGATTTACCTTAGGATCAAAATCCGCAGTTTCCATAAAAGATTTTATAAATCTTACCACTGATGCCTTTATTGTTTGCCAATGATCCTTGTAAAAACCTACAGTTAAACCGTCTGGGCCAGGAGCCTTGTCCACATCCATTTGTTGAAGGGCTTGAAAGATCTCCTCCTCAGTAACTGGTTTCAACAGTTTTTGATTCATTGCCTCAGTTACTTTTGGTTGCATTGAGCTGAGAAAAGATGTATACGACAAATCATTGGAGGTTTTAAATATCTGCTTGAAATACTCTACCACCAGGTGATTAATATCTTGTTGATTAAAGCATAATTGACCTGTGGAAGAAGATAATGCCACAACACGATTGAAAGCTCTTTTTTGTTTGGTTTTTGCATGAAAAAATTTAGTGATTTTATCCCCCGCTTTCAACCATTGAACTCTACTCTTTGATCTCCAATATTCATCCTCCGTGAAAAGCAATTTAGATTTAATTTCCTCAATGAGATTATAATCTACCTGCGGCATTTCATAAGCTTTATGCAAAGACTCTTTAAGTTGCTTGATTTCCTTCTCTGTATTAGTTATATGTGCCAATATCCCTAATTAATATATATATATATATATTATCGGCGGTTAATATTAGAGAAAGTATGATATTAAAATTTTCAATAATAATTAATGCCAATCCATATAGCGTAGGTTACGAATGAAACTGAAAAAACATTTGAAAATAATTTCATCACATTACCAATCCTAGTGGCTAGTGATATAGACATCTAGTACTGATCTATACTACACTATGCTGATCAGTTTATTCGGATTGGGAAGAGACTTGTGATGAAGGTGGGCTTGATTAGTCCCTTTTTGCAACTTTTTAATGCATTATATTTAAAGGTAACAAGTAACCAAAATTTTACAATTGTTAGAGCTATCTTACAATTGAAAGAAGACATATTTTTAAAACAAACAAGGAATTGATAGAATTAAAAGAGATAAGAAATCCATTGCTTGCAGGGGCAACCCTGACCTAAAGCTGGTAAAGCTTGAGCTTTAGGCATCAAGATAATTTATTAATTTTTGGGGCATCAATTTCCTAAAAGTTTGTTGTAGTCCAGTGGTTCGGTCTGAGTAATATTAAGTTTTAGGGGACAAGTTCAAATCCCACAGTATGCAGGTTATGGCAAAATTTTTTATTATGCAGATGAGACATTTTTTTTCTTCTGGGCTTTAGGCAGCCATTCATGTTGGGCCGGCACTGATTGCTTGTCATGAGATGAACCAATGTTCATGGCACCATGATCACAAGTGTAAATGATGGTCATTAGATAATTTTTTTGGGAAATCTAAGATAAAGAGCCGCGACTTTCACATCTTTATTTTTCCGTCCTTCCACCCTCGTCCATTCCATCTTTTAGAGTTTTAACGTAGATTTTATTAATCTATTTTCTCGGGTCTTTTGTGACGTGTATATATATATATATATATATATATTTTTTTTTTGTCGTCGCGTAAAACTACAAGTTGGAGTTGTGATCATTCGTTTTCCAACAATGATTCTTCAAGCAAATCTTATATATTTAAATTAAATTTTACGCGATGAGAACAAAAAAGAAAAGAAAAATACAGCAAGAAAATAAAAATCTTAATTGATTGGCCGACGCGAACGTGATGGTGAGGACGCCGCAGTTGATGTCGTAGTTGATAGTCTCCGATGTGTATGCACCTTAACGAAAGAGAACGGATCCTTCATATATGCGTCTCCGGCAGTTGAGTCTGTCGTCAATGGGATGTTTGTCTTCTTCGGCTTCGAATTGAACATAACTAGCGTTGTATTTGAAAGCCTCCAGTTTGCTGCAGCCGGGGATGTCAATCCTGACTACAATTGCGTCCTTGGCCACGATAGATTTGAGATTGGTTGCTTTATCTAGAATCCTAGTTTTCATAGTATGCAAGCTATATCTAAGTAATTACAGAGCAAGAAGAAAAATCTTGTGACCCACACAACATTTCGACCATAAAAAAAAAGGTAATTACTCTTAAAATGGGGGTTCATCCAAATGTTTTAACCCATGTGTCAAGGTCTGACTCTGATAACTGCAAGGCATGATAAAATCACTTGTAGTACATTTGGGATCAAATCCTCAAGAAAACATGAAATAATACACTAACGTATATGAGAAATTACTTAAGCTAAGACAAATACAATAAAACCTCTATAAATTAATAATGTTATGACTAAGAAACCGTTAGAGTAAGTTCCCATTCACAAAAAAAATGATAACTTGTTGATAAATTGGCTTAAAATGGTGAATGTTCTTTTTTTCAGGTTGTGTGTACAGAAGGGCCTGAAAGGATTCGGGAACTGATTGCGATGGGAGCGTCATTTGATCACGGGGAGGATGGAAACTTGCATTTGGCAAGAGAAGGTGGTCACTCGCATTGTAGGATCGTTCACGCAGCTGATATGACAGGAAGTTATAGAATTTGCATCAAAGTCCGCCATTGAGTATCGTTCAATCCATTAATACCATCTCGATTGCGATCCCTTACGACATAATTAGCATGTTCTTGTTCTGGAATGTGTGGAAGGCATTAGCATAGTTAACAACACGACCACGTCCAATTGCCACAGAATTAGAACCACTGTCACGTCCTCTTCCTTGCACGACTCTACCTTTTCGACGATCTCCCCACCACTCGGGATAACCGACGATAGCAAAGCAACGATCAGCAGTGTGACCGGTGCGTTGACAATGTTTGTAGACAATACCCTTGTCACGCTCATCATTTATGTATTGATAAACACGAGACCGAGCTTGAACAACATACGCCGAGACTTTGTGTGTTGCTTCAGGGCGAGTCGTAATCTTGAGATCATCTTCCTGTCTAATCACGTTCTAGACTTCTTCCAATGGTTGAAGTGGTGTACGTGAGACAAGAGAAAATCGTACGGCTCGAAAATTCTCATCAAGTCCAAACAAGAATTCGTGAACCCTCTCTTCGTCATGATCTCATTCTTGTTGCGTTCCCAAATCACAGTCACATTTTCCACATTTGCATACACGCATAGGACGATAATGAACCTATATTGTCCCATATGTGATTCAATTTTCCATAGTAAGCTTCAATTGAAAGTGCACGTTGTTTGCAACCAGCCAATTCTGCCTTCAATTGTTGAATGCGAGGCCCATTGGTCACCAAGAAACGTTTCTTCAAGTTATCCCAGAGATCTTTCGCCACATCGCGATGCTTGAACGAAGAGAGGAATCAATCGTCATCTTCATCCATGACACAAGCAATGCTTGAATCGTCCACCAATCCTCCAAATCAGGAGAACCATCATCTGGTATCGCAATAGATCCACCCAAAAATCCAAATTTCTTACGAGAGGACAAAGTTGTCTTCATCCCGCAAGCCCATTCTTCATAGTTCGATCCCTTAAGCAAGGGGTGCGAAATCACGGCTCTTGGATTATCAGCAGCGGTGAGATCGTAAGGATAGATGGTTCATCTCACCTTCAAGGTCGTCGGGTTCGAGTTTGTGGTCGTGCTCGTGTTCGATCCGATTCCGTTGACGTGAGCCATGATTTTCGATCAATCAAGAAAGAACAAAGAAACAAAATTTTAGAAAAGGAAATAAAATGGTCAGTGATGTGATACCATGAGAAATTCAGAGTAGTATGTTGAAGATCTTTCTCAATGTTTATTCACGAAGATGATTACAAGTTATATAGTACAAAGACTTTCCGAAACTACATCAATTACAATTGATTTACAAGCTAAGATTAAGGAAAGATGGGATATGAATTGATATCTCATTACATCAATAAACTTGAATTCTATGAGCACATACAACAATCTATTATCCCTATACGTACTTAAAGGTTTATTCAAAAGACAAAAAAATCTAAGGAGGAATGTTTTCGTACCTTCACAATATGCATTTGGCCGATCAATAATTGTATGTTTCTCTCCTCGGTTACTCGGTTTCCTTTCCGAGCAACTTCCATATCTTCCTTAAGCATATCAAAGACAGAGGAATCATGACTCTTAAGCATTACCATAGCAAGACCCTGCAAGAAACAAAACAACACCAAAATCGAATCTTTTTCTAATAACCAATCAATTCAAGTTACATTACACTATCATGTCTCCTAAACATCCAATTCAAGACTAATCACAGAGGTGAAAGAAACACAGTGCAAAGCTCTGATAAAAAAAAAGGTTGTTCATTGAGTTTCTTTTTCTCTGGAGAGTTGTTTTGATTTTTTTTTTTCATTATCCACTACCGAGCCGGCACGTGGCTGTAGAGACGGTTCTCGAGTGTCTCGTTCCAGAGACGTTTCTCTTTATATTAGGCCCATTTTTACATTTTTGATTCTTTTTTTGCATCATAAACCCATCAACGTACCCAATAACAAACCCCATTGTACATGGTTTTACCGAAGCGGACTAAGACTAGAGCACTCCATTGATAACATTGCATACAGTTCATTTGCCGTGATCGAGTTTAAAATCCTAATTATCACTATAAATGCATATGTTTGAAACATAGTAAGTTAAAAATGACCACTTTATGATGGAAATGGAGTTTTTACAGGTTTTGAGCGTTTGGATGCATATCGCAAAGGTCCTGAGGAGGAAGGCCAATGAAACCAACTCAAAAGATTTAAGAAATGCAATGGTCTTTGGTTTGTGGTTCTAGAATCAACAAAGTTTAAGAACACAAGATTTAACAAAGAATAACCCTCTTTATTAATGACTTAGGAAAATCACTCAAAACCTAAGTTCTCAATCTTTGTCTCTTAAACTCATAAGTTATGTCACAACGTTGACATCTTCTTATATAGAGAGAAATTTCCTTTTCTCAAAAGGAAAACATACATAATTAAATAACTCTCAAATATAACACTTTTCCTAAACTCTTTAGGATAACTTATTGCTCAAGTATCTTCAAGCTTAAGTCAACATTCTCCTCCTTAAACTTGAAATCTTCTTTTGACACATCTTGAACCCCAATAAGATCTCTCATCTCCTTAAACTTAATCCTCCCAAGCGCTTTTGTTAAAATGTCAGCTTTTTGCATATCACCAGGAACATATTCAACCTCTACTTGCTCATTCTCGAAACATTCACGGATAAAGTGATACCTCCTATGAATATGTTTACTACGACCATGAAACACTGGATTCTTCGTTAGTGCTATTGTGGACTTGTTATCAATCCAAACAATTACCTTGCCATGTGACCTTCCAATGACTTCACCGAGTAATTCTTGCAACCATATTGCTTGTTTAACTGCTTCGGTAGCTGCCATAAATTCTGCTTCACAAGAAGATAGTGCAACAATCTCTTGTTTTTTAGAACACCAAGTAATAGGGCAGTCATTTAGATAGAAGATGTGACCGGTAGTACTTCTTCCATCATCCATATCCACATAGTGACTACTATCACTAAATCCAATTAGCTATGTTTTGCACGATCTTCTAAATGTGAGACCATATGCGAGAGTTCCTTGCAAGTATCTTAGAATTTGCTTCAGTGCTATTCCATGAGATTCTTTGGGTTCCTGCATATACCTACTTAGTACACCAACGCCATAAGAAAGATCAGGACGTGTATGTAATAAGTATCTAAGACACCCAATGGTTCTCCTATATTCCTTTTCATCTATGCATCGTTCTTCTTGTCCTTTAGAAAACTTCAATTCCAAATCCATGGGAGTATGAACTGCATTACAGTCTTTCATTCCTGTCTCTGCTAAAATCTTCTTTGCATATCTCTCTTGTCTTAGAGTAATTCCTCCTTCATGTTGAACTACTTCGATGCCAAGATAATAAGTTAATTTTCCAAGATCACTCATTTCAAATTTCGATGACATTATCCTTTTGAACTCTAGTATCATCTCAAGACTCGAACCTGTAACCAGAAGATCATCTACATAAACCGCTACAACAAGAACGTGTTCCTTCTCTTGCTTCCGATACAAGGAAGGCTCCTTTGAGCACTTTTGAAAGTTTAACTCTCCAAGAACATTGTTTAACTTCTCATTCCAAGCGTTAGGTGCTTGTCTTAATACATAGAGTGCCTTGTTTAGTTTATAGACCTTGTCTTCACTTCCTTTGGTTACAAATCCCTCTAGTTGAGTAACAAAGACGATTTCCTTTAAATCCCCATGGAGAAACGCAGTTTTTACATCCAAGTGATGTACTTCCCATCCATTTGAAGCTGTCAAAGCAAGAATAAACCTCACAGTCTCAATACGAGCCACCGGAGCAAATACCTCTTCAAAATCTATACCAAACCTTTGAACATAGCCTTTTGCAACAAGTCTAGCTTTATGTTTGTTTATACTCTCATCAGAATTGCGCTTGATCTTAAAGATCCATTTTAAACCAATTGGTTTCGCTTCAGCCGGAAGATCAACCAACTCCCAAGTGTTGTTCTTGATGATAGATCTGATTTCTTCTTTACAAGCCTCTCTCCATACTTTTTCTTCTTTTGCCTCATTATAGTCCCATGGTTCCTCATTGACCATTACTAAAAGACGTTCTCCTTCAATCTCAGCCAACAATATGTAATCATTCAAGTAACCGGGTTTCTTACTCGGTCTTGTTGATTTCCTGAGAGGATTTGAATCCTCTGTTTCAACACCGTCCTCTGTTCCAACGTTCTCTGTTCCAACATCTTCTTCTTCTTGATTCTGATCATGAAACTGATTATCATGGAGTAGAGCCTCATTATTACCACTGTCTTCTTCGTTTTCCTCAGTCTCCTTTTCACTCTCCTCTTCTCTTATGCCGTTGTTTCCATATTCTCCAAAAACCACCTTAAATGTTCCTGATTGATTATCCTTCTGATTCAAGTCTCTCCACTTCTAGCTTTTGTTCTCATCAAACACCACATCCCTGCTCACTACCACCTTTCGATTAGACGGATCATAGAGTCTATAAGCCTTTGTTCCTGGTTCAGTTCCAAGATGTACCAATGCTCTCGATCTATCTTCTAGCTTCTTAAGATGTGATGAATTTTGGTATATCCAATGCACCCGAATATATGCAAATGCTCAACATTAGGTTTCTTGTTCTTGAAAGCTTCATATGGTGTTTGAGAGACCAAGCCTCTTGTTGCAACTCTATTTATAAGGTAAGTAGCATGTCTCACCGCTTCTCCCCATAAATAATTCGGCATCTTCATGTGCTTCAAGATACTCCTACTCATCTCCATAAGAGTTCTATTTCTTCTCTCAACAACTCCGTTTTGTTGAGGTGAATAAGGGGTTGTTAAATGTCTTTGCATTCTAGATGCTTCACAAAAATCTTGGAATTCATGTGAGGTAAACTCACCACCTCTATCTGTCCTAAACGTTTTTATAACTGCTCCTGTCTCTTGCTCAACCAAAGCTTTAAAACTCTTGAATTTAAGAAACGTTTCTCCTTTCTCCTTCATGAGAATTGACCACATATAGCGAGAATGATCATCAATAAGTACAAATATATACTTATTTCCTGCAGGTGTAGAGGGCGTGATAGGTCCACATAGATCTCCATGTATCAGCTCAAGTGTTTGCTTAGCACGATATGATGTTGCTTGTGGAAATTTATGTCTCGCTTGTTTTCCAAGTAAGCATGCTTCACATGGTTCTTTCTCAACACTTATACTAGGTATCCCTAAAACCGTCGGCTAATTCCGACGGTTTTCCTATGACTTCCCGAGTAAAACCGCTCCATCGGAATGCCGTCTGCATCATCTGACGGAATTCCGACGGTAATCCACGGGGTCACCTTTCCGTTGGAACCCCATCGGCAAATTCCGATGGAATTCCGACAGAAATGAGCTGTCGTGACTTTCCGACGGCATTACGACAAAATATCGATGGAATTCGGGATTTCCGATGTCGGCAACGTTTGATTGATCGGACATTTTTCCGACGGTTAAAACCTGTCGGAAGGAGGGACGAATTTGCGACAGCATATCGACAGTTTCTGATGTCGGCAAGTTTGAGTGGTTGCCATATCGTCTACGGTGGCTGATGGGATGTGTCGGGTGTTATGTCGGAGGTATTGATGGAATTCCGACGGATTTCCGATGGAAATCCAATCTACATAAGTTTGCAGAATGCTGCATTCCATCATCACAAAATTTCAAGAAACAAAAAAAACTATAAAGATAAGTTCATATTTTCGGGCATGGATGGACGAGCCAATGACGGAGGGCTCGTACTTACTAAGGGACGAGTACGCTCAAGGATTATGGGAGTTCATGAATTTACCCAGTAATGTAGAAGCAGCAAAAAAAGGTCAGGATATCAAATGTCCTTGTTCTAATTGCTGTAATAGAATTAGTGTTGCCGTTCATAATGTTTTGACTCACTTATATAGATATGGTTTTAGGCCGGGATATAAGGTTTGGTATTTACATAGAGAAAGGAATTATGAATATGGTAGTACTAGTAGCAATGAACCTTATATTTCGGATAGCGTAGGGGAACCTACAGCGGAAGTAGATGTTGGGGTAAGTACGGTTGCGATGGTTAACTATGCGTTTAGAGAGAATTTGCAGTCGGGTGGGTATGAGGGTGATAGGGCTGAAGAACGTAATTTAGAATCTCAAAGGTTTCGCGATATGTTAGACGCATCAAACTAACCACTATACAGCGGTTGTTGGGAAGGTCATTCACCGCTATATTCTGCTAGTAGGATAATGAACATAAAGACTGATCACAATTTGTCTGAAGAATGTGTTGATGCATTCGCCGAGTTCGTGAAAGATATTTTGCAAGAAAATAATCTTGCCCCAACACATACTACGAGGTCCAAAAACTTGTCGCCGGTCTTGGTTTGCCCTACCAGGTTATAGACGTGTGCATCGACAACTGTATGATATACTGGAGAGAGGACGAGAACCGAAAGAAATGTAAATTTTGCAGCAAACCCCGGTTCGAGGAGATAAGTGGCAGGGTGAAGATTCCATTCAAACGGATGTGGTATTTACCCTTAACGGAAAGGTTCAAGAGGTTGTACGAATCAGAGCGCACAGCTAAGGCTATGAGATGGCATGCAGAGCATAGTCAAGATGGAGACATCACGCATCCTTCTGACGCGGAAGCGTGGAAACACTTCCAATCCGTATATCCAGATTTTGCATATGAACGACGGAATGTAGACATAGGCTTATCCACTGATGGTTTTAACCCGTTTGGAAAGCATGGAAGAAAATATTTATTGTGGCCGGTCATCATAACACCTTACAATTTGCCTCCATCTATGTGCATGCGGCGAGAGTTCCTGTTTCTCTCAATTCTAGTTCCCGGGCCAGATCATCCAAAACGGCCACTCGATATATTCCTCCAACCATTGATCTGTGAGTTGCAGATATTGTGGGAGCATGGTGTTACAGCATATGATGTTTCAGTGCAGCAGAATTTCAACATGCGTACGGTTCTTATGTGGACCATAAGCGATTTTCCGGCGTACGGTATGTTATCTGGATGGACAACGCATGGAAGATTGGCGTGTCCTTATTGCCAAGACAATACTTCAGCTTTCCAATTGCAGCACGGCAGGAAGACTTCATGGTTTGATTGCCATAAGTGTTTTTTGCCGGATAATCATCCATATCGTCGGTCTAGAAGACATTTCAAGACGAATGTACAAGTGTTTCATGATCCACCTCCTGAGATAGATGGTCGCAGCATCTTGGAACAGTTACGTGATTTTGGTGCAGAGCGAACTCCGGAATGTAGGGGTAATGGCCATCACCCCGTCGACGGTTATGGGGAATAACACAATTGGCACAAGAAAAGTATTTTCTGGGATTTGCCTTACTGGAAAGACCATATACTTCAGCATTATCTAGACGTCATGCATGTTGAAAAGAATTTCTTCGACAACATCATGAACACCATATTAAACGTCTCCGGAAAGACCAAAGACAACTGGAAGTCTAGATTCGACTTGCCATTGATTTGTACAAGGCCATCTCTTCATGTTTCGGCCGGTAGATTGCCGATGCCTGCGTACCGGTTAGATGCTCGTCAGAAAGAAGTTTTTTTTGAATGGTTCAAAAAATTTGTTAAATTTCCAGACGGCTACGCATCTAACCTAAGTAATTGCGTGGATTCGACGGAAGAGAAGTTTATAGGAATGAAGATTCATGATTATCATGTCGTGATGCAACGTCTTCTTCCATTTGTATTTGCATATCTTCTTCCAGAACCTATCCACCAAGCACTAGGAGGTATATTTCTTACTCACATTCGTTTCTGTCGGACCATAATATTACTATATGTGTACTAACTTGTTTAATTTTTGTTTATAGGAGTTGGTGCATTCTTCCGAGATTTATGTTCAAGAACGCTTACCGTCCACGGGATACGTAACTTGGAGGCCAATATCCCGGTTCTCCTTTGTAATCTTGAGAAGATATTTCCACCGTCTTTTTTGACGTTATGGAACATCTACCTATTCACCTCCCACGAGAAGCAGCCTTAGGAGGTCTTGTTCAGTACCGATGGATATATCCGTTCGAGCGTTACATGTTCCATCTAAAGAAAAAGGTTAAAAACTTGAGCAAGGTTGAGGGATCTATTGTCGCACAAAGCCTAAACGAGGAAGTCTCACAGTTTGTCGAATCTTATTTCAAATCAGAAGTTCGTACTAAGGCGAGACGCCTGCACGACATGATGATAGAGGTGAGAAAGCATTCTATGACGTGGTTGTTCCTGAGTTGTTTGCCCAAGTTGGTCGAGCAAGTGGTAAACGAAAGAAACACATTCTATCAGAACAAGAGGTCACACATTTGCATACGTATATCCTCAGAAACTGTGACAAAATGTTAGAGTACGAAAGGTATATCAGTTATTATACTACATTTAAGGAATTATTTGCCTCCATCAACTAACGACTGTTATGTTACAGGATGTACATGTCTCTGGCACGTGATTACCATTATGGTAAGACAGATGCCGAACTTGCTGTATTGAAAGATGAAGAATTTTCGGGCTGGTTGCAATGTTATGTAAGTTTAATATAATTACTTACTCTTACTTTTCCATATATGTTTTCACGTTCATATATTACTTATATCTTACGTATATCATTTATAGGTTTCCGAAAGTATAGCAAGTGGTCAATTACTCCCAACATGGTTAGTGGAGGTTGCTCATGGTTTACGCAGCACCGCGACTTCATATCCCAAGTTTTGCACTAGGGGATATGAGTTCAGGATCCGTGAGGAAGGACGTAAAAAGTCAACTTCGGACTATGGTATTTCGGCACAATCCGGTGATACAATGTACTATGGGATTTTAAAAGAAATCTTGGAAATCCGCTATCCAGGAATGTTGAACTTGAGGTGCATTGTGTTTATGTGCGATTGGTATGACCCATCCGATGGTCGAGGGGTTCGAGTTGACCCTCTTGGTGTTATTTCGATAAATTCAAGCCGGAAACTACAATATTATGATCCATTTATCCTTGCGTCTCAAGCTGAACAGGTATCAATACACTAATATGTTTACCTACGTACTCATACTTAAGGTTTCTTGTTCATGTATATTAACAATACCCACTAATTAATAATAGGTTTGCTACATTTCATATCCTCGAGTTGCCTACCGTACAGATCCGTGGATCAAAGTAACTCCAATAAAACCGAGAGGCAAAATCTATGGAGTTCCAGAACATGATGCTCTACAACCATCGAGAAGTGTACAAATGTCACCTGTTGAGGAGATAGATAACATTGACCTTGTCGTTGATGTGACACATGTCGGGGATGATCTAGTGCATTCGGACGAAGAAGAAACACGTGGAGAATTTGACGACGATTCAGACTCCATCCCTAGTGACGGTTCATCCGGAGATTCCGAATAATAATTAGTTGTCAATAAATGCTTGCTTATTCATGTTGTTCTCTCACATTTGTGTGTTCACTATAATATTTTGCCTTTCATTATCCCAAATCTTGTATATCAAATTATTTAATAGTATATATATAATCATGTTCGCTGATAAATTAACGATAAATATTTGTATTACAACTCCAATAAAACCTTAATACATTTACTAAAACATAAAATTAAAAACACATTTTTAAACAGGTACTTTACAGACTTGCAAATATTTAACACACGACGGTTATGTTAAGGTACAAGTACATAATAAACTTCTCAATTTATAAACAAATGTCAGTTTCCACTCCGTACTGACCATTTCTTAGAACCATTTGGTGATGTTCTTTCCCTTTTTTTTCTTTTCTGGAGAATCTAGAAATCCGTCGCACAATTTCCTTTGGATTCCATCAACCTCTAGATTTATTTTTGCCTTGTCTGGGCTTTGGGCGAATTCGAAATCATATAATGATCCTCTGCTGGAGAATCTATAAATCCGTCGCACAATTCACTTTTGATTGCATCAACATCTAAATTTAAGTTTGGCTTTTCTGGGCTTTGGGCGAATTCATATCCATAGTACTCATCCTTACATACGTTTTAAGTACTTGCAGCGTAAGTTTCTGACTTTTCCATCAACTGCCATGGTTGTTCGACTTCGATAACCCGCTTCTGATAAAAATATTCTGGCTGCCTATCGTAAATGTGGTGGATGTTTCCCAAGCACTGGCTGTCAGGCACTATTGTCGATGTAGACTCTGCATTATAGATTGGTGAGGACGTATCGAATTCCCACGAGTAAGTGGGAATTTCTTGGGTGAATTCGTCGCAATGAGATTCGGTTTCCCACGAGTATTTTGGAACATGGAAAAAATTATCCACGGCTTTTGTGTTTGAGTCTTCATTAGGAGAGGTAGAAGACATTTTTTTGTAATTTGAAGGTGTAGAACATTAAACACTCCATAGGGGGCATTTATAGAAGACGTTATATGTCTAAACCATTGGTATTCCGTCGGTATACAGCAGCCGTTTTCCAATGGAATACCGACGAAATTTAGACAGCACGATGTCGGCAAAGTATGATTGGTCAGTGGGTATGGAAGGATTTCTGACGCAATAAATCCGTTAGAAGTTGTGACGGATTTCCGACTTCATTTAGACTGAATCCGATGTCGGCAAACTTTAAGTGGTTAATAAAGCGTCTGCAGTGGCCGATGGGATTGGTGGGGTGATATGTCGGATCTTTTGACATCCGACGGAATACCGATGGAATTCAGACAGCACAATGTCGGATAAGTATGATTGGTCAGTGGGTATGGACGGATTTCCGACGCACTAAATCCGTCAGAAGTTGTGACGGATTTCCGACTTCATTCAAACGGAATCTGATATCGGCAAAATTTAAGTGGTTAATAAAGCGTCTGCAGTGGCCGATGAGATTGGTGGGGTGATATGTCGGATCTTTTCACATCCGACAGAATACCGACGAAATTCAGACAGCACAATGTCGGCCAAGTATGATTGGTCAGTGGGTATGGACGGATTTCCGACGCACTAAATCCGTCAGAAGTTGTGACGGATTTCCGACTTCATTCAGACGGAATCCGATGTCGGCAAAGTTTAAGTGGTTAATAAAGCGTCTGCAGTGGCTGATGGGATTGGTGGGGTGGTATGTCGGATCTTTTGACATCCGACAGAATTCAGACAGCACAATGTCGGCCAAGTATGATTGGTCAGTGGGTATGGACAGATTTCCGACGCACTAAATCCGTCAGAAGTTGTGACGGATTTCCGACTTCATTCAGACGGAATCCGATGTCGGCAAAGTTTAAGTGGTTACTAAAGCGTCTGCAGTGGCCGTTGGGATTGGTGGGGTGATATGTCAGCTATTTTCACGAAATTCTGACGGATTTCCGACGGAAATTAGTTTTATATAAGCCTCACATCTCTGCATTCTTTCATAAAATAATTTGAACACAGAATCATAAACGAAAATTATTCATTTCCGTAATGTCTAACAGAGATCTATGGAATTACTATATGCAAAACCGAGCCCCTGGTCTAAACCCTCGAAACACAACTCTTGTTCCTTCAAGTCCTCCTTACGATAACTTAAATGTTACTGATGCTGAACCTACAATTTCACTCCATCCAACTCAACAATCCCAGAACCAAACGCCTCTAATACCGGGACCTGGCCAAGTGATACGGCGAGGACTGTTTCGCAAGAGGTCTCATGATGCAAAGGTGCGGCGAGGTGAAAGTTCTCATACACGCCCAACACAAGATTTTATTTCTGAGGTCATTAACGAGGCACCACAAGCCGACCATGATTTTGTAAGTCCGCGGTGGACTTCTACTATTGATTACATAATCCGGGAAGGTATATATATAATTACCGTTTTTACTTTTACAATAATGACTGTAGCTAACAAATACAAAATCTATCATTCATAAATGTAGGTTCTTATCTTAATAGGACCACACCATTCTGGACCCAGGTTGCAGAAATTCAATCCCCGTGTTCACAATTTGTGAAAATAAAAAAGGTTTACGTTTCCGTCCAATTTTATTAACGTTTAGAGACACAATTTATCTGACAAGCTAGTATATTCTATTTAATTATCAGATTGTGGCTATGCTCTCTTCTTTCACCCCCAATGACCAGGGAGATCTGCTTGTAACCTTAAAAGATCCGTCGGGAAAAATCGATGGAACCATGCACCATAACATCTTCAAGAATGACGAGTACAGACTCATGACTGGTGTAGGTGCGGTATTCATCCTGAAGAATGTTACCGTTTGCCGTTTTGATAGGAACCCAAAGTACCTAAATATCACAGAGCGGAACATTGTTAAGGTAGTTACACCATACATTCATAAATATTTTTGGGAATGGTTAACTATATTCAGTTTTGCAACAGATAATCGGTGCTAATTCGATGATTGCTGAATACCGGCCAACGGAAAGTATGCACCAGAGAGGAGGAAGATGAAGGAACTACAGGGTACGAATATGAAACAGTTCCAGACTCCGATGAAGAATAAATATCTAACTCGTCTTTATGTTGGTTTTATGTTAAATAATTTCCTATTTAATAAAATTTCTCCGGATAATGTTGTTATGTGTGGTTTTGGTATTTAAATTCATATTGAATGTGTAATGTACGCTTTAATAAGACTTTAGTTTGTTCAATATTATTTTATTTAATAAGACAATGGTTTTTAATAAATTGTTTCTTTAACTAAGAAGTGTATGTGTTGCATGTGTTGGTTTTTAATAAGTTGCATGTGTTGGTCTTACACTTCCGTCGGAATTCCGACGGTAGTTTATATTTATTACCAAAGTAATTTTATTAAAAAATTAAACCGCGTTAAAAAATAAAATCGGAAATAAAATTTTAATAACCGTCGGAATTCCGTCTGAACTTAAGACGGAATTCCGACGGTTGTTATATTTTATTACATATATATTTTATTACAACCGTCGGAATTCCGTCTTAAGTTCAGACGGAATTCCGACGGTTATTCAAATTTTATTTCCAATTTTATTTTTTAAACAATTGATTCGGCGTAAAAACCAAAGTCTTATTAAATAAAATACAATTGAACAAACTAAAGTCTTATTTAAAAAAATATATTCTGAAGTAGACCAACACATGCAACTTAATAAACTAACTTCTTACTAAATTAAAATTCTAAGAAAACCAACACCCTGCAATAAATAAATCTGACCAGGTAAAAAAATTAGGGATCAATCATTTCTTGCAAATGATTTGTAGCATACAAACAAAAATTAGTCACATAGTTACATATATGAAAAACTAAGAAAATAATATCTACTAAGATATATTTTATACAAGTCAATATTTACTTCGGGGCAAATAATTCTGGAATTCCCGTTTCCATGTTGTCCTGTCCCATTCTCTAACGGGAATCACTCACTTGTACAAATAAATATGGAACTGGAATATAGGATCGGGAATGGAACGGAACGGGACGGGTCAGAACGGAACGGGAATTATGGCCACAGCATGAAAGGAAAAAAAAAAAAAAGTCGTCGGAATCCCGTATGAAATTAAGACGGAATTCCGACGGAAACCCTAATTTGACTTGCCGCCAAACAACCTCGTGATCATCGTCAAAGCGGGAAAACCGTCGGAATTACCGTCGGAGTTTTAAATGCCGTCGGAATGCCGTCAGGCAGTCTAATAAATCCACTGTCTTCGTCTTCCCCGACACAGATCTGAAATTTTTTTTTTCTTCAAATCGCTAACCGCCATTAAACCATTGTTCCGCCGCCGATTTCCCGCCGTTCCACCGCCGTTTGTTCATGAATCCTCACAATCCTTCACCACATCAAAACCAAATGTAAGTTTTACTCAATTTAACAGAGATTTTGCGAAATTGTTCTTGAAGTTGTAGGTACATAGATTGTGAATCATGGTTTCGTTGTTGGATCTGAGAATTTTAGTAAATTAGGAATGAACAAATTGAGGAATTAAGGAAGTAAGGAATTTAGGAATTAGGAATGAAAAAATTAGGGTTCATGAGGAATTTTGTCGAAATTTAGAGATTTTGATAGAACGAAAATTATATAAATATATCTAATTTGTAGAATTTGATTTGCATATGGTTTTGTTATTTTTAGTGATTTTTGAAAATTTAATCTATGATTAATATGTAAAATTTTTAATTTTAGGAAAATCCATTAAAATCCTTACAATTTTAAAAATTTTATAAGATTAAAAAAAAAATTTTAACCTTTAAAATTTGAAAACTTGTTTTTGAAAATGTTTTATAAAAATTTTCAACTTATAAATATCAATTTCTCAACAAAACCTAAATCCATAAACTTTGGATTGTGAATTTTAGGAAATTAGAAATATTTGTGAGTTTAAAGTTTTAGAGATTTATAGCTTTAGGTATTTTGATAATTTTAGTAATTTACCAATTTAGGGATTGTTATAGAATGAAAATTAATTAACTATTTCCAATTGTAAGAATTTGAGTTTCATATGTTTTTTTTATTTTTAGAGTTTTTTTATAATTTATTCTATCATTAATATGAATTTTTTTTAATTTTTATATATTCTATACAGAATTTTAAGAAAATCAATTAAAATCTGTAACATTATAAAACTTTAATAACATTAATAAAACACTTTAAACCTTTTAAATTTTAAAACTAGTCTTCCAAATTTTTGTATAATATTTTCCAAATTATAAATATCAATTCCCCCACAAAACCTAAAACCATAAACTTCGGTTTCTGAATAACAATATACATAAAAGACCTAATTACTTAAATTACATAAAACCATTAAATTCCATAAAACTCAAATTCCCAATATCCTTAAATCCCAGAATCCTAAATTTCAAATAAACTAAATAAAAAAATCTCAAAATCTCAAAATCCTTTAAATTCAAAATTCCATAAATCCCGAAATCTCTAAATCTTATAATTATGGAAATCGTAGGGATTATGGGCGATTTCATTGTTCTAGAGTAGATGCGAGTTCCAGTAGGGGAGGTCGGACTGCTACTGAGACGGATATGCCCGAGAGTAGTCCCGACTTAGAGACCCAATACACGTCTCAGCCCCCGCCTACCGCCTACTCAGCTCCCACGTCCATGACCATCGAGCAGTTTGTGGCGCAACCCGGATGTGATAGGTTGACTCGTCTAGATCCAGACACGCCACCTAACACGACCTGGTAAGTCTTTTTTAAATATGTAGTGGATTAAATTATTTTAGATAAATATTTAATTAAATATTTTAATAGGTTCCAATTCTCGGGAAACGGGATTACGGGTTCAATCAACACAATGATGAATGAAATGTTATCTAAACCGTATCCCACATACTCCGATATGCCACCGGAGGACCGGGACACTTGGTTCCGACAATTTGCGGTATGATTTTATTTTATTTGTTTAAAATGTATTTATGACTCACAATTTAATTACTAATGCTGGAATGTTGTTTTTTTGCAGCAAGATTTTACGTGGGACCCACCGCTCACTTCGATGGTCCGCAAGGCATTCGACGCAAAGGATGCGAGGAAGTACTCGTGGAAGATGAACGAGTGGAAAGATGCGTGGTATAAAACCGGGAAGGTGCCTAAGGTTTTTAAATATAAAGATGAGTGTTAGGCTGGACTAGTTCGACATTGGGAACTAGAGGCAACTCGGGAGGATTCAGAGAAACACTCAACTAACCGCAACAGCCAGCGGAAGGGGAAGGGACGCGCGACCCACAACCTCGGAGCAACGAGCAAGGCTTCAGCTGCTCAGCAAATGGTAAGTAGTTAAATAATTCAATAAATTTTTAAATTCGCTAACGAAATTTTATATGTTAACAGTTTCAGCAGACCGGTGTGTTTCCTTCCAATCTTGATTTGGTCAAACGTTCGCACACCAACAAGAAGACCGGTGAACTTCAAGATCCGATTGCTCGTGAAATCGTGGAAGCCGTGGAGAGGCAACAGGAGGAGTACCTCCAATCACAACCGATCGAGGAAGGAACTCTGGCGCCGACCGAAGTTCCAGTCGACATGATCAACCAGTACACCTACGAGGTTAGTAACCGTGTCACGTTTAAATAAATTTCAAGATCACTTTTAATACAAGTAAGTTATAAAATTAAAATATTTTTTTTCGTAGGTTACTCCCAAGACCAGAAGCCGTGTGTACGGCCTCCCTGAAGATAGTTGCTCGTCTGTTTCGACGGTTCGATATGGCGGTGCTAGCAGGTTGGAGGCGGAAAACCGAGACCTGCACGAACGGCTTAGGGCAATGGAGGAAGAGAGAAAGAAGGATAAGGAGGAGGCCGAGGCAGCGAGAGCGAGAGATAAGGCGGAGGCCGATGCACGATTTCGAGCGATGGAAGAGAAGATGACCAACTTCTTCGGTACCGGTAGGCGGGAATAGGCCCTTTAGAGTTGTAAAATTGATTGTAAAACTTTAAAATACTTTTAAAACAATTTTAATTTTATTAGTTTTTAATTTTAATTTTTAATATATTTTAAAATGTTTTATTATATTTTATTTTTAAATTAAATAATTATAATTTTTGTTTTAAAATTACGATAGCCGTCGGCATTCCGTCGGTTATACCAAAACCGTCGGAATCCCGTCGGCTATCGCCGGAAAACCGAAACCGTCGGAATCCCGTCGGCTATCGCCGGAAAACTGAAACCGTCGGAATTCCGTCGGTTATCGCCGGAAAACTGGAACCGTCGGAATTCCGTCTGTTATCGCCGGAAAACCGAAACCGTCGGAATTCCGTCTCCATTTCAACTCCGAAATAAATACGTCGGAATTCCGTCGCAAGGGATCGACGAATTTCAGACGGAACTTATTTTCCGACGCGGTAGAAACGACGGACCAGTCCCGTCGGAAGGCCGTCGGAATAGGCTCTTTTCCGAGGGCATTCCGACGGTTTTGGCCGTCGGAATACCACCTGTTTTCTTGTAGTGTCTTTAGATCATAACAAAGGACATAAGCGTCTCTATCACCGCAACATATTGTTAGTGATATAAAAACAAATTCGCCTGTATCATCAGCGATATCATATTGCATATAATATTTTTTTTGTTATGCTAATTCGTCTAAATAATAATAGTCATAAAATGTTTCAACTATATCTTCAGGAGGAAAAGGCACACAGAAGTCTTTGGGGAACTATTTTTCTTTCTCAACATCTTCGAGAATCCATAACTTGATAGAAGAGAACGCTTGACAAGCATGTGCTAGTTTTCCCTCGTAATTCACCAAAGCATGTCTTGTATCGTGTGTACAATACGGGGGCATTTGGATTTGTTTGAACTTCTCAAACCTCACATCAAATCTCATTATGATTTTTTTATGTTCACCTTCACCAGAGCGTGGAACAGATCCTGCTATATGCCATGTAATGCATAAGACTGTTTTCAATCTCTCTCCATGATTCTTGAGCTCCTATTGTAAGAACTTGATGACCAGAGTCAGATGTATTTGACGTGCATAGTAGCTTATATGTATCCCCAATAGGATTGTATCCTACAAAGCTTCGTACATGCCATGAATCTTTGGGGTTTGGGTGTGGTTACATACTTACATTTTGTCTCATGGTATAGGGTTCCAGATCACAATCCATCAGTAATATGGGAAGGAGATCAAGCACATGTTCATTGTTTGTAAGTTCGAGTTTTTCCCTGTAATTATATAATTATGGTTACACACAATCCCTACATGACAATAAACGAGGTTACTAATGTTTATTTTAGAAAAGCATAAGCAAATAACATGCATGTGTCAAGATTCATCTATATGCGTAGAATTACATATTATTGCCTTAGAAATACTTATAATCGTGTTTGACTCTTTGAAAGTACTTTATCATTCTCATATGATCGATGCCCATGACTACTATGTTTGTAATTTGAAACTAATCCACAACACTCCGTTGACGACATTGTAGTACTTCTTTACATTTCCACGATAGCGTGTGAGATATATGTATTTTCGGACTCCGTTGGCCTTGCTCGCAGTGAGCCGTATTGTGCCATCTTCGTCACTGAATTGAAAATTCTTGAGGGAAACAATTCCCGGGATATCAATTCGGAGCCATGTGGCATTTTTTGTTCGAATATGTTCTTACTTACGGCACAATTAGGATCAAATCCACAAGAAAATTAGAAGTACTCCCTCTGTTTCATAATACTTGTCATTCTGGACTTAAAATTTTGTTTCATATTACTTGCCGTTTTGTATTTTCAATGCATATTTATTATCATTTTTTCTAGTTTTATCCCTACTCTTTAACCTCATTAATTACTCATATCAAACAAAACAATTTATTAATTAAGGTAAAACAGAAAATTTAATTGTTTTCTTAATTTGTGTGAAACAATATAGAATGACAACTAATTTGAAACGGAGGGAGTTATAAACTAATTGTATGCCTCATAATCCAAGACAAATAGTTTTTTATGGCTTTTTCTTAAGTCTAACTAACAAAAGCATAATTGACTCATAATCAAGGCAAAAACAAAGCAAAGACTTAGCAATAAACAAGCAAATAAAAGTGCAAGAATAGCTAATTTCTCTAATCTTAAACACTTTATTTTTGTCCACGATGATGATTCATGTTATGCTTTGTGTGGGATATATAATAATTGAGCATCAAAATCCGAAGGTTTCCAAATCCAAAATCATACATCGGACTACTTTACAATTTAATTTTTACGTCAACTTCTCATATGAAACCTCTTTTTCAGCTCATTCTATATTGTGTCAAACAGTCAAAGTAATAAAAAACTATTGTTTATCTCGAAAAACAACTTCTAAAGTATGTTTCCTTTGAAAAATTATGAATTAGTTGAGCAAGTATGTTTAGGAGAATGAAATGTAGTGATCATGGGTTTTGCAATTGATGTTAAAGATTTTGCCACACTTTATTGAAGATATATGAGTTAATTTTGGTTCGTTCAAAAATTTTGTTAACGTAATGAAAATTTGGTTCGTTCAAAATATGAGTTAATTTTGAAAAGATATCCACATCTTCTTCAAAATATATTTATTGTGTACATATGTTTATTCCAGTAATTAATTAAACATTATCAAAAAGCAATTGTGGTTGTAATAACTTGTAAGAAATGAAAGAAGAAACGTTTTGTAAGAAACTAAAAACAAGAGGAAAAGGATTATGAAAGTATTTGTCAAAAAAAAAAAAAAGGATTATGAAAGCCATTCAAATGCCTAACTTTTATTTCTTTACAAATTGATTTTGGTCTTTTCATTTTATTTTTTCGTTTAGTGTATCAGTTGTCCGATGGGAAAATTCAGAAGCCATCAATAAAAATCAAAAGTCAAAAAGAAGACTCAAGTAGTCTCTTTTCTTTCCAGAAATTATAGTTAAAACTAAAAATATTAATATATATGGCCGTTGGAGATTTCATTGGCCACGACTCGTGGAAAAGTGTTTGTTCTTTTTTTCATGATTCTATTTACAAGGTCATGCTTAGTGCATGCACCACCAACACATATATGTAAAGCTCTCTATACAAGTTGCTGGAAATATTAAATAAATGTAATTGCTTTATATTATACTATTTTATTTTTGAGACAATTGCAAAAATGTTACTATTAAATTATTATTTTTTACAAATATGATGTTGTTAAATTATTTTTTTATCAACATGCCACTTATAAATTTGTTAAAAATTTAATATTTCAAAATTCCCAATCCTAAAATTTTTTTGATCCCTAACAATTCTTTAAAAAAAAAAAAAAATTCTAATATAGCATGGTTAATCCAAATATAAATAATTTAAAATTTTTTTAAAATAATAGTGACATTTTCGCTAAGTGGCATGTCAAATGTTCTTGAAAATTGTGTTTATTTCTCTAATTGATCATAGTACTTGTACCTTTATATACCTGAAAACTTATATTGATTAATTAACAAACTTTGTTAACTTTCAAAAAAAAAAAAAAAAAAAAAACAAACAAACTTTGTTACAAGATGATATTGAGTAATGACAATCGATGTTTTCTACGTATAAGGTATTTGTTGATCAGGATTTATAAAGTATAAGGCTAACTTAAGAATCAATGTGGTCAACAAAAAAGACTTAATTCTCACCAAGCTTAATGTGCATAGTTTTGTAAAAGTAAGTTGGGAAATATTCTAAAATAACAATTCTATTATATAATACACAACTATTTGTGACAAAAATATGTAGAAAAATAAGCGTAAATTTATCAAACTACTTCCATTGAATCAATCAAAATACTGAAAGTATATTTTAAACTAATTCGATAACTAGTTGAGTGAAGTATTTGATGGTAAAAAACTTTGATTACCCAACGACCCAAAAAAACTGATTACCCATGATTATAAATTAAAAAAACTCAACTAAACTAAACTAAACTACATTTCTCTCTTACTTATCAAAATTATTTTTCTTTGTGCTGTCGGAGACATCCAATTTCTTTTCTTTTTTTAAAAAATTCATCATACATAATTATTTTTCTTTATATTCGTAAGCAGAAATATGGAAATAAATGTTTTCAGACAACAACTAATAAGTAATAACAAAATTGTTACATTTTTTAATTATAAATTTCCGATATGAGAAACGCCAATGAAATAATAGATCCCAAAAGCATAAAGCGTAAAAAAAAAAAAAGAATAACAAAAAAGAAAAGACCACCCAGTGGGGGCGGCTCATACAGAAAGGAAGGCGCGAATTTCAAGGACGCTTCTCGAGGAAATTAAACCACTCGCAATTCTCTGTTTCTTCTTCTTCTTCTTCTTCGTCTACAACGACAAAACTCTTCTTCCTGTTTTTTTTTTCCCAGTCTGAATCACGTTCTCTAGATCTACTTCAACTCCCAATTTTCAATTTCACCTCACATTCAGGCTTCTTCGTCTCGTGCTTAGATCATAACCTTCTCGTGATTTCGTAAGATTTCTGTGTTTTTTAGACGAAATTTTGTGTTTTGATATTCTCTGTTGCTAAATTCCGGAATTTAGATACATGTGGCTTTTCATTGTTGTTCATTTCAGATTTTTAATTTTTGTTGAATTTTTTGCGTAACGCATTTTCATCAATTCTCATCGATTTTCAATCAAATTTTGGATTTTGAGCATCAGGGTTCCATGCATTTTATACATATACAGAGTATATGATACAGAATGCTTGAGAAGTAGTTGTTATATACAAAATAGAATATGTTTGATGATGTTTTCTTATGACAAGAATCTTCATTGTAGGAGCTATAAGGTCTGATATGGCGGCTACTGTTTCATCTGGAACCATCCATCATTTCTATCTTCCGGGTCAGGGACAAGATTCATGGAGTTGTGGTTTTACTTTCAGGGCAAATCCATTCAAAGACCTCTCTTGGTGTGTCATCTTTCTTCTCATGAACAACTCATAATGTTTCTTATGACTCAAACCTCTCTAATCTTTATCTGCACAGGTCAAGTGGCGTATCTAAGGCTCTAAAGGCTGAGAGATGTGGTTGTAACTCTCGCGGTGTTTCCGCCATCAACAAAAGCTCAAGGCTTTGTAAAACCATCAAGGCGGTTTCGGGATCTTCTTCAAAAACAAAGTATTATGATTTCACTGTGATTGGCAGTGGAGTAGCGGGTTTGCGTTACGCTTTAGAAGTTGCAAAGCAAGGGACAGTAGCAGTGATTACTAAAGATGAGCCTCATGAGAGTAACACAAACTATGCTCAAGGTGGTGTTAGTGCTGTGTTATGCCCTTTGGATTCTGTTGAAAGTCATATGCAGGACACTATTGTCGCCGGTGCTCATCTTTGTGACGAAGAAACCGTTAGAGTAAGCTACTAGTACTGATTATATATATTGGCTCAAAATGCTGAATGTTCTTTTTTTTCCAGGTTGTGTGTACAGAAGGGCCTGAAAGGATTCGGGAACTGATTGCGATGGGAGCGTCATTTGATCACGGGGAGGATGGAAACTTGCATTTGGCAAGAGAAGGTGGTCACTCGCATCGTAGGATCGTTCACGCAGCTGATATGACAGGAAGAGAGATTGAGAGAGCTTTACTTGAAGCTGTACTTAACGATCCCAACATATCTGTTTTCAAACACCATTTCGCAATCGATCTACTCACTTCTCAGGATGGTTTGAACACAGTTTGTCATGGTGTTGACACTTTGAATATCAAAACAAATGAGGTACAACAAAGATCTTGTTTCCTTCGGTTTGGTTATTCGTTTTGTAGCTTAGATTGTAATGTTAAAGAGCTAATGTTTATTCAGGTAGTACGTTTTATATCGAAGGTGACATTGCTTGCTTCAGGTGGAGCTGGCCATATATATCCATCAACCACAAATCCTTTGGTAACATTTTCTTTAAAGACTCTCTTAGTTACAAAACCCTATGGAAGTTTCTTATTTACCAATTTGTATAGGTGGCTACTGGAGATGGGATGGCTATGGCGCATCGAGCTCAAGCTGTGATCTCAAATATGGAGTAAGTAAACACCGAATAAACTTCTGTAGTAAGTTGTTGAGAATGAAACTTATGTTTGTATTTGTCTTTGGTTAGATTTGTGCAGTTTCATCCTACTGCCTTAGCCGACGAAGGTCTTCCCATCAAACCACAAATCGCTAGAGAAAACGCGTTCCTTATCACCGAGGCTGTGAGAGGCGATGGTGGCATTCTCTACAATCTAGCAATGGAGCGGTTCATGCCAGTTTACGACGAACGAGCTGAGCTTGCTCCAAGAGACGTGGTTGCAAGGAGCATTGATGACCAGCTCAAGAAACGGCACGAAAAGTATGTGTTACTTGACATAAGCCATAAGCCGAGAGATAAGATTCTTGCCCATTTCCCCAACATAGCTTCCGAATGTCTCAAACACGGTCTTGACATCACGCGTCAGCCTATCCCGGTTGTTCCTGCAGCTCATTACATGTGTGGAGGAGTTCGTGCTGGTTTACAAGGCGAAACCAATGTTCTTGGATTGTTTGTAGCAGGTGAAGTAGCGTGTACTGGTCTCCATGGGGCAAACCGGCTTGCTAGTAACTCGCTTTTAGAAGCTCTGGTTTTCGCAAGACGGGCGGTTCAGCCTTCGACTGAGCTCATGAAACGCACAAGACTTGATCTGAGCGCTTCAGAGAAATGGACTAGGCCTGTTGTCGCGACAGGTCGGACATTAGGAGACGAAGTGATATCAAAGATTCTAGCTTTGACTAAAGAAGTGAGAAGAGAGCTTCAGGCAGTGA
The DNA here is from genome assembly GCA_963576765.1 of Draba incana. Lineage (NCBI taxonomy): Eukaryota > Viridiplantae > Streptophyta > Magnoliopsida > Brassicales > Brassicaceae > Draba > Draba incana. The sequence goes on from OY755205.1 coordinate 10,621,317, forward strand.
TGTGGAAGTACGTTGGTATCGTCAGATCAACCAATCGGCTTAATACCGCCGAGCGGAGAATCGCAGAGCTAGAAGCGAAATGGGAAACGTTTTTGTTCGAACATAGATGGGAACAAACAGTGGTTGCTCTTGAAGCTTGTGAGATGAGGAACTTGTTCTGTTGCGCTAAGCTTGTTGTGAGCAGCGCATTAGCCAGACACGAAAGCCGTGGTCTCCATTACACGACGGATTTTCCTTTTGTGGAAGAAAGCAAGCGGATTCCGACAATTATTCTCCCATCTTCTCCTACAACTGCTAGTTGGAGCTCAAGGCAGTTACAGAATATTAGCAGAAGCAGCTCACTTATTGATTGTTAAAAAAATTGCAAGAGTTTTGTTCTTATTTGTATCCAATCCTTTCTAAAACCTGTATTTATTTGAAAATTTTTGTAACTCAAGAAAAAGCTTTGATTATGACACTCTGTTATACATAGGAGAACAATTTCTTCAATAAAGATATCTATCATTGTGACAATACATCTTTCAATCTCTTTGCTATGGTTTATTGATGACTTTCTGACCAAAAAGAAACAACTGTGTAGTGTATATGGATTTCCAAGCAAGGAGCAGGACTGAGAACAGTCTTGTGTTCACCGACTCCGTATTCTCAGTTTCTTTCATCTAAGTAAAACATTCCAGAAGCTTCTAATCTTCTCCTGGGGAAATTGCGAGCTCCAAGCTCGGATATGGCTTCCATTACCAGACCAAGCATGAATTCCCGTCTTCTTTAACTAGACAGGGAAGCGATGTGAGAAGGCTGCCGCAAAGGAAAATCTATCAAGAGCATCGTCTTCAAAGCCTCTTTAGACCAGCCTAGTTACTCGTTCCATCTAGAAACCAGCTAGACCAAAATTCTCGCCTACACTGCAGCCGCCCATTCACGATTAGCTACAATGAAATTCAATGGATATTCTCAGGAAATATTTCTAGGTCATGCAATTTGATTTAACCAAAGAATATATATGTCCCAAAAACATAAGTTGAAGAAGTACTATAATGCCATATCTCACCAGCACTAACCCAATTGCGAAATCACAATTGCTTAGACGTCTGGTTTGGAGTCAAATCTGCATACTGCAATATATATCTGAGACAATGAAACATTTGAGTAAAGGTGCAACTAAATCTTGAGTAAGACTAAAAGGTTTGAAGGACGAAATAGGATTACCCAGTTCACGAATTTGAGGAACGAGCATTCTTATTCTTGTAACATTCCTTTAAGAATTTCTCAGCATCAACCTTCATTCCTGGTTTCGAAAAAGCAGCGCATATCCAGTAAATAGTTTGATTACACGGAATAAATCCTTTTTCTTCAACCATC